>JAYKAV010003440.1:18074-32311 GCA_035582835.1 Phoebastria nigripes
CAGGTAGACCACATCCACAGCCTTTCCCTCATCCACTAGGCAGGTCACCTGGTCATAGAAGGAGATCAGGTTGGTCAACCAGGACCTGCCTTTCATGAACCCGTGCTGGCTGGGCCTGATCCCCTGGTTGTCCCGCACATGGCTTGCGAGCGCCCCCAAGATGAACTGCTCCATAATCTTCCCCAGCACCGAGGTCAGGCTGACAGGCCTGTAGTTCCCCGGGTCCTCCTTCCGGCCCTTCTTGTAGATGGGCGTCACATTGGCAAGCCTCCAGATATCTCTCAGATGTTTCTCTCCATATCCTCCCACTCCCTCTGTCACATTAAGTCTCTTGAAAACTGCAAGGCTAAGGGAAAAAAGAGGCAATGTGAGAAAACTATATCTAAATGTTTAATCATTACTGATGAATCTGCTGTTCAGCTTTTTGAAACATACTGATGAGAGAATGATGATAATTTTATTCTAACAAATTTTAAGCCAACCAATCATCTGAATTGCTCATTCACCTCTTTTGACAGATAAGTGATGAGTTCTATGTCAGAAGTGAAATCTCTCTCTTACGCTTCTTCAAATCAACAGGAAGACTGCAAATTCAGCCTTCACTGTTCTCAAATGCATTGCTCTGTTCAGCATTTTCTCTTTAGCTATTATTATTATTAAATAGTTATACAAGATTTCTTATCATGAGATCAGTCTTTTATCTCTTCCATTAAGGCTTCTACTGAACACTTCAGCACACTATATGCTCCGGCACATCTATAGTTTCACCATTATTTCAAGGCAAAATATATCATAATGCATTATAGAATTATGCAAGGCTTCTTATTATAGACCCTACTTGCTCAATAAATTAAGAATTTTTTAAAAAAATCCCACATGGATTACTGTGATTCAGAAGCTTTATATGAAATCAAACACAAGCTGTTGTGTTCACCCGGAGTAAGCCAGACAGGGATTGCCTCTTACTAGACTGCTAGCTTGGAATATTCTTTCTTTCCAGAAATTTTACACCACACAGAATTCCTGCCTTTTCAGGGAAATAAAACAGGTATGTCACACCTGTCACAGAAAAAGTAGAATAAGCTACCCTTTAGGTGATTCTGTCCTGCAGCCTCCACACAAAGCTTTTTGAGAAACAGACACAGTGCAGCCTTTTATCTTTCCAAAATGAGTGTCATTTGCCAGCCCAAATTCATGCTTTCCTTTAGGCACTTCAGCTGTTGAAAATTCCTACAACAGTAGCAAGCTTCACGCATCCTACCTGGAATGGTTAAGTGCTTGTTCCTTTCAAAATGACCTTTTCCCGTTGATATAGTCTTTTGTCTACTGGTTGTGGGGAAGATCAGTTCATCTTTAAAATATCTAGTCAGCCATGCATGGAGAGCAATAGTCCTGCCTAACCACAACAGCTTAAGCCATGAAGCATGAGGTCTTCCTGCCTTTCTTTTTAGTATGTGTAACTACAAATGCTAACACAAGTCATAAAATTAATCAACCTTTTTTATGACTTGTTGTATTGTATTCCTATTCCACATTAACTTTCCAAAAGCAATAAACAAGTGATACAGCACATATGTGATAGTACAATGGTTACCCTTAAAATCTGCTTTTACCATTCTCATCACTGTATTTAGCACAGGATACAGTGGCTAACATAATTTGCCTCCCACTTCCAAGACCACTGCTTCAAATCAATTCATTTAAACAGGCATTATAATAAAATATACCATTTTTTCTGCATTTTTTTCCTAGTGAAAGATAGACTAGTACAAAACAAAAACCAAGACAGAATTACTGTTTAAACATGCGTCTCATCTGGAACGTTATCCGGAAGGTGTTCCTTCCTTCATTGAAACGCTGTGCAGCATCTTTGCTAGAAGACTATTCTCACTTTTTCTCCCCACATCAGCAATAAGTTTGTTCAAGCAATAATCTGTATGACTTTGCTAGTGGCATTATCTCTGAAGAGATACTCTGAATGCATTCTTTCATTACATCTAGCTCTACGCAAGGTATTTTGTTCTTATCGTGATGACTGTTTTCCTGGTGAAACTTGGAGGAAAAGGTGCCTGAAGGTTCAGACAACAATACATTGTTTATTCTATAGCAGATACAAATTAAGGAACACAGAAAGATATATCACTGTTTAGAATTACAGTATTATTATGCCAGAGGCAGAAAAAAGACACAGAATAACTTTAATACCACTACTGGTGCCTTAATGTTAAAATCACATTCTTAGTAGTACAACAAGGCCTAACAAACCATACCGCAGCACTAACAAAATCTCCCTAGTGACGGTACCTAGATAGAGTGTTTTTTAAGTCAATATTAAGAATTAGAGCTTAATGCCTTATACTAAGAGACTTGTTTTCTTTTTTTTTTTTAACCAAAACTTCCATCTATCAGATTTCGGGAGCATAACTTTTAGATCGTTCATAGTCTCTTCTAGAAAGCAGCTAAGCAAAACATACCCATAATCAGCTAAACCTCTTAGTTATATACAGTTACAGAAAATGAATTTGGAGTCCTTGAAGAACATTTCATAGTTAGAAGAAAAGATTATTTAAAAAGCATTACCTGTAGCTGGCATTTGGAGGGGTATACACCTATCTTTTTGGACAGTGTCCTCAGGTAAAGAAATGAGTTTTTTGGCAAGCACTGCAGAAATTGGTTGTACTAACAGTGTTGTGAGGTTAAGTCGATTTTGCCTGTAGCTTCCATCTTAAATGACAGAAAGAGAACAGCAATTTAGTAAATGAAAATTAGAAAATTTCTCTTCTGCATCAACGAAACGAAATAAGCAAATATCTACAATACAGCTTAAAACAACTGATTTAGATAAGCAGCCGTTATTTTGTACTTACCTTACTGAAAAAAAAAAATCCCTTCAAGAATGCGTGCCACAAAATTACATGTACATATTACATACAGTTTTTGGGGAACAGTTCCACAAGAAAGAAACTGTCAAAGAGTCCAAGCAGATATTAGATCGTGTGTGACTTAAACACAACAAATTAAATTGGTGTGTAGTTAAAGGAATCATCGAAAAATAGAATTACTGATCAGCAATAACTTTCAAATTCAAGTAAGAACTGAATACAGTGTTACAGGGAAGCGCAGACATTAAACAGCCTGAAATCATGCATAAGTATCCGTCTGCACTGAATGATGCTACTACTCATAAGGCTGTTCGTTTTGCTAGGGATGCCAAAATGTTTAAATTCTACAGAAGTTGTGCTACTTAGCATTAAAACTGTTTAAGGGGCAAGCTATCACACAAACAAGCTTTTGTGAGARCTCTGACAAGAAACACCACAGAGGATGCACGTTAATGATATACTGGCAACTTGATGAGATGTGCTTCCTTGCACGTACCAAAAAGCCTGAAAATTTTAATATACACCTTCCTCTCTTAAAGAATACAATCTGATCATCTCATTGACTCAAAGTGGGTTCAATGGAGCTGAGGTGACTATAACTTATTTTATAAATGTGGGGGTGTTTCTGCGATGGAAAGTTGAAGGCTCAGCTGAAGGAGGTCTAGAATAAGAGTGTACTAAACAGACAGACATGTCAAGTAGGGGGAAGTACAGATCAGAAAGCATCAGAATACTTCATTTACAGCTTTAAGATTTAAGAAGCCATAGCACAAACCTCACAATATCTGCAGATTCATGCATATTTTAAAATCTCCCTCTAACTGAAAAAACGTGAGTTTCCATACACATGACTGTCCAACATTTAAGCATGGGAAGGTTTCTGATGAGATAATGAGATATTTTGGGAGACCAACTGACAGAACTGGAAAAAAGAAAGGCAAACTCTGCACATGGAAATGCTCTGAAGCACTTCAGGACAAAATGCTCATCTGTTTCTCTCAACTATTTCAGCTGGCCTAATAAAGGCATCATCTCTTCCCATGGAAAGCAAGAATACTCTTGCAGACAAAAAGCCCACCACAGAAAAGGGGAGGAGGTTCATAGCATGGGGCAGAAAACAGCTCTAGAACAACCTGCAAAACTCTAAAAGCCTTCCAATATACCTGCCCATACCAAATCATTTCCAAACTTCCAACTAGAGGTTCAGAATACAAGGCCTCTCTCTGAGACCTCTATGAAACAAATACCACATTTTCTGTTGACATGGAGTTCTTTACAACCAGTAGGCATCCTTTACATTCTGTGTGACTACAATCACAAAGGGAAGAAGCTATCAGAAATCAGCAGCACATCTTCTAATGAATTTCTATAAAATTACTAATCAGGAGCGTTGTTACTGAACCACAGTATAAAAAAATCCACACGCATCCTCCTTCTTTTGTTTTATTTTTGTGCTAGAAGCTCCTGAGACTTCTTACAGTATAGCTTTAATCATCATGCAAAAATCGACCAAGGCTATAACATTTAAATATGGGGGGGGGCGCAGGGCCCCCCGCGAGGGAGGGGCTCCCGGGGCCGATGACCTCACTGGGGGGGCCGGGGGGGCCGCGTTGACACTACAGGGGCTGCGCGTGGGGGCGGGGCTCTCCCGGCCCCTCTTTTTTTTGGGGGGGAGGAGGGGGGGGTGGGGTTTGTTGCGTTTTCACCATTTTTAATAATCCCCAAATCCTGGGTTTTTGTTGGGTTTTTTGTTTCTTTTTTTTTTTCCTCTTTATTATTATATTATTATTATTAATATTATTTTTGGTTTTGGCCCCCGGGGGGGGGGCGTGTCACCCTGTCCCCCCCCGGGGGGGGCACACCCCACATTTAGGTACACGTTGACGCCCCCGGGGTGGGGGACGCCCCGGGCCCCCCCGTCGGTACAGCCCCCCCTTTGTACACGTAGCGCCGCGGCCCTTCGAGATAGAAACGTTATTTTAGATACATTTTATTATGAATAACTTTTGTTATGACTATGGCTGGTAACCATGACTACGTTATTAAAGAGAAAAAAACCCAAGCGAACCCAAAGTGCCTGGTTTTTGCCCCAAAATGGGGACAGGGTGGGGTCCAGGCTCAACCCCACTATGAGCCGCTGGAGAATCCCCCCCTCAGTCGCTGGAAGAGTCGGAGGCGTCGCTGGGGCTCTCTTCCTCTTCCTCCTCCTCCTCCTCCTCCTCTTCCTCCTCTGATGCCTCGCTGGGGCTGAGGCGGGGGCTGCGGGGGGGGCCCCCCTCGCTGCCCCCCCCCTCCGACTCCTCCTCCTCCTCTTCCTCCTCCTCCTCCTCCTCTTCCTCGTCGTTGTCACTACCGAAGATCTCCTCCTGGTCACGGGCAGCCCGGGCAGCGTCGCTGCCCCCCCGCCGGCCGCCCCTGCCCTCCTCCTCCTCTTCATCTTCAGCCTCATCCTCCTCCTCACTGCGGGCTGAGCCCCCCCGCTCGCTGCTGCTCCCTGAGCCTTCAGCCTCCTCCTCCTCCTCCTCGCCGCTCGCCCCCCCCTCGCTCTCGCTGCCCTTCTCCCGCTCTTCATCTGGAGGGGGGAGAGATTTGGGGGAGGTTCGGGGGCCCGACACTCTGCCCCCGCCGGGGGGGGGGTACAGGGGAGCCCCCCCCTCCCCAGGGGAGCCCCCCCCCATACCCGATCCTGCCGCCTCCTTCTCAGCCTCCATCTCCTCCTCTTCCTCCTCCTCTGGCTCGTGGTTCTCCAGCTGTGCCCGCCGTGCTTCCTGGGGGGGGGGTTCAGCAAGGAGCAGGGGGGGGGCGGTCAGGCAGACGCCTGGGTCCCTGCCGCACCCCAGGGGGGAAGGGGAAGGGGGGGTCCCCAGTAGCAGGATCCCCTGCCCCGAGCTGTACCTGGGCCTCCAGCTCCTTCTCGTTCATGTCGCGGTGCTTCACCACCAGCACCGCGTTGGTGCCTGACTGCACCCCTGCCCGTGCCCGCCGCTTGCTCAGCCGCACCCTGGGGGGCCGGGGGGGGGTCAGGCACTCCTGGGACCCCTCCCAACCCCTGGGACCCCCCCCANGGGAATCTGTTGTTCATCTTTAATACACAGTGGAAATGTTTTCAGCGTTTGCTTTGAAAGAATTAGACAGATTTTTAAGTGGAAAGGTGCAACTGGTTCAAAACATGATAATTTAGAAAAAGTTTTGTCTTATCGAAGTTCGGCAGGGTTGAAAATCCCTCAAAGTTGTTACTTCAGTAAATTGATGGTAAAATCAGTTTGCTCAAGCTTTGAGAGTCTGTTGCTGGAATCAAAAATCCTAAAATGTCCATCAGAGATGTGTAACTGAGACATTATTTTCTGTCTATTGTTTGTCAATCTGCAGACAGAACCAATGAAGCTCAAAACGTTGCAGATGAAAAGCATCTCTCCTTTCTCCATTTACCCACAACTTGAGCTTCACACCTGAATAAACTGTGAAAGATACATCTTTGAGAACAACTTACTGGAGAAAACCTCCCATGTTTAAAAAATGAATCATTTCACAACGTAAGATGGAGTTTGAAGTATGGGACAAAAAAAAAAAAAAAAAGAAAAAAAAAAGAAAAAAGAAGAATTTAAAATACAGAAAGGGAGATTTAAGTTATCTGGAAGAAAAACTTTCTAATAGGAGGAATTCATAAAGACTTGCCTAGGCAGGTGGTAAAATCTCTACAACTGAAATCTTTTTAAAGAAAAGATTAAACAAACATCTGTCTGGAATGATGTAGATATGGTTGATCCCCTCCCTGAGGGAAGGTGCTAGATTAGATGACTCTTGACATCTTTTCCAGGCCTGATTTCTATACGATTCTCTAGTAACTGACCTTCCTGAACTATTTACAAAAAAGCAGTATTGGAATTAATAATAAAAAATGCTTTAAGCAAATAAAAAGTAAGAGTCCCTTTCCCTCTGCCAGTCATTTATTAGTTGCCATGAGAGTACCTTGTTTAGGAGACTGAGGAAAGGTATCTGCATCATGATCAGGATTCAAAAGTGAAAGATTCAAGACCAATCTCCCCAGTAAAACACAGTGTACAATGAAAAATCTGGAGATTTCCAGGGCTACTAGTTAAAACACAATCATTCAGTTTTTAAATACTCATGGGCTTGGTGCTGTACCTACTGCAAAACAGAGCGGCACAATGTCCCAAAGAAACCAAAGTATCGAAAGAACTTTGTGAGATTCTTGCTTGCTCTTTCCCTGCTGGATGCCAGACTCCCTGGAGCACACAGTCCTTTCAGGATCTGTGAGCACAATGAATGCTTTGAGAATAATTTAAATCTGAGATTTTGCTTGTAATGAGATTTAGTTTTATAGCATGAAAATCTTCCAAGAAACAGAATTCCTTCCTCTATGCAAGTCTAACAATCTAACCATGCCAGGCCTAAAACTGCTATTAATTTAAGAAAGATTCTAGAGAACATACTGGAACGCAAGAAGAAAAACATGCTGATCAATTATTAAGTTAATTTTAGGAGCACAAAAAGAGGCAATCTTTAGATTCTGCATAGACAGTGAGGACTACATTTCTATTTTTGCAGTGACTGTGTTTTGTGTTTTCTTTTTCAATGCAAGCACAAACCTTGAGCATAAGTTTCCATACTGCTCTCAGTCTGGGATACACACTTGTAACCTAGCGTTTCATAGTGTTCTATCACTTAACTTACTGGTATTGGTAACATATTCTGAGATTTCTGAAAAGTTTTTACTGGGAGAATTTAACAGTAATACTTGTGTACCATATGCCACTCAATTCTGGGTTAAAGTACAGTTTTGCCATCGTTTCAATGACTTTTGTCAAGGCTGAAAAATCAGAGCACACGAAACAGAAGAGAGTTAGTCACAATGTCATACTTCTCTAGTCAAAAGAATATTGCTTTACCCACAGCTTCTTCAGTATTATGCAATGAGGCTTTTATTTATTCTTCTCTAAAAAGTTTGTGCTATAAGAATCAACTTCCTGTTCATCTTTATTTAAATTCCAGATTTAGAGAAAGATTGCACAGAATATTGTATTTCATCGTCATGTGTTTATTAAAGTCACCCTCTGCCAGGATCTGATAAAAAATAAAAATAAATAAAACCGTCAAAAAAGCTTACTGATAAAATTCCTTAAAATAATTCCTTCTATGATGCGAAACACTGTTTTAACGATGTCCCCCCCAAAATAGGGAAAAAAGGGGAGTCTGACTGAACGCTGAACCACAATTGTACATACCCACATCTTTGACTTTCTGCTGCATTAATAATAGAGCAGTATTAGTTTTGAAATATCTGAAGTGAATGGCTCATTAATTTTTCACCTTAAGCTTAATAGAAATTTGACAAACAGCTTTCTGCTAAGAATAGACACTCCAAGCAGGACTTCACAGCACACGATGAGAATAAATTAGAGCATAAAAGCCAGAATAAAGTGCATTTGGTCAAATAAGTTGGTTCCGTCATTCAATTGCCTGAAGTGAACAGTTAGTTCAATGCATTTCTGTGAAAGAGGTATTCTTACATTTATGCATCCCCAGTGTATCTTCTGCACTGCCCTTTGTCAACACTTGATCTTGTATCAACCATGACAAAACCAAAGATGTATAAACTGACACATCACAGACATTTATATCATTTGCGCTTTGAACTTGTATACAGCTTCCCCCCCAACTTTGCTGATACATTCAATGGCTGTTAGGCTTCCATTGGTTCTCGTGAAGCTAGTCACAACGATTTCTTTACACTTCCCTGCAAAATCAGTTTATCAGTGGTTTTCCTGACTTACATCTAACCACAYGCCCAGACTGAAAGGGACTGTGCGGTGCCTACTACAGGGAGACTCCACCAGCTGATTAGTGGCTCTAGGTACTAAAACCACATCACTACTGTTAATCATAATAATTCTGCTATGCAGCAGCTATTTTGTTACATCTTCAGCTACAGCTGCTTACAATACTGTCCACGAGCGGCATTTTTAAGCCAGACACGTCTCTTCCTACTCAAAAAGCAGCCTTCAATTAAGCCTTCACACTATCAATTAATACTGTTAGACAAGGCTTGCATTGTCACGTTGGTGCATTATACATCAAGATTTGAGGGTTTTTTTTGTTGCTGCTGTTTTTGCACATTGCTCTTCCAATGAATAGTTCCACACCTTTTCCTAGGACAAATCTTATTGACTTCCTATACACTTTTCAATGGCACTATTAGTAGCAGTATAGTCATACGAAATTGCAGGATTTGGTTCAAGCAGACTCTTAGAACACAGATCCCGTCTAACCTCTGATATAAAATGTACCCATCTGCTACACCTCACAAAGTCACTGACATTTTCTTCCTTCCTAAATTCTGTCTTTGAACATGGGAAGAAAAATAAACTGATTCCAGCTGTCACTTCTTGCTGTAAATGGACACAGTGAGAACGCTGATCCAGAAAAACTGATGCTGTTCTCCAAGCACTTATGAACAGGAAATTCCGGGAAAGCCCCACATCTGCTCAGTGTTTGGATTTTGAAAGTCAGATACATGTTTTTCTGCATATGAAGTCAAATGGAGAGCTCTTCCTCCATCTCTCTAAAGCAAAGAAAATGGTGCTGATTGCCCTATGGTGCTTCAAATGGAAGTCAGAATGGATTTTATTAATGGGAAGGAGAAGACCATAGCTTCAGACTTCGAGAGTACCTYGAGAGGTATAAGCTAAAAATATCAGCAAGGATAAGAAAAATAACTGGTATAGAAAAATGTTATTCAAGAGAAGAGCAGAACCTGGAGCAGATGCCTATGGAGTAGAAGGGACAACAAACACTTTCCTGCTATGTCTTTATTCAGTTCTCGATGAATTATCCACTAGAATTACAGTGTGGAACATAGATCAATTTTGAAGTACTTTGCTTCACTAGGCACTGGTAGTACTATGGAGGAAGAGAAAAACATTTACTTCTCTTTTGTAAAAAAACAACTTGAAATTCTGCAACCAGGGATTTTAACAGCAGCCCCAACTAAGGACTTTCAAAGCAGCTTTACAGGCAATGAAGCATGAGATGATGAACTGTTCTGCCAATTACAACAGCATTGTGGCAGCTTGCATTTCAGGATGCATGATTCACAAATGGACAAGGGATGCTTAGAACTATGTACTGATTTGAGAAATGGGTGAGAAAGACGGTGTGCCTATAAAAGGTTTACACACATTTACAGAAAATACAGAACTTAGAGGCAGTGAGGATCACCTAGAAGGAAAACAAGTTACTGGGAGTACTCAGCATCTGAAAAATATTTTCAATTTTTTCTTCGCACTGGTGATGGATAAAGAGACTTCTTTAAAAACACTTTCTAAAAAATTCCACATTCTCATGATGTCAAGAGTTAATGAAAAGAGTTTAGAAGAAAAACAAAGATATCACACCACCTGTGATAAACTCCCAAGGGTTAACAAGACCATACATTCACTGATACATACAAAAATACATAACACTTGCTTTACAAAGTATATTCACCGTATTCTGTTTACATCACATTTTATCAATGGAGTGGATACAAATCTGGGTATATATTACCCAAGACTGTCTCCTTAAACAGATTTCTGTTGTCCTTAAAAATAAAAATAGAAATTCCATAGCTGATATGAAAAGAAAATATACCTCTAGAACCTGCTGTCATGCTTCTCCCTCCCTGTCAAGGAAATGTGCTTAACCAATATGAAAGAGAAAAAAATGCCATTCCCCTGCCTCTTAGTGCAAATCACTCTTGTCTTAATGCCTACTTAATGTACTTTAAAAATACTGTCAGTCTTGTTTCTTTTTAAGATAAATAGAACAAAAAGCAACACGTTTCTTTTGTAAAAGCAAAACTGCTTTGACACACTGACACAAAAACATCTCATTAATCCCCCTGTTCCCTTCTAAAAATATTTAATAACATGGCAAGAATAAAAAAGAAAAATCCCAAACTATTCAGTATTTTAGAAAAAAACTATTCACAATACTCTCATCATTTTGAATCCCCCTTTCCACTTAGCTTGTTACAGTGGCTAACTATTAAAATGACATAGAAGTGGCCAAAATAGAGCAAAATTACATAACACTTCTACACCAATGGACATGGAAGGAAAATTTTTCCTTTTTACTTATCCTACAATTGTGTAACCACTAAGTCATGGAAAGGAAAGAGTAATTCTTCCACATATTACAAATAGCCAAAACATATTCTTATGTCCTAGTTACAATGCAATGTAACAGGGGAGAAAGGACAAGGTAATTCTCAGTCTTCCTATGTGAGCAAACGCTTGTCTCGCCACTGAACTGAAAGAAACTCTCCACTGACAGACAGCAGTTTGGGCCATGTGACATACAAACTACTATCCATCCTTTTGACAGTGATGGCAGATATTCAAAAGGGTTGACAGAAGTTGCATGGGTTACAAGACAAAAAACAAATAGCCCTCAATACTTAAAAAATAAGCTTATTTAAAAAATCCCATAATAATAAATTTCAGTTTCTGCTCAATTTGTTCTTTGCATGCATGAATTCAAACCAGCATCTTCAAAACTTTGACATTTAATTTTGGATCTTATTTGAGGTATTCTTGATACCAAAACATCTGCTTAGCATCTTCTACCTTCATTAAATTTAAGAACACAGGTACTTCACACCGTAAGGGGGTGGGGGGGGAAATAATCAGTGCTAAAACATTGGAAACACTCAAAAAACATTAGCCACGTAAAAAATTGACCATGTTATCCAAGTCTTCAATTGGATACTAAGTATCACTAAGGACTGCAAAAATAAATACCGCAATTCTTACTTAAACTTTAAATCTTTGCACCAAATTAGTGACTCAAACATGATATGGTAAAATAATTCTACAACAAATTTATTGTCAACTGATATTTTGTATTTTCCTAAAATATGTAGAAGTATTAATCAAATGGAATTCAGCAAAACTGCTTGAAGTGATTGTTCTGATGCTCAGAATTACTGCATAACCCAAAATATTAAGTTTCAGACATATACCTGGGCTTTTTTTTTTTTAATCTTTCTCTTAGAGTAAAACTACTTCATGAACCCTGTATCTGCAAGTCTTATGTTTGAAATGTACCTATTTGTTACTCCCAGAAAATATATTTCCCAGACTATTAACTATACAATGTTCTTGAACTGGAATCTGGAGGGCAGCGTGTATGTATGTCTATGTGCATGAGGGAACACAAATCAAACTGCTGTACTAAGCTTGACAGAGGTGGCTTTTAAAACTGAAATATTACAGAACATTTTGAATTCCAGTGTCAAACACATCATGGAATTTGTTATCGGTTTCATTCAAAAAATATACTTTGTGTCTGAGAGCTACTTGGGTCCATCCCATCTGCCTAGATACTCTGGGTCAAGTACAGCCCTAGCTCAAGTTTACTTTCTTGACTGTGGTTGTTCTACGGATGAATTTGGCCTGCTCTGTTGAAATAGACACAGAAAACATTCTGCGACTGCAAGGTTGGATCATTCCCTTAAATTTTTTTTGAAAGCAAGAACTTTGAAAACATCAGATTATATAATAAGAGTAAGGTACTATGTAAGTGACACAAAACCTATTCCATACTTCATAGTTCATAATATAGTTCATAGACACACATTTAGTCTTGAACACAAGCACTTTACATTTACTTCCATAACGCTTYTTACCTCCAAGGTAAGTAAATTATGTTTCTTTGAAAAAAGAAAGTTTAATACCCAGACTTTATAACTGCCAATCTGCAGTGTCATATTCCAGTCAGACCTTACGTAGTTTCTGTTACTGGTTTCCTTTTCCTGACTGGTAGCAGCCCACAGTGAGAAAAACAACAATGATGATAATGCAGCAGCTCTCGTAATCTGAGTGGGCAAGCAGCTTTTCTCTAGTTTATGGCTAGTTACAGTAATGGGCTGGTTCCTAGCTCTCCCATGCTTTTTGAAGGAGATGCAAGGATGAGAACAGGGAATAACAGGTATCAGTCAATTTACTTTACATTTGCCCAGCAGAACCAAAGATTTCTCTCCCTCCTGCAAAAAGGATCCAGGTAGCCACCAAGCATGGGTATCTACTCATTATTGGGACCATTAAGTTGCATCACCATCTGCACCATGCTAGCAGATAAGGCACAAAGCACCTCCTGTATGAATTATGTTTCCTGTTAACCACTTCAAAAAATAAGCAACTTCTGGCACATTCAAGAGTTAATGGGCTGGTCATATAACTTGTTCCCTCATGAAATAAACCTCGGTTTTCTACACTGGTGATAGCCACTACAGAAAAAAACAAACAACAAACATGGAAATGATACACTGATACAGATTTCCTTCCCTTCAGTGATGATCAGGACTACAAATAGCAAAATAACTGTCTTACTTTAGGTGAAATACGTTTGCAGCAACCAGAATATACATCAGGTTACATATRCCATCATTGTTCTAGTTACGAACAAGCATGTAGTTCTGTTTACCCACAAGAATGAGATTTATTGTTATTAAAAATAATAAAAGCCCTATAACATTCTACAAGGAATGGAATGGAAATAGAAATCTCTAAGAAAACACTGAAAGTGACAGGTTTAGGATACCAATTATTTTGTTTATAGCATGTAGTGAACACTGCAATGACTCAGAATCACGTGCTGTCTGTGTATATTTGGGGGACAACATGAAATAAAATTGCATATATTATCTGTGGTACACTATGCTTTTCTTACAATAATATATATATCTGATTTATTCTTCCATATTTGTTTGAAATCATGGAAAGCCACATTTTGGCTTCAGATTGATGACACACGGGGTCATCCAAGAGTTTGAAGCCTCCTCCTTTTCCCACAGCTTGTTACTTATTCCCCCTCCCCACAGTGCAGTGCCATTAATTGTGCCAGCACAATTGTTTCAGCGGCCATACTATGAACTAGATCAGCAAACTTTCTTGAAGTTCTTTAAAGCTAGATCAGTTCCGCAACCCATATCACAGCAGTGCTCTTAACAGATAAATCAGCAGAGTAGGAGGTAAGCTAGGACAAGGAGCTAGATGGGGTGGCAGGAATTCCTCCAATTCCTCCCAAAGCCTTGTATTGTCAAACCACAATTACAGAGGATACTCTTGTCCTCTATGACACAAAGTGACTGTTCATTGGCACAGGATCACGCTTAAATATGCACATCAATTCAAAAGCTACTTACAGCTTTAAAAAAAAAATCTTTACAGTTTCTATTTTCTCTAGGGTTCTTGTTTTTTAAAAAAACGGTTTGTATTTTGATTCACAAGGGAGCACCACATAACCTTAAATTTGAAAAATCAGATCCTGATAATACAATCCTCACACAGGAGA
>JAYKAV010003440.1:32324-43285 GCA_035582835.1 Phoebastria nigripes
AAAAAAAAAAAAAAAAAAAAAAAAAAAATTGTTACTGTGTTAGGGTCTGGTTTATAAAGAACTAACTGGTAAATCTATCATAATCATGCAGTAGTTGAGTAATGACTGATCAAAAATGAGATGTTAATCACAGTTCAGATCCTAATGGACAGATGCCTGCATACACACAACTATGTAATCGGAATCAAAAGCAACAAGAATCCTCTTGTCAGCCCAAGGACTATTTTAAATACTGAATCACAGCACAAACATTCAATCAGCTTTCTGTGTATATTTCTGGTTCCTTCCTGCAAGGGTTGAAGCAAACCAACAGGATGTCTTCACCTTCTGTCTGCACGTAAAAAATGCTTGTTTATATATGCTCTGTTAACTAAGACCTCAAAAATTATTACTGTTCAGTTGATATTCTGGAACATTTCTAGAGTGGTGTATGAGGTATTTACTTCTATTCTGTATGAATACTCTGATTTAAAGTAACAACTCTATGCGTGTTGCATTCTGGTATTAAGGTACACAATTGGGTTTTTTTTTTTTTTGCTCCTWTTTGTCTCTATACTGTGCTAATGAAAGTAAAATCAGGATGGCCTAGATTGCTTTCTCTTCTCATTCTGCATAGCTCTGTAGCTCCCCCTTGCCACATTTGTTTTCTTATCAGCAAAATATTTCTGGAATTCTTCGCTTGTAACTGTAGATAGTTAGCATTTCACTCGTAAAAAAAAAAAAATAGTAAGACAATCCCCTTACTTTCTCTTTTGACTGCCATCTGTTAAGCTTCTCCTCAGAGAAATTAGCAAGTTTCCATATTGGAACTCTGAACTGCAAATATGCCATCATCTGCAAAACTTACGAAAAGAATCCCAATTGGAAAAGATAATAGTCTCATATAAAATTACCACAGAAGACTGAAACAAAGAGAGGGCATTGTCCAGATATTATATGAAGGCGGTTTGTGGCCCCTAAACAAACAGAGCAGTCTGGACAATGTCAGAACTACAGAATAGTTGAGCTTGGAGAGTTGACCTGTGGAGATCGTTGAAGGACAAGCTGCCAGCTCAAAGCAGAGTCAACTAGAGCAGGCTGCCCAGGACATTGTCCAGTYGGGTTTGGAGCATCTCCAAGCAAGGAAATGCCACAACCTCTCTGGGCAACCTCTTCCAGTGCTTGACCACCCACACCAATAAAATAGCTTTCCTTACGCTTAAGGGGAATTTCCTGTATTTCAGTTTGTGCCTGTTGCCCCTCCTCCATTCTCTGAATACCACTGGAGGAGAAGCTGGCTCCACCTTCTTCCACCTCCCATCAAGCATTTACACACATTGATAAGATCTCCTCAAGTCTTCTCTGCTCAAGAAGAAACAATCCCACGTCTCTCAGCCTCTTCTCATATGTCAGATGCTCCAGTCCYGTAGTCATCTTCATGGCCCTTCACTGCACTTGCTCCACAATGTCCACGTCTTTTCTGTATGGGGGAGCCCAGAACCGCACCCAGCACTCCCCGTGTCATTTCACCAGTGCCGAGCGGAGGGGAAAAAATCGTCTCCGTTGACCTGCTGGTAACGCTCCTCCTAATGCAGCTCAAGATGCCATTGGCCGTCTTTGCTGCCAGGGCACATTGCTGGCTCATGCTCAACTTGTTGTCCACCAGCACCTGCAGGTCCTTTTCTGCCTAGCTGCGTTCCAGCCAGTCGTCCCCCGACGGGTACTGGTGCATGGGCGTATTCCTCCCCTGTGCAGGATGTTGCATTTCCCTTTGTTGAACTTCATGAGATTTCTGGCAGTCCCTTCCTCTAGGTTATTGAGGTCCTTCTGAATGGCAGCACAGCCATCTGGTGTGCTGAGCTGCATGCAGAACAGCAACCCTGAAGCCTCAAATGGGTGTGTTGCCTCTTCTGAATTTGAGATAAAACAAGCAAGTAGTGATCTGGAAGGTTTGCTCATCAGTGATGGCAGACCCTAAGTCCATATACAGCAGACAGAATATGTAGAGATAGGGATACACTGATAAGGGTATACTCTGGACTATTAATCCTTAAACTATCAGGGACACAGCTGTCTGAATCAAGTGCCTCCCCAAGATGATGCAAAACATTGCAATCAAAAGCACTTATTTTATCCATCTGAAGTACCAATACAATTTCTAACTCATAACTTACACCCGACACATAAGAATAGCTGGATTTAAAAAAAAACACTCTGTATCTAAAACAATAAAGTTTTGGGAATTTGAGATAACTGGCGAGTCAGATATAAACTAGTGCTGGTTTGTTGGTTTTTTTTCCCTGCAAAACAATTCATTGGTAAAAATTAGTGCCCAGCTAATAGTCTCCTATTACGCTGTAATAAGCATCCCTGATGTGCTATAACGTTGTTGTAACTTTTTTTAGGCTTTACAGGATAATTCAAGAAAACAGTTTAAAAACAAGAAAGCCTCTAACATTCTGTCTGAAAATGATGCAAAATTAATACGTATCTTCTGTTTTAGCAGGGTTAATCGTAATATCAAAATAAGAAAGAAGTTGCAGTGTTAATTTTACTAGTATGATCTTAACATCAAAAAATTTCTGAAAGAAGATAAATCTACTAATGACGCATGTCTATTAATTCAAAGTATATTAATACCATCTAACTTTGTTTTAGTGGAGCATGCCATTGGAAATGCAGTGATGCTCATTTTCAAGTTAAATTCTAGCATATGAGCAGTTAATAAAAATCTCTGTCTGGTTGCATCTTGTTCTAAAGGGCCTGCACCCAATTCAAAGAGACGTATGCTTAAATACAGAGAAGAAGAATCAGTGTTTTTAAAAAGCCAGATTGCAAGGCAAGTGTTTCGAGTTCATCTTTAATTTATTAATTTTTCACCTGCAAGATTAGATATAGTAGATATATTTGGTCACRTACCAGTAATAATTCGATTACAATTACTGAAGAAAAAAAAATATCCTGGTAAGTCAAGCTCAAATGACAGTTTTCAAGAATGAAGATATAGGTGTTCTCAAGATCCTTAATTAATCCTGTTTATAGTACAGAGTGGAGAAAGAGCTATGCTCTGAAAATCCTAAAATTCTGCATCTATGGAAATCCTTATAACACGTATTGGTTCATTTCTTGGATTACAGAACAGAGACAAATGAACTATAATCTATTTGCAGCGCTCCTCAAATATAAACACTCGTATTTAATTTACTTAATAACTGGCTTAGGCATTTGCAATGTTTTATTTTATGTTCATGCTGACTACTCTAACTGCTGTATTCTGCTTCAGAAGGCTATTACAAATACCCAGGAGAACTGGATTTTATTTTGCGCAGAAGAGCACCCTGTATGTGAGCATTCATTCAAAACTCCGAATGGAGTCCTTGGGTCTAAGTGATTCCTGAACCACCTCTTGTAAGAAGCTTTGCATACTCACTGAGGTAACTTACACAACTGAGCTTGTGTTACCTGAGATGAGCATGCAAAATAAATCATTTTGTCGAAATAACAGAGTTGAGGAGCTAGTTAATGTTTAGGCTAAACCCCCTGAAATTCAAGGACAATTTGAGTTACAAAGATCAGAAGGAAAGAAAATTTGAAACAAAAAAGAAAACGAGGCAATACTTGTTAAAGAAGGTTAGAGTAGCAGCATCATTTCAGAATATTGTATTTAAGGTCATGTTTTAAATTGTAAGTCAGTGATAAACATAAATTCCTACACGTATTTTTGAAAAATGCTACTTGGGATTATTTTTCAAAGTAAATCCTTAAGAACAACAATTCCACAAATATAATGGAGATTATTGCCAAATACAGGTATTAAAATTCTGCAGAAAATAAGAATATCATAATCAATCTGAATTATTACTTAAAACTAAGTTAAATGGAAAGTGTCCCTTTCAATCATCCAATGTTTTGAAATTTATTTCAAATGCCAGAGATAATTTGATGTTCGCCTTCTCTGAATTACAGTAACTCCTTACTGATGAATATTACATTTTTCTGTAAAATAAATTTCCTACTCAATTCAAAGGAGCCTTCAGAGGTATAAAACAATGTGTACCCAAATCTCCTGTAACATGCTACTTCCAGTTACAGCTTATATTTCCACAGCTGTAAATTACCTGCATTGTACCTTTGCTCTGCAGAAAAAGAAAGTTTTTGTTTGTTTTGAAATAAACTCCCCCCTCCACCCCCAAGTTATCATGCAGTCACTACTTTCTTGGTTTGGGTTGTTGTTTTTTGGTGGGTTTTTTTGTTTTGTTTTTGTTTTAATATTTTTGGCTAGTTTATATTCACATGTAAACTAATGCGCTGGCAGTAACCTGTTAGTGGAGTTTTGTGATCTCAGGTTCTTAAAGAGAAAGATTTGAAAAAGACCAAACACTGTAACAGAATAAAACAAGTTGGAAAGAAAAAAAGAAAAATATAGTGCTAGAAGAAGGAAAAATGAACATGAAAAACAATAGAAACTTTACAGAACAAACTAAAATACTGAAAAATAGATATCTGTCTCTTATTATCTAAGAAAAGGCACAGATCATATTCTTCCAATGGCCCCTCAAACCTTCTGGAGAACTAACTTGATAATGCACATACAACTATCATTACATATTCTTCCCTGCTCCACAGTTAACTTTTTAAAATTAGCTGGCAATATTTTTCATTATTTTTTAAACATTAAAATCGGTGATCTTCAAAAACAATTTCTAAAAATTCTTTATAGTTAAAAATATTTTCAATTCTTTATTGGATATTTTAAAATTAAATATTTTATCTGCTTTCATGCAAAATGAAACTACTAAATTCGTGAACCCAAAAGTTATCAGTCTCAGTTGCTTTGATTTTGAAAGGCATCTGCGTAACTGCATTATCCTAAAGTAGTTTTTAGTGTCCCATTTTCCCCTCAGAACTATATCATCCCTTTATTCCTTCCTTCTAAGTAATCAGTATGGCATACCATAGGAGTCATATAGTGGACTAGGCACATCAGTGTCTCCGCCTCCAAAAGCTGATACTGATACCAGATACTGAAATATTTAAGTTAGCAGATACATTTGTTCACCTGATTAAATATAACAACGAAACCCCCATTATCCTCMTTTCTTACTGCAAGATTAGAAGGACACTGCAGCATCGAACTGTCCTTTGCTCCTTTTATAGCGTTAAATGTGCAGAGCTCGCTCATGTCACAGGCAAATCAGGAAATCCATTCTTGKTTTTTTTTTCTGTTTTTACAGCAAAGAACATAGGTTAGAAGAATCCCAAAAGAGCAGAGGAGAAGAAATCGATACATATCTAGTTTCATTTTGACTGTTACCCTGAAGTTTAATGAATTTTAAATGATACCTGGAAGCATATAGAATATATACAGATGGACAGAAATGCCTATGCAAATCTTACTCTTCATAGCAGTTGCACCTCAACTAAACCACTGAACATAAGGCAACTCTCCTCTTTTTTTTGTTGTTATAAAAAGAGTGGTACTGGAAGAGAATACAATAATACATTATGGAAGATGCTCCAGATTTGCCACTACTTTCCTGTAAGTACTAGCAAAGCGCTTGCAGCAAGCGAATTGTTTTCACAAGCTGAAACTGCAATGGATCAGACTGTTCTCTTCTTTAAAAACAAGCAGGTCCATGGAATAAACATTAATTAAACTATCTGCAAAAACTGTACCAAGAAGAGGAGCTGTTTATGCTCAGTATCAAGCACAATGTTCCTTATTTCGTTTTTTCATCAGTGTTACAGATATTTGCAATGGTGGTATCTTGGAAACTTCATAAATGTGGGCAGTGCTAATAAACATTCTCCCTTTCAGGGGCTTACTGTTAAAATTCATTCTCCTGTCATATCTCCAAGGACTATCCCTGTCTCTGAAGACAGGACCTCAAGGTTCCAAAGGCCCAGAGCATCCACATCTATCAAGAAGACTCTTGAAATGTCTGAAGTTAGATATACAGAAACACACATGAATTCTGAAAGTACTTGGGACTCAGAACTCGGGATTTTACCATAAGATCCAGACACACACACCTCATACAGGCTTCTGGTTCAAAAACTAAGACAGTGTGATGGCACAGCTACCTAAGTAGACTTTATTATGGCCTACAAATACACGTACGTGCACACCCCCACACACAAACCCCATGTCACATGAAATAGAGACCCTCCAGCTGCCATTGACAGTGACTGCTCCAGTACTAGAAGCAGCATAGTCATGTTTCTGGAGAGCATAGTCTGGGCAAATAAAACTCACCTGTAAGTASAGTTAATAAGCTCTGATATGCTGTTGTACTAAGACAAGCCTCACCCAGGATTTTTTCAATGGGAAAGCAACATTACTCTCCTGCCTCACTTAATCATTATTGTAAAGTTCATTCAGCACTTGTTTCAAAATACGTTTGATAATCTAACCCTCAATGTTGCCTCTATTCTGATTCTACTACTTTACTGTCACAATTCAGTTCCATGGATTTTTTGCCTGAAGTTACACAAAGTTGCACAAAGCTGGTAAGCTATCACCACAACTATGCAGTAGATAATAGATGCTCTTGACTCCATCATATTGATAGGCAAAAGCACAAACAAATATACAGAAATATGGTTCATTGAAAGAAACAAAGAAATACAAATAAAAAGAATACATGGACTATTACAACAACTGGGGTTAAAGCACTTATTTTCATAAGAGGAATGTGTCACAAGTAATCATCACTTCCATGTTATTTCATCTCCTTCTCAGTACTGGTAGAAATAAATAGATGTCACATTTGTAAATTCCACTGGCACTGTTCCATTAAAGTGACACTTGATGTATTATGTGACTGCCTCTACAACATGAAACATCATTCTTTCTTGTCACAGGTAGTGTATTTCATGCAAGTGTGCGAACTAGCATTTGCAGTTTTATAATAAACTATTTCCTGCCAATAGTGTTGTAAGAAAGTTGCAATTTGTCCTCAAGCACCTGTTTTCTGCTCAGAAAAAATATTTATAGCCACTCAAAGATCAAATATTATCTTCCCATGCACTCGCTGCAGACAACATTTCATTCTCAAACATGATACGCTGTATGAGAGCACTTAAGTCAGTGAGACAGAACTGACTGAACAGTTTAGTTTTCCATCACTGTTCATTACAAGGCCAAAATTCAAGTATTCCTTAACATGATTTCAGGTTATCAATTCATAATTTCATTTTACTGCCTGCAGTTCAACTGCAGTAAACAAGTCTAATATTTAAGTAATAATAGATCAGAGGGCAAAAATACTACTTCAGTCTGTAGATAGAACTGATCTTTTTTATTGCGCTTTTACTTCACATGTGGCTTTTGCACAAACAATACAACAATTACGTGGAAAAGATATTAAATGCTGTGAAACAAGCAAAAAATTACTACATGAAAAAGCACAAATTATTACTTTTGTTACAACTCTATTTTAACTAAAATTAAAGTTTATTCAATTTTGGTTTAAGCTGGTTAAGCAATTCTAAGTCCTGTTAACCTCTAAAATGAACTGAAAATGTAGCTCAGGACTAAGCGTGGAGAGGGCGTTTGAAAGATGTTCCATACTCCAGTGCCAAGTACATAGTCACAAAGCTAGATGCTGAGAAGATGCTAAATGTATTTTAATTAAGTAGATGTATATATATAAGACTGTCCCTTCTGGTTGCACTGATTTGATAGAAAACACAGAAATGAAGGAAATAAGTCCTTTTCGAAAAATCTGGCCCCTTACTTGATTCAGTTCTCACAAAAATCCAATCTTACTTATGAGTGGCAGTTGAAAAAGCGGCACTGACTCTTGAGAAGTGTTAAAGGGCTAAGAAGAAACATAGAAAAAAGAAACCTGAAATAATCAATCACCCAAATTATTTAATATATTAATATGAATTTACTACAGGCTAATATTTATCTTCCTTACACAATTCTCGTGTACATATAATTAGATAGTACAGGACCTGTATTGATGAAACTGCAAGTATCTATAAACCTATATAACTTAATCACAAAATTAAATTTTGAGTTATGTATGCAAACTTGTTTAAATAATAATTTTCCATTAAGAGCTTATTGAGCAGAATAAGGTACTGCCTTAGATTAATTGGGCTAATTATACTTCCTTTAAAATCTGTTCAATAATTTTCTGTCTCCTACTGTAAGTAAGTAAATATTTCAAATTTTGTTTGTTAACCTCTAGCTTAAGTCCCCAAGAAAAAAAGCCAGAAACAAATCTATTTAAAATCTAATGAAAAACGGTGTATTTTTCTACCACTGGTTGGAAGTGTGCTCGTTAGTGTCGATTCCCTATATTCTGGCTACTGAGTTTTAAAATGAAACAATTTTCTTCTGTTCCTAGAAAGTCTTAGTCGACCCAATACAAACCTCTACAAACAACCACAAATATGAACTCAATTACTACTGTGGTTTTTTCTACCCTTCACATCAATGTGCTCTCTGGACTCTGCATGTAATTGCATTTTTCAAGCTGTAACTAAAAATGTGTTCTCTTAACATATAGATCTCATGTCCAGGGTTGAYACTATGAAGTCATTCCATTTAGATCAAAAGCTTCTTAAAATTATCATTGCACTGTTTCTCACAGGTTTTGGAAAAAAAGTTTTTTTAGAGAAGCATTGGTTAGACTTACAGGGCTCAGGCCACATTCAGTGTGCGTGGAATTTGCATTACGTGCCTGGGTACCCAAAAGTCTGTGTTCTTCATGAAGTATTTCCAAAGGGACTTCATCAGGTTGAAGAAGGAAATGAAACTGTGTCTGTTACACACTCTTATTCAACTCTATACTCAGGGCAGCTCCTGAAAGACATGACTGATGTGAAAGAAATCCTGCATGGAAAGGACAAAGTCTATACTGATTCCTCCTTAACCCATTTCTTAACCATAAACACACCAAGATACGCATATGGTACCTATTGCACAAGCTGCTGCAAACCTACAGGAAAAACTAATTTTATTATGGTCAGATAACTTGACACTTTCAACAATGGCCAACGACCTGAATTAGAGCTGGCAGCCTACAGCTGGAAATTTCCTCAGATCAGAAAAGTAAATATTCCACTGAATAATCAAGAGACTGAAATAATTCAGACTAATTTCTGAAACTGTGAGTGCCTCTTCAGAGCAACTTTTACAAATATAACCCCCCCATTAGCTTTAATGTTATTCCATGAAGTTCTACACCAAGGATACTTTCATCTGTGGTGCTTCCTGTCTATATACAATTTAAAAAGAATAGTGAAAGCTATATCAGAGGTTTGCTTCAGGTTGACAGAAGCAGCTGTTCTATATGGAACACACCTGCAATTAATAATCTGAAGGTATTTGTTTAAAATGCAAAATACTAGAAGAACTCATTCAGAGGCACTGCAGAAGCAGTAACAATAATCAAGACCTAACGCATTTCCAACATACACACTAAAATTAATTATGAGCTTGATGGCACAATTATTTGGCTTGGATTATGTTCAAAGTCAGTCTTCCAATTACAATTGGATTGTTCTGCCCTAAAATTTCACAGAAAAATTTCTGTTAAACAGTGTACATGTATCTTGAAATGGCAAGAGGAAATTAAACTACAACTACGGTATGGATTAGTTATTGTGACATTAGCCTTCTTCAGACCATTCTGGCAATTCTTTACAAATGCAGATTTTTTAAAAAAAATTAAGAATAATACACTATATTATGTTAAAGAGTTAAGTCACACYTTGGCTTTGCGAAAAGTAAAGCCATTTCTTCTGGGACAAGTTCTTGACATTAAACAAGTTTAATTATAAATAGTTTCTTGTCAAATCACTGATTGATAAAATGACTCTAATTACCTCAACTTAAAAATTATTGGTAACTCAGTATACAAATCATAAGTTCAGTCAAACTCTAAAGCAATGTGATTACAATAAAATGTCTGACAGCTACCAACAATGACCTATGTGTGCTAAGATTAAAGCTATGCCAACTTGCATTGAAATACCTCTCATTTACTTGACCTACCCATAATTATGACAGTGACTTAAAGAACATAAACTGATAAAAGAAAAAAATGTAACTGCAAGCTTTTCAATTTTCCAGAAAATACGCAAGAGATTGAATTCAGTAAAGCAACCTTGCAAATCCCCAATTCAACAAAAAGCAATATATATCTATTTACTGCTCTGCTCAGGTTCATTACGTATAAGTGATAATATTAAAAACTGTAAGAAATGTGCAGGATTCAGACTAAAATCCAGAAAAATGCTTAATCTGGTCAAATGACTAAATATTTTTCTGTTTGGGATTAATTCAGCAGTTGTGAAATTAATGGCAACCCTCAGCGAGTGCTTTCATGCAGAATCAGACTTTAACCTCTGATTTTTTTCAGATCCTATGACAAAGGGGTATAGTATTATTTCATTGTTCATTACTTACTATTGCTAATTATACACTATTATTACTACCAAGAACTTTGAGACCTTCCAAAGGAAAACAGAACAAAATGTTAACTACACTAAAAAAATCCTGTACATTTAAGTGTTTACACACAGTAAGAGATTCTTCACCACAAGCGTTCTGAAAATCTTTTGCAATTTTGAATAGACATATCCAGAACAAGATGGGAATTCTGGTACCCATCAATCCAACACTTCTAGCTTGCAAAGTGAAACAGCACATTCTCACTCCTGAAGTAACCAAACCAACAAAAGGCATACAGTAAATTCAATGGTCATTGAACTACACGATATGCATTAAACTATACACCAAGGGTGATCAAAAGAGAATAGAAAGGCTGATGCCAACATAATTTAAAATGTAGGGGAAATCAGATTGGCCAAGGATTACTTCTCTGGAAAGTAGTCAAGAAGGAGATTTACATACACTAGACAAAAATGTCTCTTAACTAATGGTCAAATATATGCATATTAACATCAAATCTTAATCTCAAATCACAGTGTGGGTATTTGTAGTACTTGACAGCTGGAATGTC
>JAYKAV010003440.1:43300-73079 GCA_035582835.1 Phoebastria nigripes
AAAAAAAAAAAAAAAAAAAAAAAAAAAAGGTGAGTTCTTACATATTCTACAGCAATCTTAACCTTGTTCTTGAAAACAAAATTGGAAAAAAAACCACCACCAAAAACCTCACAACACCAAAAAACGTCCCCAGAAATCCAAGCTCTTTAGGTAAATTACTTATCTGCAGAATGATCCATAAGAAGGCCAGGACAATATATTTACTCACAATGACTATTTTAAGTAAATAATACTTTAAAAAGAAAGTCAAGAGGATACCTATGGATCAATGTCATCAGAAGGCAAAGCTGGAAGCTGGAACTTGGCACTTAACTCACATGTGCTCTGTTCCTGCCATGGCCATATTACAAAGCTATGTAAGTGGAAAGAGAATCCCAAATGACTTCTGGCAACATTTTCATCAATACTCCAGCAACTAGGGAGCTCAGACTTCAACAGAATTCTGCGTTTAGAATCTAATACTAAGGATTAGTATGCAGCTCACCTATATTCATTTGTAAAATAAGTTCTGGAAGGTGTCTGTAACTATACTTAGGACACTCAGATAAAGAAATCAGGTACGCCAGATAAGCTGTCACATTTAGCGAGTAAGGATTAGAAATGCATTTCCTTGGATCTGTAGCTAGAACCTGTATTAACATAAATGCATTGTCACACTCTACATTCATATGAATGAGTTCTTAAGTAAAATCCAGAGTTGAGTCAAGCTTAGTTATTAGTTAGACTGGCTAACAGAAAACATACTGACAATGGAGACTTTACTACATATTTATGCCTTTTCCAGTTCAAAGTCTAATCTAAAAGCTCTCTTAAAAGCAATTTATTCAAGTAAAGAGGGTGGGAATTGTTGTCAAAGCTTTTACAATGGTAAACTTCTGTAGGAACAGAATTCAAGATTTCAAAAGTGGTGCAGGTTTTCAATTCATTTCACTTCAAAGACAAATCACCCAGACATACCTTAAATTGTGTAATASTCATCTTCCTCTTTGCAATGTTTTCAATACAAAAGGAATTTTTCTTTAAATAAATAAATAAATAAAAACCAAAGATCACTTATATTATGTAACCTCCCTGTAATATCTAAGGCTTCTTACACGTCACTTAAGAAACGCTTTCCTAAGTTACCTCATAGTAAGACTTCTTTCCCTGTGCCTCCTTTTTGTAGTGGGAGGCCGTCAAGCCCTCAGAGTTTCAACCCAAAGTCTCTCAATGTGTGTAGGTAATTACTCTGAGGTTGACATTCAGACATGAACTTCACTATACTTTCAAAATAATTAACTCCAGAGAACTACAATACAATGATAACTACTTTTGGTACTTCCAAAGCCCAGCTTCTTCTCAGGTTGTTTTCAAATGGCAGGTTAACTGAATAAAGCTGGATTTGTTAATTATTTCGCAATACTGTGCACAGTGGCATATTGGTATTATCTACACTAAATATATGGGGGGTTTTTAAAGCAGGATTTCAAGCAATCCAGTGCTAATCTGCAATACTAAACTGCTATTTCCTACATTATTTGCGCTCATTATTAGGATGAATTACAACAAATTTGCTATGTTCTTTCTGTTTTTTCCAATGTAATGTTACTGAAACATACAGGACTAGGATAAAATAGAATTTAGTCACATCATTTCGTGTTCAGTGTTTCTTAAAGATCTTCACGGGACAATGTGTTCTAAAGTTCAAACACTCAGAAGACACTGAAGCATCCATTATGCACTTACTTATTAATTAATGCTACTATTGAAACTATTTTTTTTTGTTCCTAACCRAAATGAAATAACGCTTCTCAGATACCAGAATTATTACATATTTATATCCTCACTGCTCATTTTGTGGCCAAGAGCTGTACATAATACATTTTTCATAAATAGGCAGGGTTACTTAATGAGCAGTTTACAGATAACAAACATTTGCAATGGCTAAATGGGAACATGGCAAGGTCAGGTGTTCAAACATATCCCAAGAAGACCCAATAATGTTAATCGCTACAGCTGCTCCTTCCTAAAGCAAGGGATTCAGTTTATCTTGCACCAGCATAGCACCACTACCAGCTATAATATAACCCTAACTTGGCAATGGTATTCCTGGTTACATGTACCTCAAAAGACAGAGGTAATTCCCTTTGCTCCATTACATTAGGTCACCATTTCAGAATAAAAACATACAATTTACTAAAAACCAATTGACAGATATTTTCTGCATTTAATAAAGAAATCAGAAATATAAAACACAAGTTACACAGAGATTAACAGAAGAATCATTGCCCTTGCATTAGAAAAACATTAAATTATGTAAAAATTATCTTTTCGTGCAAAATAAATATATGTATTTGGAAAATACTTTAGCTCTAGAATGACATTAACTTTCTCTTCAAAACAGGAATAATATTCATTGAGTATAAAAGTAAACGTAGATTAAAGTAGCAGGTGTAGCAGGGAAAACTTGCTAGTTCTACAGAGAAGACTCCTATTGACAACAGAAGATTCTCTTTCAAATAACCGTGGGGCTTAGTCTACAATAAATAACAAGTAATGGACAATAAATAGCAAAATGTCATTCGTAATGACAGACTAAAATGAGCCTTTCTTTGCTAATGTCTTCAAAATGCTTACTGGAAAAAGTTTTAAACACAAACAAGCAAGCAGTATAATGAAGGGCACAATTCAACTGAAATTCTGCCTACTCAAACAGAGACTAATTTAGACAGCAGGTTTTGCTACTAACAAGACCAAAGGAGTTTAGCCAGGTCTTATAGATTACTATTCATTCTTGAAGTAATATTGCAGAGCCCACCAAGGAGTGGATAGATGGATAAATATAGTCTGAAATATTTTACACTACTTGCAGTGAAATATGCGTGTGTCAAAAATAAGAGTCAACTATAGACAAAATAGCATTTGAGTATTAGGCTAAAAAATAAAATCAGTTATATTGCAACAGCTATATTTATCAACAACTTTTTCAAAGGGGAAACAATGAGTTCCCTCTGTATTTCAGTGGAATTTYACTAAATCTTACTATTTCATATTTTCATACTAACTGGTATCTAATCCAAAGGGAAGACAGGCTCTGTATGATAATAGAGAAAAAATATAAGTAGAGGTAATGACAGCAGAGAAGGATGTGTGGACATGCATCGGCAAATTGAATTAATTCCCAAACACCCAACTTCAAAACATTTTCTGAAATGCTCTTGCACCAGCTACACAGATGTGACATTCTTTATCTCTATTAATTTGACCTTGCAGTAAACTCAGAGGTGGAAAATTCTAACTGAATTCTGACCCTAAAGTCAACTGAAAACTCCTAAAAACTTTAAAATGGCCAGAACTTTTGACTGTATCTCCAGTCCTAGGCACCTCTCCATTATTTTTGTCCTATAAAAAGGAATGACAGGCATTTATTGAAATTTTTACTCTATAGATTAATTTTTGTTGACTAAGAAATTTTTCATTAAATATAATGATATAATCTTTGCAAATACTGTTTATATGCAACACAGGTTTTTTCCCAGCCATAATTTGGAAGAAGGAGCATATAGTCTCACGTCTATTTGGAACGTAAGACTTCACTCTTCAGTATGTATTTGGGCTATTATAAAACGCAGAACAGTTTTCCAGTGAGAACCTAAGGAATTTAATGTATCAGACAAATTAAAAGGACTTCTGGTAAACGCCTCACCCCTTCTAAAGTAGAAATTTTTGCCTTAAACAATGTTTAACAGAAGGTAAGAAAATTCCATGTATAAAATTAACATACTCTTAATCTAGCTGCCTGGATAGAATTTGTAGAGCTTTGAAGRAGTCAATTCTGTTATCTTTTGAGTGAAGTAGCGATGAACATCAAAGATTACAGTGTGGAACAAAAGAACTCTGAGTTGTCAATACTATGTTGGTACAAATATATGGAAAAACACATGCCACTGACATGCTATAACATTTTTCTCAATCAATACAGGCAACCAGATAGGACTGAACCTATTTTAGGTAATTAAAAGATCAAGTACTTTGACAATGAAGAGATAGATTTTATTGTTGCCTAGATGTTCCCTAACGTGTATAAACTCGAAGTTTGTCTAATTATCCATTCATTTCAAACAACACATGTAATGGTGTTGACATATTGATACCGTAAAGAACTCTGTTGAGTAATCTGCACAGTGTACAATAGAGACATACTATTTTGTCCTCAAAAAGAAAAAAAAAAAAACCACCAAAATGGCATTTTTAATTTTCAAAGCAAAATTTTCTTCATAAACAATGACTGCCAGGTGGGAAAGGTCAAAACTGATAAGACAAAGGATTTTTAAGCTTCTAAGAATATATAACAAGCTACTGGGAACTAAAGAGAGAGAGGTAGGTTATTTAAAAGAAGTGCTGCCCTGTTCTTAGAGTAAGAATACATTTAGCAATCAGTGCAAAACAAAGCAAGTACTTAATCTTTGCAGCTGTGAAGAATGGGCCTGATGCTACACCACTGAAGTGTATAGCAGGCTAGGATTTCTATACCTGTTGTTCTGTTATGTCACAGTCAATTAAAAGATTCCCAGGGCAGAGTTTTGAGAGCATCAGAAAAAGAAAATATGCTTCCCAGAAGAAAATCTGAATCAAAGTAGCACCTTTCTTCTGAAGACACTTGAACATCTGTTTATGAAGATCTATATTTATTTCTTGTGGCCACTAAAGCCTTAATCAAAGAAATACCCCAAATTTCCGCTTATAGTTTATCATCATAGAGTTGAAAGGAAAATAATACACTGATTTCTTTTTTAAGACCACTGTAACTGGAAAAGGAATATTTCAAATATGTGCAGAACTCTGACAGTATATCTTTGTTTTCAGTTCATTTTGGGAGACAAYATTATACCCATAAATTAATTGAAAATAATATTGCTCATTAACTACTTGCTATACTGTAAAGATCATAGTATTGCATACTGCAGAAAAGTACTTTATAATGAARCCTAGATTTTTATCTTGAAGTTTGTATAACTGAAAGTTTTCARTTGTTTTTCTCCACTTGCCATTTAAGAATATATATTTAATTTTGAATACCTAGAATTATTATATCCCCATATAATGGTTATATGTATTTTCTGCAGTTACAAACATTTCAATGCATTTTCAACCTACTAAAAGCACTTTTTGCACATGAGGTAAGGACAGTCCAATTGTATAATCCAAAACTGACCACAGCAGAATTAAGGAGACGCACGTCTTGGGCACTGATAATACTACTTACTTCTATATTATTTTAGACACTTACGATACCTTTCTAAGATTAGAGGAATGTGGGCTAATAGGTGGGAGTTAACAACATACCAATATCCACCATCAACAAAAATCTGTTGACAGACTGCAATCATAAATGTAATTATTTAATTATATATAAATTATTTATAAACCATGTAAGGGCAAAGCAAAAAGCTTAGAAAGGGATTTCATTCAATGGGCCAAAGTACATGACTTCAGATTTTGACTTCAAAAAAAAATCTTCCCTTATGATAATTCAGCTGTTTTCCCTGGAAAGAAAAACATAACCTTTTTAGAGTACCATAGGTATTACGATACGGGTGACAGCCTGCAAGATGGAACATGAACTGTTTTATCAGTAATATTGTATACTAAGAGTTTCAGTGAGTATCTGCAAATATTTCAGGCTTGCTTTAAGAAACTTTGTCAAATTGCAATTTTCCCATTAGAATTTTATTTTTATTTTACTATTTCAACTTGAAATACAGAAGTGAAAGGAATACAGTCTTTGTGAGAACCGTCTCGGACACAACTAAGAAACCTGCTGAAAACTGCTGGTAAATTTAAGCTTTAAGTAACATTTAATTTAAATTGTACATAGAGTTGTAAGGAATGAATTTCAAAATATGTAATGAAGTACAGTAAAAATGGTATTTTAAGTAACAGATTATATTTATGGATTTGTCATTTTAGGACTGTTGAAATATATACTTAAAAAAAAAGTATGTGCCATACTAGTAAAAATAGCTTTTCCTCTTTGTTTTTATCTTGGAAGATTAACTACGGATCAAATAGTAGAGGAAAGTCACAAGAGATCTGCTTTTAATGTTTTATTTTATTTCTTCTGTGTAGAATGACGGAAGCAAGTCTTTAAACGATCTGTAAACCAGGACAGAAGAAAAATCATCACCCAGGATGATGGGGCAGATAAAGCAGTGCACAGCCAAGGGGATAAACCAGATGAATATGAAGTACCACTGGGCATCTCCACACCAAGATCATAAGAAACATGCAAAGTTGGTCATGGGATAGTTTAACTACTGAAACCGGCTAAGTAGAAATCTGGCATTGAAAAATGTTACCTAAAAAATCCAAACCTTCAAACAAATTAGTCAGAGGTGAAGGAGTTTCTTCTAATTTTAAATAATTTAAATTATTCTTAGATGAACTGAAACTCAGGTACTTGCTGCCATTAACTAAAGTCACACATTTTACAACTGATTCTGAAAGTAGTTCTCCAGATTTAACATTGCAAATTTAATCAAAATGATCTTAACCCTAAACTATATTTCATCATTGTCATGACTGAATTGTAAATACATTTAAAAGCACTTATTAATTACCAAGCTTTCCAGTACAGTAAGCTAAGACAGGACTTCCAGTACTATCAGGTGGTAATATCCTGCCTAATAATATCCTGAAGAACTAGTACATCCACTAGTTCTACTCTTATATTGAATCTAAGCAGAAACAAAAATATGTAGACTGTTTTTGAAGGGCATCTTTTAAACAGCATTAATGAATATAAAAAAAGTATCCGAGTATACATAAGAACTCTGTTTTCTGAACAGAATTTGCAAGTGTACCCTCACATATACACAAATAAGTTTTTATCCTGAAAGCAACTATGCGGTATGAATCACCTACATGGGGTACATTCACAGCTCAGTTATTCAAGCACACAAAGTCTCAGCTGGAGTATTGTTCTAATTGTTAGCGCTCACACTGAAAAATCCAGCAGTTGGATAAAACATAACAGTCAAAGGAATGGAAAAAGATGAGGAGGATGTAATCTATAGCAAGCATTTAACAGTGGGAATGTGAAAGTTTTCTTTACCAACACAAAAATAAAAGACACTAGATGATAATTCAAAGAAAAACACTGATGGAAGCGTAAGAAAACATTCCATCAGTGGAACATACAAATCACTGGCCTGATATTCTCAGCCCTGACATTTTGCCTGACATTTCTGAAACAACTGAAGCTTTCCTTCCACAGGTGTCAGGCATTTCCTTCCTCTCTTTAGTCAAAGTAAGTGGCAGAGATGCCTTGTGAATTGAACTTCTTTTCTGGATAAGCACAGTCCGTCTCTGCAATTAGAACATTAACAGTCTGTAGCTGAGAACAATTTACTGAATAAAACTTAGTTTTTGCAAATTACACATGCAAGATGTTGAACAGCCACCAACCTCAATCAGATCAATGGACCGAAGAGTCATCAGCATTTTTTAGGAAGTACTCCATAACAATTAGGGCATCATTATCAATATTAGGAAGACAATGTTGAAAGGTATTATTAGAAGCTGCAACATTTATTGCCTTCAATACACTCCTTTTAGAAATGAGTTCTCCTACAGAGTCTGATACAAAGCACAGTAACAAGGAAGGTAGAACCTGAAACAGAAGTAGGCGAGTTTGCTATACACTATCTAAATAGATCTGAGCTCTAATTACCCATTTGTGCTTCTAGCCATCTAATTGGTCTCACAGTCAAATCACCAGAGGCACAAGTACTCAAATTAGCACCCACATCCAGTCAGAGATACAATGTATGGGCACACGTTACAGTTACAATAAGAAAGGTAATTCAGCTGCAAAAGTGCTCCTTCAAGCCTTAAATCATACTGGATATTGCTTGGTAAATCCTACTAATACAGTTCAGTAGAAGCTCAAAATATACAATCCTTTCCCTCACTGAAATTTAAGACCATAGATTCTTTCTTCTACCTTATTTAAGAGTGGAGATATGAAAAAAATCCATCAGGTTCTAGCTAAAGGGAAACCCATGTTTTTCATATTTGGAACAGAAACAAGCTCATGTCAAAATCTAGTCCAGTACACATTAGTGCCTTAGGTCTGTATGTGGATGTTTTATAGATATTTATTTAAACATTCAGTTTCTTTTATCCCCTCTGCTTTATTCCTTTTTTTGCAGTCTAAAAATTTCAACATGAGTTTAAATTCAGCCTCACAAATGACAGGTACAACACATGTTTGAGTTTGAGGGAATTTCTRTTATAATAATTACTAAAATATTAAACCACTCCAGTTTTGAGACTATAGCTTACTTAAAATATTTATAACCAGCAACTTTTAATGATAACTGTCTCATGAGGACATCTTTTGGCCACCCTGTTTACCTTGGCTATTAGGTGCCCAAATCCATATTGTAAGATAAATGATCTAATTCTTTAACGTCTTTTAATTAATCAAAGCATTATTGTAATTTCCACTAAAAGTAAAATTTCCACTAATAGTAAAAAAAAAAAAACCCAAACCAAAACAAAACAAAAAACCAAAACAAAAACAAAAAACAAACAAACAAAAACCAACACACAACCAAAAACAAACTTCAAAGACCATGTGGAAGTCCTATCTTTGCAATTGCTTGCTGCATAAGCATCACTAAGAGACAGCTGTACTATTGTAATAGACCACTCTTACCATTCTTTATCATACTGGAACTTCCATGAAATGTAATTGGTATAAGAAATAGATAAAGAGAAAATAGACCCATTCATGAACTAAGTAAAAAAATGATAAAAACCAACAAAATCCCCTTTAATGTAAGAAAGCACAATGAAGAGAAGACTAAGCATGACTGAAGAAAGAATACAATAACTTTGTTTTGGACTTATACTAATCACAGTTCATCTGATTCAATAACAATCCGGTACAGCAGTGACAGACTATAGTGTTGAGCAGCACAGCTTGACAATATTAAAAAAAAAACAAACCTATCATTATTATGAATTCTGCTAATCCCATTTTCCATGACAGGTAAGAAACAGGCAATACATTAAAATGAAAGGGACATCCTTTAGCTAAAATAATGCCCATCCAGATTATCCACATAATCAAACCTGGATTACTATTAAAGTAACAAAACATCTATGGCATGGTAATGCTTAGATTTTTCTCCAGGAAGCAAGTATGAAATTCTTAACAGGACCAGAAAAATCATGATTATTCCATTAAAATGTAATTATGCCATAAATAATTTTAATGCATCAAGAATTCAACAGGATGGTACAGGAAAATACATAGATGTCTATTTATACATATATATGTAAAGATAAAAATGTCTTTCACTAGCTTTTTAAAATAACTTATAACTGGTCAAATTAGACTTTTTTAAAGCAACAAGTTCTGAACAGTGCTCATCAAGAGTTTATCTTTGTTTTGGATACTGCATCATTCAGAAATTAATACAGGCTTTTTTTTTTGCATAAACTGTATTTTCATCAGAGGCCAACAAATGGTTACCTGGGCATAATGCATGCTCATTTCAAGTTCTAAAACAAATTACATACTATAATATTGGTGTACTGTTGGTATAAGTACATGTTTTCAGAAATATAAAACAAGGTTCAAAAATTCATAAATGATGAACAACTGATGTCATTCATAAGGGGCAGTTTTGATAAAATAATTTATAAAAAGCTTGGCAGAGGAGAACATACGATAAAGACTGCAAAAGGAATAAACATTTCTGCAGGAATTATTCTGCCCATAAGGGACAGCGCCAGGTTGGAAGAAAACTGTGACATTACAGAACAGCAGTTTGTCTTCGTCTTGGAAAGGTGTTTTGAAGAGTTTCTAGAAAGCTCAAAGAGCCTCTGAATTGCAGTGCAAGTCCCATAGAATTTTTGAATGTGCCCCTAAGCCACTTTTTCTGCTCTGTCTTGTTAGCCAGTTGTCAAACATCACCATCAATTCCATTTTTGATGGGTACATGCTATACCTAGCTTCAATGTGTCTTTCTTTCTCTCCCCTCCCTCCCTCCCCGCCCCATCTGACTGATTTTACCTTCAGGGAAATGCTTGGTTCATCTTGTCAAAGGACAGAGCTATTAAAAAAACTTGCCTTCAACTGTACCTTGAAAAAAAAAGTCTCCTAGTTTGCACATCCTAATGGCCAATGAATGCAAAAGATGTCTCCTGTAAGTCTACTGAAGCCACCCTAAATAGGAGATTGGGCATTTCTATCATCCACAGGAATGTTCCCGGTCTACAAAGAATTCCATCTGAACATCATCAGGTATCTTGAGAAAATATACTGGGGGTTGTTTAGCCCTAGACCACCTACCATAATTTTACTCTTCAAACAATTCAGGCTGCAGGGGGAATGAAGTAGCTTCATCCCAGATGACTTCATAAAGCATTTCTAAAGGGCTTCCTGGGGATGGGATTCTTTTTAACAAAGAGTGTTCCCTCGAAGGATTTAACAAAACATCTTGCAGGTTGAAAATCAGAGCAGGTTTTCAGTCCTCTGAACTGTCCTTCCCTCTGTCTTAGTGGTATACTAAACTAAAAGTTTATTTGGAGAGTGCTTGAGATCCAGCATCAAATTCAGGACGTGACACAGCAGTCAATGCGAGAAGATAGTAGAAAATGAACACACTAGGGCACCACAGACCATCAAAACAGAATAATCAGGTCAAATAATGGACAAGTGGCAAATGGATTAAAGATCATCTCTTTCATTGATAGACACTAGTATCCCAGTGATACCTCACTTGCATCTTCTGAAAAAAAGACAGTCACACCAGAAAAGGATTTTGAGAAATCCACTTGTCAGTCAACTTCCTGTTTGTGTCCTTTTCCCCATATCTTGAATTTCTCCTACCATTCCTGTGTTACCCTAATATTAATGTCACTCTGTACCCCTGGAATGTAACATGCTAAGGCTTAACTCATCTTCACTTTCATTTAAACTAATTTTCTTTCTGGATTTCAAATGTTTAAAAGTTTTAAGATATTGGGGGGAGTAGTTTACTGGGATTAAAATTTCTAAATTATATTTGAGCACAACACTGCTGTTGTTATGTTCTAGTATAGGTTCCCCCCCCCCCCCCAAAAAATAGAAAAGGGAGAAATCAAGAGATTAAACTAGTATATAAATTTTCTTCTTCTTCCAATGCCATAATCCCTCTGCATTCATGCAGCAAATAAACTAAAAGGAGTGCAAAAGAAAAGCAGCATATTCCAATGGACAAAAAAGAATGAATCCAGGAATCGGTATGTGTCTCTTCAACTCACTTTATGGTCAGGAAGGACAAATCACTTTATCTCTGCACATCTCTCTGCACAACTCATAAAACAGGAACAGTAAAATCCCCTTCTTCTGTTCAGGAATTCTGAATCTCAATATTTGTTCTTTAAACATGTGACAGCCAACAATTAAGCATTGTTCTAACTTGTCAGAACAATGATATTAAAAAGTCAATAATTGTCCAAAATAGCTTTTTTTTTTTTTTTTTTTACTTGCAAGGCTTCCTAGATAAATAAAATGTGTAGGTAATACACATCAATTTGCTACTCGGATTATCTAAGAAACAATAATTATAACAATGTAATTCTTCAGTGATGATTCTTTAATACACTTGACTTTCAATATTTTAACTTTATTTTGATTCTTAACATGCAAATCAGAACATTGCAATAATCAGCAGTTATGCTGACTTTTTAAAAATCAGTCTTCCACAATCATTATTTATTCATCTCCTACTGCTTAATATCACAATGCTTCCTTTTAGTCATTGTTGATTAACAACACACTGAAGCACATCATGTGAAACCTTGAAGAATAATAAAATTATAGCTGCATAAACAAAAATAATAAACTGTGTTTCCAGTATTATCCAGTAAAGAAATGCAAATGCCAAAGGTAAAACTTTCAGAAGTATTAATGACTAAGACAGCAAGGAGGTTAAGAGAATGCTGGAGTGCTGGAGATCTTATCTCAAGCAGAGAGCTATTCTGAATGTTTCCAGGTGTGCTTTTAACATATTTCTAGCTGGATTTAGCCTCTTTCCTCTGCAGATAGGATTCTCTGGTAGTAATGCATTTGTAGTTCTGCCTTGTGAAGTACTAGCCAAAATAAAACAGGTTTATTGGGATTTATTTTTGTCCTGTATTCTGGTTATGATCTACAGAAAAGGACAGTGGAGAAGTAATTTTGCAGAATACTGTCTTACAATATGTCTGGCAAAACAGTGTATTGTTCTCATACGTGATGAAAGAAAGAATCAGATCATCTGAATAGCCATCATATTCTTATAAAAAGGAAAACCTGTTTTCTTTTAGCTGATCACTGTGACCTGTATTTTGACAACACATATTCTCAGTCTTCAGAAGAGTAAACAGATTACATACAGATAAATTACAGATATTAAAAATAAAGCATGTGGAATAAAGAAGCATTATTAGGATATACATAAAAAGGTTTCTTCTACTAGAAAAAAAAAAAACACAAATCCATCACCTGAGAGAAGACAGAAAAAAAAAATTTTTTTTTTAAAAATACTGATGTACCAACATCAGCGTGAGATACCTCAAAAAGCCAGAAGTCTTAGTATAATTCTATATATCAATACTAAAGCTACTTGGAAACTTTTGTCAAAATGCGTTTTAGTAAAAATCACAGATTAATTGAAACACAACAAAGGTAAATAAATAACTGTCCAAAAGAGCAAATAGCTCATGGGTTAAATAACTCATTTTCCAAAAACCATTTTCCGTGCAATTTCCTGGGCTACAAGACTATGGGTTATTAGCTAGATGAAAGTCTCTTTTGATCTCCCATAAGCATTTTGAGAAGCATTTTTCATCACTAAATTATCTTCTAAATGTTGGTATATTCTGAAATTACCATTACCAGCCTAACTGTAATTACTGTATTGTCTCCTTTATCCTTTCAGTGATCACCTCGATTATTCAAATTTAATGTAAAAAGTATACAATATTACAATAATGTGTATTTAAAAGTTGAAAAAAAGATACAGTAACATCCTTTTGAAGGGAGACTAGCTCCACGCAATACTATTAATAGCCTGCATGAAGGAATCACTTTTCTTAAACACTAGAGCTCTTAGCAATTCTTTTGTTGCCACGCCAATAGGATCTGAACCCTATGTTGCTCAATTTTCCAAGTCCACAAAAATTTAACTAATTTTAGAAAGAATGATCAGGAGGGAGAAGCAGATAAGTTCTCTATTTAAATACCACTGTCAAAGTCTTTTGCCATTTCTCCTTCTAATTACGTTTTTTTCTCGCCATTAAGCAGTAGGTGTCTGGAGCCTTACCGGAGGACACRGAATCTGGGTATTGCAAAGTCATGTCTACAAAGTAAAAAACAGTTCATGTGACAATACATAYGTTCTTATCACAACCAATTATTATAGGGATACCAGTGCATTAGCACAGCTACTAATAACTCAGTTCAGTTTTACTTGGCTATCAGACATAGCTTAAGAAAAGCAGCTGTAAACATACGTGTATCTACAGATTTTGAAATACAGATAGTAGAACTGATACAGAATGCTACACAAGCAATCCCATATTTCAGAAAACCTAATTGATGAATCTGACTGTCAGACAATTACTTTAACCACAAGAATTTGTCTTAGCTAGAGCAATATAGGGGAAAGCAGAAATTTCTGAGGCTCAGAATAGTTTTCTTGTGCCCAAAGTCTTGAGCAACAAAATTAACAATGCAAGCGTTTCTTCCAGGAGTGACAGCTTGCTTTCAGGTTGAAAAATTAGCTTCGAACACCATGCAGTAACTGTGGCACCTACCAGAATAGTATGATGGTCGCTGTAATTGACCTCCCAGAAAACCTCCATGTAGCTTTTCATGAATCCTGCTCCACAAAAGAATCACGAAGACTATTGTGATGTTGCAGCAGCTAATACAAACACTATTGGACCTCGAGGTTTCTTGATCCTTTTCTCTTTGTCATCGTTTCTCAGAACCACTGGATATATCTCCTATTCAGACAATATAATTCCTTTAGCACTCTCAAAAACTGTCTATGAAATACCAAGACCATTCCTTACATTCAGAGAGAAAACTAATATGATTGTTACAGGGTATGTCATATAACTGACTAACGCATTTCTCACCGTGTCAGAAATTCCTTAATAAAAATTCTAAAATGTATTTCATGCTGTCATCTTCCTCACTGCACAGCACCCAGTACTGTTTGAGAAACCTTCTTTAATGTCTGTAATCAACAGACTATAATAATGTGAGTACCCACGTTTCATCCATCCAATTGTCTCTTTAAACTTATAGCTCTCACAAAACATTCACTGATTCTTCCAATTCAGACAATTACTGCTGTTTTTATTCTTTAGATTGGGTCATGAATGAATACTTGCCATTGTGTTCAAATTGCTTTACATGGACATGTTGAATCAGTCACTTCTTCCTTTGTCTGCCAATTACAATAGGTGTCACAGAAGCTTTCCCCTATTTTAATACCAGACCAAGATAAATTTAAATGGTTGCATACTATCAACACACACAGCATCTTGTTCTTTATCCTCAGAAAGACTGAAGTCCTTTAAACTACTGATCAAGAGTGAAGACCAAGAAATGAAACATATGACATAGTCGATAATAATAGTCGATTCAAATAATAAAATAATTCCATAATAGTTGTTTCAAAAAAAGCTGAGTTCTAGTTAAAATGGAAAAACAAATTATATTTCTGCCAAAATCACATTTTATTCTCACATCTCATTTTGCTGATTAATGTCTTGGGTCAGCATTTAAACATGAAAAAGGAGAAGACTATGCAGAACCTGTTCAGGCCTGATTTCTTAGATTCAGCCCAATTATTTTGTTTCCCTTCCTATCAATACAGACATGTTCTCCGAAAGTGTTACAGACAGCCAGCTCTTATCAGCTGTACTATAAGGGAGAACGCTGTAAGGTATACTCTGGGGCTTTCTGGCTTTGTGTCACAGTTCCCAGGTTCTTTTAGGCCATCCTGTCTCGGATCACTCGTATTATCCCCCCCCCCCCCCCCTAAATATCAGTGCCAACAAAAAGCTGGCTGTCAGGCTGAATTTATTCTAAAATGTGTTACCTACTCACAGAATCATAGAATAGTTCAGGCTGGAAAAAGCCTCTGGAGGTCACCCAGTCCAACCTGCCTGCTCAAAGCAACATCAGTTAGATCAAGTTCCTCAGGACCATATCCAGCTGCATTTTGGATAACTTCTCTGGGCAACAATCTCTCTGGGCAGCCTGTTCCACTGTCTGCCCCCCTCCCCCGCCCCAGTAAATACAGAATTCACAGTACTCATATATTCAAAACACAATAAATCCAAAGAAAAGGCAATAAAAAAATTAAAGCTAGGATTTTTCTCATCTTAAGGCAAGACAAGACATTAACATGTCTTTTCGAAAACTGATCCATAGTGAGGTACGCATACTATGAGACAAACATCTTACTAAATCACAGTACTTGCACGCAAGTTTCTGTTGCCCATTTGTGCTGTAATACAACCATCAGGGAACAGTTTTTGTAACAGCTTCTATGAGTGACAACTCCTCTCTCTGTTCAGAGGATAATGTTTTTTAATGTTTTTTTATTCTATGAAGCTGAAGGAGAAACTGGGACAAAGAAAAGTATTTTAATAAACATAAGTCCTGTAGAAACAAATCATAAAGAACCTGACCCAAAACAGAACAGGCATTAAAATTCAAGAATGATCTCTGCTAGGATCACAGAGATTTTGACTTAGAAATGAGTATAGATTTGTATAGCTGAAAATTACTTTATTAAGATTTCTGTTACAATTTGTAAATCTCTTGCAGTATTTCTACATATGCTTTAGGATTTGTAAATCTATTATAGGATTTGCAATTCAACTTTTCATCTTACAAAGCAAGTGAGAGATGTAACTAAATCCTATCTTAAAGCACTAATTCCTAAATCAGGCCTTCAGAGTTCAGAATTACAGGTCCATTGTATAAATCAGAGGATAAACCCAGACTCTAGAAACACAGATGTGTGTTGTCTAACAAGATGAAATTGCCAGAAACTCAAAAAATAAAACTGAAGCTGTAACTTCTAGAAAACATTGTTGACCAGCTTAAGACTACTGCTCCTGCCTAAGTGTTTTAAGCATGCTTCTTTTCTATGCTTTGATATGTTGTACTAACAAACAAAAACTATTTAAAAAGCATGAGTAATACCTAACAGTTATGAAACCTACTTAAAATCCATGGATGTTTTCCTCATTTGCATTCTGTTTTGGGTTGTTTTTTTTTTAATTAGACAGCAGTTAAGCTGCACTTCTAGATTTCCTCCAGTATCCTGAAGCTCACAAGGTAACGCTTTCACTTAAAAAATAGAAGGCTAATATTAAAAAACTGATGAAAGCATCAAAGGACCTGAGGCTTACAAACCTAATATGACTACAAAGTAAAATTAACCAAACGCAGTAATAGTCATTTGATACCTACATTTTTGGTATTACTGAATTTCTCACTGTCCCTACTCCCCCCCCTTTTTAAAAAAATCAAAAATACTTCTATGAAATTATCTATATAGAATCATAGAATCATTAAGGTTGGAAAAGACCTCTAAGATCATCAAGTCCAACCGTCAACCCAACACCACCATGCCCCACTAAACCATGTCCCTAAGTGCCTCATCTACACGTCTTTTAAATACCTCCAGGGATGGTGACTCCACCACTTCCCTGGGCAGCCTGTTCCAATGCTTAACCACTCTTGCAGTAAAGAAATTTTTCCTAATGTCCAATCTAAACCTCCCCTGGCGCAACTTGAGGCCATTTCCTCTCGTCCTATCGCTAGYTGCTTGGCAGAAGAGACCAACACCCACCTCGCTGCAACCTCCTTTCAGGTAGTTGTAGAGCGCAATAAGGTCTCCCCTCWGCCTCCTCTTCTCCAGRCTAAACAGTCCCAGTTCCCTCAGCCGCTCCTCRTAAGACTTGCTCTCCAGACCCTTCACCAGCTTTGTTGCCCTCCTCTGGACRCGCTCCAGCACCTCAATGTCCTTCTTGTAGTGAGGGGCCCAAAACTGAACACAGTATTCGAGGTGCGGCCTCACCAGTGCCGAGTACAGGGGCACGATCACTTCCCTACTCCTGCTGGCCACACTATTTCTGATACAGGCCAGGATGCCGTTGGCCTTCTTGGCCACCTGGGCACACTGCCGGCTCATRTTCAGCCGGCTGTCAACCAGCACCCCCAGGTCCTTTTCCGCCAGGCAGCTTTCCAGCCACTCTTCCCCCAGCCTGTAGTGTTGCAGGGGGTTGTTGTGGCCAAAGTGCAGGACCTGGCACTTGGCCTTGTTGAACCTCATGCAGTTGGCCTCAGCCCATTGATCCAGCCTGTCCAGGTCCCTCTGCAGAGCTTTCCTACCCTCGAGCAGATTGACACTGCCGCCCAGCTTGGTGTCGTCTGCAAACTTACTGAGGGAGCACTCAATCCCCTCGTCCAGATCGTTTATAAAGATATTGAACAAGACCGGCCCCAAAACAGAGCCCTGGAGCCTTATAAACCTTATACAAGCCCTGTATATAAACCTTATACAACTTTCCTTACACCTGAGTCACCTAATTTTAACTCAAGAAATATTCCACTCATACTGTCTTCGCAAAGCCTATATTCTCGCTTTCTGGGGAACTTTTGAAACATTCCTAGAGATAGTCCATGCCAGGTGATGTATCTATTTTTTCAATGGATTAACAGCACATAATATTACTGCCCAGAGAAATATTTTGCGTTTTACCAGCAAAACTCAAAGTCGCACCTAATACAGCGATTTTGGGAGGGAGCAGAGGTAACTGACAAGCAAATTATTTCTTAGTTTTACCTCACCTTTACACTTCATTTACTACTACGAAAAGCAAAATGGATTTTATACTATGCAAAAATTACTACTGCCCAAGTTTCAACTGCTGAAGGCTTGGCAATGTGTGGTTCAGTTCTCTCAGAGTATTCAAAATATTGCTGAAAATCCCTTGCAGTCCTGGATTAAACTAGGCCTGGCAGAAATCGCACAGTGGACTAGCTGAAAGACTGCTGATGCTTGGAAATCAAGAAAAAAAAAAACCTAGGCATTTTAAAACATGAGTAGGCCAGCTGTTCTAAAATTAGTCTCCTTGTTATGAGCATTATACCAGAAAGGAATAGATTGTCACCACGTGTCAGCTTTAGCTGACATCTGCTATAAGAAAAAAATTTACCTCCCAAGTAGGCAGCACAAGCATTTGTTCATTATGTATTTTGTAAAGGGTGGTCCCTATAGCACAACATTTTAAATAAATGTGCAAATCATTGTATCACTATTCTAAAAGATCTATGACTTCAATGAGGTTTTAAATAACCCAAGAGGCTTCACTCTTTTTTTCACTAACTCAATAGACCCACCTGTCCGCTATGTAAAATTAGCATGTAAGAGGTATTGGAAGTTACACGCATTTTGTGCATATACTTGTCCTAATTGAAATTGAAACAGTTATCAAAGTTTCAAAGGTTTATTCAAATCATTCCCGTAGTTTTGCACATGAAAAACATGTCAGATAACAAAGGCATCTGGCAACAAACTGACTGTTTCTCATTCTGGCATTGTACCCATCACACAGCAAATATTGACTGGCATCACTGCATACAGGACTACTCCAAAAGCACTGAAGAAAGAAGCTTTGTAAGCTGTGACTGCCTCCTTGTTACAGGCATTCTCCCACATTTATGAAATTCTCTTGTATTGCACAGCTGGCACCTGGCCATCTCTATCCCCAAATACTTTTCCCAGTACTATCCCTTTCCCAAAATGAAGCTCCATGCTTTCACAGAACAACCATCAGAGCATTTTAAATTGTTTTAGCAGAGAAAAGGAGGGAACAGCTTTGCATCAAAACCAATGCAGTCTCTTACATAAAGGAGTCTTGCAACTTTGTACCAGCAACGCTACATGCATCTAATGTCCCTTAAAAGAAAGGAGTCACTACGTCTACAGTCATATTGAGTGTACTTAAGCAATATGTCTACAGTGGTTCATAACATCACACCTAAAGACCATGCAGTGGAAGTTAACCAGGCAGAGGAAGCTCCTCTTATGCATGGAACACCACTGGACACGATACCCCACTCCCCTGCTCCAAATGCATTTTGTAAAACTACCACCTGCCATACCTAAGAAACCTCATCTACCACTATATCCTTCAGTATCCAAACTGCAGTAACAAGTGTAGCTTGTGATACTGAGAAGCATGACAGAGGGAACAAATAGCTTAAGAGAGCACTAGTTAGAGGAAGATGTAAATTCACCCATCAGGGCAAGCCCTGATGGGCTGGGAACCCCGAGTGATGAGGGAGCTCACGGATGTCGTTGTGAGGCCATAAAAATCTTAGACAGTTCATGCTGATGGGAAGGTTCATGAGGACATGATGAAAGCACATATCACTCCTATCGCCTTCAAGAAGGAGGATCTGGGATCAGCCTTACATTAGTCCCTGGAAAGGTGATGGAGCAAATAATCTTGGAAATCATTTCCAAAAATATGAAGGACAAGAAGGTCATTGGGAGTGGTATGAATGGATTTACAAAGGGGAAATCATGTCTGAGCAACCAGAAAGCCTTCTATAATGAGATGACTGGCAAGTCTGAAGAAGATACAAGACTGGGAGGAGTGGCTGATAGACCAGATGGCTGTGCTGTCATTCAGAAGGACCTCAATAACCTAGAGGAAGGGACTGCCAGAAATCTCATGAAGTTCAACAAAGGGAAATGCAACATCCTGCACAGGGGAGGAATACGCCCATGCACCAGTACCCGTCGGGGGACGACTGGCTGGAACGCAGCTAGGCAGAAAAGGACCTGCAGGTGCTGGTGGACAACAAGTTGAGCATGAGCCAGCAATGTGCCCTGGCAGCAAAGACGGCCAATGGCATCTTGAGCTGCATTAGGAGGAGCGTTACCAGCAGGTCAACGGAGACGATTTTTTCCCCTCCGCTCGGCACTGGTGAAATGACACGGGGAGTGCTGGGTGCGGTTCTGGGCTCCCCCATACAGAAAAGACGTGGACATTGTGGAGCAAGTGCAGTGAAGGGCCATGAAGATGACTACRGGACTGGAGCATCTGACATATGAGAAGAGGCTGAGAGACGTGGGATTGTTTCTTCTTGAGCAGAGAAGACTTGAGGAGATCTTATCAATGTGTGTAAATGCTTGATGGGAGGTGGAAGAAGGTGGAGCCAGCTTCTCCTCCAGTGGTATTCAGAGAATGRAGGAGGGGCAACAGGCACAAACTGAAATACAGGAAATTCCCCTTAAGCGTAAGGAAAGCTATTTTATTGGTGTGGGTGGTCAAGCACTGGAAGAGGTTGCCCAGAGAGGTTGTGGCATTTCCTTGCTTGGAGATGCTCCAAACCCRACTGGACAATGTCCTGGGCAGCCTGCTCTAGTTGACTCTGCTTTGAGCTGGCAGCTTGTCCTTCAACGATCTCCACAGGTCAACTCTCCAAGCTCAACTATTCTGCGATTCTTTTCTCCTGTGCTAAGGGCTGTGATCCCTTTACTGACATCAGTATCGGAGACAACCCAGCCACTCCATGATGCACCATGCTCTGGAGCGCACTGTCACTGAAATCACACCCCCAATACGTTTAGACAGTTTTGACCACATTTGATGTACACATACTGTTTACCCTGTTGTCTCATAAGCTTCCTTCACCTCTCATRTTGTCCTTAGCCAACCAACTAAACGATCACAACAGTTTCTCTTTTTTTTTTTTTTTTGCCCTCTTCTCAGTCCCCCTGGGTAGAGCATTCTTCTATCTCTGAAGGGAAGGAAAACAGTGCAAGTCTGAAAAAAACTCTGAAAAGTACAAGCAAAATGCTTCTGAAAATTGGCCAAACCCAAACTGTGATGAATTACTTATGTCTCTTAGTGTTCTGCAGAACAGTACTACGTAATATGATAGTACACATTTATGTCACGAAAAAGTATTTTCCACATCTCCATTTTAAGATGACTAGGTTTTCTTCTGGGGGAGTTTCTACTGTCTGAAAGTAGGAAGAGGTACTATTATCTTTTTTATGCAGCTGCTAAATATGGTAAGCAGTGGGCTGGAACAGAGATCAAGTCAAATTAAAGATGGTTTGGTTTATTCTGGCTTGCAGTATTCAAATTGCACTAGAAAAAAATCAATTATAAAACTAATTACATCTTTAATTGCTTAAACAATCAGCCAGCTGACTTTATGGTGCTCTTGATACTATGCAGGTGCACTTGCAGGTGTTAACTCTGCAATACATAAGAGTTACATTGTAGTATCCCAACTTGCGCACAGGAGTGGTAGGAGGATAAAAAACCATTGTACAGACATGCACAAATATATGGGAAAGTTAACCAAGCTTTATTAGCAAATACAATTCCTTTACTTATACATATATAGCTACTATCTGCTCTATCTTCCTGTGAGGGGTACCTGAACTGCTTTACAGTCATTCTGGTTCTCACATTTTTCCCTTTAGCTTCTATATGGCCAAAATTATTGGTTGAATCTGACCAGAATTTGTACTTTGAAACAGTTGTATTTCTGGCAATTACAGCAGCATTAATAACTAGTACCACCTACCAGAAATGCCTGCCTTTTACTCTGAGGTGTCATCTTAGCAGTACGCTTGAGTAAAACACAGTCATCTCCAAAACAGGTACTTGCTTTGTACATACAAAATAAATTAGGAAAAAGGCACAACTAATAGTGAATTGGGCCCACTATGTTCAAGATGTTCAATCACTTAATCCTTTTGTCTCTTCCCTATATTTCATCAACTTTTAAATAGAAGGGAAAAGTTTAATTTTTTTAAAATTTAAAAAGGAAATGAATAGCTTTTTAAAATCCCCTTTCTGCGTACAAAACTAAACACTAAATTCAGCCTAAATTCACAAATATAATCTGCCTCCCAGCATTTCTTTTAAATGAATTTAACTCTTCATTGAAAAATTAACGGCCAGTTTTAAATCTAAGCTGCCTGAACAGTCATATTAAGAGAGAATTTTTTGAATCTTGAGAAGTATCATTTTTCAGAATGTACAATATATCAACTGAAATGGAAGATGGTGATAATTAGACTCAACTATTAGAAACACAGGAAAAATAGGCCTAGGACACTGAGGTTGTTTTACTGTACTACTATAACCAGAGTTTCTGAGCCTTCAAAAAGAAGTCCACTCAAAAGGTAACTACCTACTGTTCTAAGCCCTTTCTGGATACCCAAACATCAGCAACACCACTGTTGCTTTCCTGCAGTGGGGAGCTGTCATCACCAACTTGATATCGGTCTAAGCAAGTGTTTCAGCTGCAGTGAACAGAGAAATGTGTTTACAGGCTGCAATTAGCAAAAACCTGAAAGTGACTGTATTGGTTTGCTTTTCTATGCATGTTTTTGCTATAAACTCAGATTTCAAGCACGAATACTGCTAAGCTTTCCTGCCTATCTGCTAGACACTGCTGGATGAAAAAATCTCAAGTAACATTAGCTTAATTGGGTTCTGAAAGAAAACAACCCCCACCTGAAACACAATGAAGCTACTGGAAAAGGCTGTGAAAGATACAGGATTAGAAGAAACCACAGTAATGTGCAGAGAAGGGCATTAAGTAGCAAATGACTGGCAAGAGAGAAAGTGGTCCATAAAATTGGCCTCTAGCTGACAGTCAGTTCAGAGCTTAGCTGGTTTTTAAAATGGATCATTATATATTGCTATGTGAGCAAACACACAACTAATCATCCCTCTACCTTTGCAAACAAAAGCAATTCCTTTCCTCATCCTTACACATAAATCTAGTAAAATACTTCCTCAATACCCTGTCTTAGGTCTCATCTGCTTCTTAACAACCAGATGTTGCGTATGGGAGTGCAAGGGAGTCTTCACAAAACTCCCTGATACTATAAAAGCAGCTCCCCGTCCCAGATTCTCAGCCCACGCAAAGACAATTGAGTTCAACTAGACTCTGCACGCACCCATGCTTTTGTAGTAGCAGATTCCAATACACCGCTAGCCTTACTGCCATACCGTGATGTTTGCTGTTTCATGAGCACATAATAAATTAGCTCACTCGTACAAATTATGTTGAGCTGAAATATCATGTCAGTAAAGCTATGGCGGGAATATTTTCAATCACGATTGCACAAAAGATTTATATATGCTAAACTCACTTCTGAGCGGAGTAGCTTCAAAAATGTAATCTGGACACCATTTAAAATGCTATTTTTGCTGGATGAGAGACAAAGTGGCTTCACTGGAAAATGTTCTGCAGGGAGTCAAGGCTGTTTAGTAGTTTGAAACTGTCTGAAATGTCAGAAATACTGAGGAGTCCTCTCCAACTTCTAAGGCGTCAGGAAATATTTAGGCAGTATGTTTTGCACTTAATTAATTCTGCAGCATAGGAAGCATTGGTGTTTACCACTTGTACATTCCACTACTCTTTTAAATTCACTTTGTTTTTATAATTTTCTGTTTGAAATTGAGAAAAGTTTTTTACCATGTGGTTCAGTATGGCATTTGCAAGAATCAAATGATACAAACGTTGCTAGCAAGCTATTGCAGCAACATTGGCAGTAATTTCTCCCCTCCTCTTCTAATACTCTAATTGATAAAATCACTGCATTTTCAATTCAAATTTGGTTCCTCCCCCCCAAGATAAAATTATAGGCAGCTTAACAGAAGATAAAATGATATCTGATATACAATACAGAGGTCCACACACTCAAACCTGTGAGCCTAAAATATCTTGATGTTCAACTGATTTTCTCCGTTTTAAATACATGCAACACCAATTGAAAGCTAGACAGGAGGAAAAACTAAAAACCACAGCACCCAAAAACTCAGAGCATGTAATTTGGTACTTAAATACAAATTTAGCTGCTTTATTGTATCCTGCAAAATCTGAAGAGGCAGGTCGTGGATTCAGATACCTTTTGAACCCTTAGTGCTACAGGTATTATTGAAAATCTGCTGAAATTATTACTTACTGTGCTCACTATTCAAAAGCCAGTATTTTCTAAAGATTTACCTCTCTATTGCATTAGCACAGCTTTTTTTCAAACACAAAACAACACAGTATATCAGATAGAGCGGTGTAGTTGGTAATGATAAAGTGTGGGGGGTTTTTTATGGCAGCCACTAAAATTATGCCATAAGTAAAAAATAAAATGATCAAGAGTATATGTAAACATATATACACACACCCCTAAATTAAAATATGGCACTGTAAACTTTTCTTTCTCCCCAGCTTCATTCTGCCCTTAAGGAAAATAAAACAAAAAACCCCAGAAGCCTGAATGTAGACTGTAATTTTACAYCAAGTTATCTTTGTATTTCATTTATCTGATGTTATTAGCAGAAAGTAAACACAAATTTTGGAACAAAAAAAAAAATAAAATAAAAAAAAAAAATCCCAGGATCATTTCCACTGCTGCAAAAGCAAGCACAGAAAAACTACCCTTGTAACTGTGTTTTGTTCTTTAAAACAACAGGCAAACCAGGGCCGAGGACATCTTGTAAAAAGTCATGATGATTTACAACAAAACATTTTAGAACATATGTTGCATATGCATGGTTAAAACTGCTACACAACGTTCTGTTTTCTAGTTAACTTCTGCTCAGCTGGTTGCTTCAGAGGAGTAAAATATCATGAAGTCAAGGACAGTAAGGACAAACTCAGATAAGAGGCAGGAAGCACATAAACATACAGAATCACAGGGCTGACTAAAAATAAAGTAGGCACACATTACTATCACAGCATGTACTTACTTACCCATATTCCAAGTAGTAGTAGTAGTAGTTCCCTGTCTTCACTGCAGAAGAACTGGCTAAGCTCAGTTAAACAATGACACATGACTAAAGAGGTAAATGCCATGGGCTTTCTATGATGCATATTTGGTGTTCTTCAACTTTTGCTGTAATTTATCAAAACATGGAGAACACAGTGTGGTGGGTTAACCTTGGCCAGCTTCCAGACACCTACCTAGCCACGCTCTCACTCCCCCTGCTCAAGAGGATAGGGGGAGAAAATAAGATGGAAAAGCTCATTGGTCAAGATAAAGACAGGGAGATCACTTATCAATTTCCATCATGGGCAAAACAGAGTCAACTATTGCCAATTAAAACAGATTTGGATAGTGAGAAACAAACCCAAAAAGATTAAAACAGCACCTTCACCCTGCCTTTTTCCAGGCTCAGTTTCCCTCCGCTGCCTGTCCTGCATTCTTGTCCTTTCTTACATATGTTTTCAGAGGCATCACCAACTCTGTTGATCGGTTCAGCTGTGGCCTGCAGTGGATCAACACCTCACCGATTCCTCGTCTTCCTTGTCCCTTCCTCTGAAATCAAATCCTATTAGCAATGTTTGAGGAATGCTCATATCAATTCCTCTGCCTGAATAACATTTACTATTCCCAACTCTAGGGACACTGTGCATTCCCCCCGTGTTACTGATTTTTCACCCAAATCCCTGTATTATGGCTCACATGACTAGCTGTTAACAATGACCTGAAGCATGGACTACTTCCAAATATACCACTTTGCCTTACTGTTATAACCTCTGCAAATTCTCTAAAACAACATCACACTTGAAACTCCAGCTGATAGCATAAGATTGTATTTTACAGCTGTATTATTTCAGCATTTTTAAGCTCACAGTATTTTCTATGATGCTGTCTGAATTCTTCATGAATTAATTTCTATTCCACCACTGCACAGATAGGGATTCTATTATGAGGTACCTTATCTCAGGGGCAGAGTTCTTAATGCTTATCACAATGCCACTTTTCTATTTACATACTAGGATTGCCAAATAGGTTCTACCCATATTTTTGTTTACTGAGCCATGTGTGGCTGTGTGGAGACAAATTTGATTTAAAATGGCTCTGAAAGTATAGCAATGGAGAAATCTAACATGTCTCTGCCATACAAAGGTAGGTGAAAGGAAGTGCAGCATTCAAAAAGTCAAAATGGAAAAAAAGAAGCAGATGGGGGAAGTCACTCAAGTTTCATGCTATTCTTCTACACTTTACTTTCAGGATAATTTTTGCCACATAAGTCTCTTATCTTCCTCTCAAGCTTCTTAATCCCGTGTGTCTAACTCCTTGAGTCCCAGCCACTGGTTCTGCRTCATTTCAAAAGCAGGAAGATAAAAAAGAAAGATTTCGAAAGAAAGAAAGAAAGATTTCTAAAAATGGAGGATACTAGTCTTTGGCAATCGGAATCAGGAAGACAGAACTGATGCTCAAAGAGGCTCATATGATTGTTTCAGGACTGATATGACATAGGATTTGGAGAGTCTTAAGAACAGAAGAATTAAATTATCAAACAAAGCTGCAGAAACTTTTACGTAAGTGCTGTTGACTTCCCTTTCCACATCATTGCTTTTTCCCTTTACTAAACACACATAAAAAAATCATTCCACTCATAGAAAGTAGGCATCTCAAACCCATCCTCGAGCGACTTCTGTATTCTAAAATAATTCCTATGCAGAAGCGCAGTATTATTTAATCTTCATGAAACAGAAGATTTGAGCTAAAACCTCATGAGAACGCCAAAGTTCTCTCTGAACTATTACATAAACCCCATTTTAAAATGTCGTCAACTTTGAGAAGAGATCTGTAAATGTTATCATTTCCTGAAGATTTTTTGCTAGGAAAAAACTTGAAGCAGTCCAATACTCTGACGCCGCAGAGAAACTTGTTTTCAGACTAAAGGGATATGAGAAACATAGGCAGCAGCATGAAAATACAAGTTTCCTACCTTTTATTCACCTAGTACAAGACTAACTTTGGATCACTCATCTTACTAGGAATTTCCTAGTAAAAGGGAGGATGGTGGTAGAGCAGTCCCTGAGACTGTAATAGTAACAGTTCGTTTGGCAATGTGTGAAGTGCAGATGGTATCAAAGATATGCCAATAACTTAAGCAGAGCTTCCAATAAAAATCTCCTGTAGTGCATCTCATACTCTGTGAATCAAAGTGATAGGGGCAACCCTGGGTATCTGGCACTTTTATTCTACGTGTAGTCGGTTTAACTACCTTATATGCAAGCGCATCCCTCAGGCAAAAGTCTGCACTCCAGATGTATTTGTATTTGTCCCAGACATGTTACCTCTAACCAAATTGATTCATAGTCTCCAGAGAAGAAAATCATCATCAGAAACACAGAAATTACCTCCATACCTTCCAGTGACAGAACCGTAAAAAAGAGTTTCCTCAAGTGTTCCTCTGAGCTCTTTCCATCTCATCATTGCATTCAACGACCAAAATATAAATTATTTTAGGAACCTGATAGCCTATTCCTTCTTATGAACGTTGCTCAGAGATTTAAAACCACAGACAAGCCATACTTAGGGTTCTAGTAGAAGCCATCAATGTACTTAGAAGGATATCACCATTTTCCATATAATTAAGCTGCTTTTTCTCAAACTGGTGATTGGAATGCACACTGCCAATGAGATCATTTACTGACAGAAAACCAACGCATAACGTTTAGACACTGAAGTGGCATCTTCATGTTGGTGTATCTGTTTTAATTAGCTTTACTTTTCATGAAGGGTAAATAAAAGATTAAAGAGTCAGCCACACAGATAGGCGACAAACTGTTTTTCAAATAGCTCCATGAAATGAGCAAGAATAAAGCTTGAAGAGTGTCATATTTACCTCTGTAGCTCCCAGGGCACTTTTAAGAACGCTGGGTCAGGTACACTGAGACACTGAGAAAATGTGCAATTTCTTTCCCACTGAGCTGTCAAGGCACTCATGCTGTGAATAGCTAATACCCTTCTTTGACAACCAGGCAAATATTTCTATTTTCTGCCATTCTAGTCATGAAGTATCTCAGCATTGCCTCAGTTGATTTAGTGCCAATTCAAGTCAGACTTTAGATGTCTGAGCTAGTAACCGGACTAAATATTCTTGATGAAGCCTTGTCACAAACTCATAGACTGCTGCTTAATACATTTCCAAATAGTTAGATAGTAAAAAAGGTCGTAAAGCTGAAAAGGCAGCAGAGAAGCAGAACACGCATTCGCTGAACTGCCAGAATGTAGATTTAAGTAGTGCATACAAGTCAAATATGCTGCTGCTTCTATTCAATGTTAACATTGCTTTAAAAAAAGCTTAAACTTTTAAAAGACTATGTAATTCCTTAAAATCAATTCTTTATTTCCCATACTTCGAAAATACACATATTTAGAGAAGCATAATTGATAACCAAGTCTATCCAGGCAGAACTGAGACAAGGCTAAATGAACACATCCTATTCAAGTGGTAATTGCACAAAGATACTATAAACATTAATTTTTCTTAAATATTTTCAAATATAAATTTCTGATTACATTGCACTTGCACCTATTGACCAGAAGTTTCCATTACCAATACTATGAAAGTGGAAGACAGAATGAAGGGAAGAATACTTCTTTCAGTGGGGACAGATCCCGTGGAACCTGCTCAGAAACTACTGGATTAGTACTTCACAGCTTTTTTTTTTTCATGGGATAAGAATAAGCAGGCAGGAATAATAGCTCAGTGTGTGAATACACAAATACAAAAAGCAACAAAATACATTATTTAGAGTACAGACTTTGTGCCAAGAGTTTAGAATAAAGCACTTTTGAGATTGGATTCCATCCTTTGAGCCATGCTGCATTACACAGTGTTCCCTTACTCAGGGTTTCTATTTCAGGCAGGATTTGGTTTAGTGTTTTAAGTCCCATACTTAACAATCTACAGAGAATTAAAATATCCATTAACTGAATATGCCTTGAAGAGTACTTACCAATACTGGCATAACCAGGTGTTGATGGATCTCCCCCGCCGTTCAAGGAAACCATAAAAGCTTTATCAGCAAGATCTGTATTCTTTGGTAAGTCACAAGGATCAACGTAAAGAAGAACACCGCCAAACCCTGCATCTTCTAACAGAGAAAGCTGAGAGAACAAAACAACATACGTGACTCTTAACGAAAACAATGTCAGAACACATTATTATTTATTTTAATTACTGTTGAGATAGAGCCTTTATCATGCATCAGGCTCTCACCATACTATGCTCTGTACAAACAGAATAAACACAGGTGCAGTTCCAAACTGCTTGTAATATAAATACAGAAGCTATTCTTTGAAAAGACAAAATCAAAACCCCAAAAAACTAATTCAAAGTCTTGTTTCCCAATTAATGTCAAAAGCTACTTTCAAGGCCTAATGACAAAAAGAATTCTTACTTTTAAATGATACGCAGCATGTTGAGGAAACGCAGTGCTAACACTCACTACGACTGCATTTGAGATTTGCAACTGTTCCATCTTCACCTCTTTTATCGTGGTAGTCAGACAAGGCTGGTGTGTTGGAGATTATATTCAGATGAGGTACTGGCCATGATTCAGCACGGTACACAAAGACATAAGAGTGAAGCCAACCTTTCTCCCTAGTCATCGGACACTTGCTAGACTTACAACCCTAATATATTTTCATGTGGTATAAATACCACCTTGAAAATGCCTTAGTTTTGAAACTAATCTCATTAAAACATCTTGAGTAGATCTTCCATATTATTAGCAGTATGATATTCCTGCTTAGTTTACCTCTTCAAGGACATGCATAAGTGTGTAGAGTGTACGTTTGCATACACTGGCATCAGTCTTGCACAGGATTTCCGGACAGAGTTACTCTTCAGTTAAGAGAGAAAACAAAAGAAGTTC
>JAYKAV010003440.1:73149-114300 GCA_035582835.1 Phoebastria nigripes
AGCAGTCTATCTTACCCAAACCTTGGAGTCTGCCTCCTGTCAGACAGACAGCTTTTATTCTGTCTCATTAGAACATCACAGCTTGAGTTGGTAATTGTAATTAGCTTTTCCAAAAATCTATAGATCTGGGGCAGCAAATCAGGCAAACTTCCCCAAAGTCAAGGACAAAAGCATCCAAGTACCATAACTTCCAGCAGCCCATAGATCAATTTCACCTGAAAAAAACTCAGGTTTTCCCTTTCATAGAGAATGAAAAATAAGGGGATTTTATTCCAAATCAGATAAAATCAAATTGTAATGTGGCAAATACTCCCATGAAATGAGATGACCTTTCTGTGTAATGCTCTGCATATTTGGAATTGACTGAAGATACAACAATGACACAAAACTATATTAATTTTTCAGACAGAAGTAATTCTGGTATTTAAGGATTATCTTACTATTCACTGTGCTCTACTGATGACTTTCCAAATGGCTCCAAATGGTCTGAGGAATGACTGCAAGTGTATGATGTTTCTGGACTACACTCTGATTCTGTAGGAACCCGAGAACTTGTTACTATACCTCYGTTTCTCAGTTCAATTGTCCTTCTCCTTCTGTCTTTTAGACCTCTCATTTTTTTCTGTGCATATATGTATTTTCAATTTCTCTCCTAGCTGTTGGTTTTAAGGAATGTTTATGTATAGCTCTTTGTGGGTTTACAGGTATGTAAATTACATGAATATATTGCATTCAGTTAAGCCTCAAAACCATTTAATGTTTAGTTCTGATTTTCTTGAAAGTTAAGACAGAAAAAAATGTATAAAAATAGCAGCCTACTATTTGCCATTTCTATAAGTAAACATATCTAATATTGTGATTCACCAAGATTTTGACACTATAGTCTGAATTCAGATAAACAGATGCAAGTGAACCTGTGAATCACCTGTGTAATCCTACATATCTTATTCCAACAAGCAATCCCTAGGTGAAAAGGGAAATTCTCTGAGAGAACTCTATTCAGATGAATATGAGTGTGCAGAGTGAGAACATAAGTGACTAGCACAGATGTTTAAAAAGGTTAAGAATGTATTACAGACCTTAAATGTAATGCAGGAATAAAAATTTCCAAAATGGTAGGTTAGGTTATTATTGTATTGTTCTGTTTCCAATCCACGTTCATATTCAGATATTCAGCCAGGATTTGACTGCACAATAAAAGGGGTGGGGACACTATAGGAGAAGCAGGACACATCATAGCTACATGATGTAACAGCCAGGATTTAAAATAACAATTGTCTTGTCTTTTCCTGCATCCATATCCAGTATCTTCTTATTCATCTCTAGTCTTATTTAATAGCATAGAAGATAGGAAATACAGATGCAGTCTTTTTTTTTTTTTTTAAGAGAGTTTTAAAAACTTTGTACTTAACAAAAATCACTATTAAATTCCTCTGTTTCACTGAAAGAAGGTGACTACACAGCTGTTATTCACGAAGTGCAGCAACCACTGCTGCCATGGCTACAATCTCTAGTAAAAAGTTGGGTCGTACATGTGAAATTATAAAACAGCTTTCAGATTTCAGCTATAATTGCTGCTTTTTAACTTTCCAACAGTGACATCACAACTATACCAACAATAAATGAGTATTGTTGCTTCCATTTTCATCTTAAGTCAGTCAACACCTTAACAGCCATAAAGTGCCCTAGCACAAAGAATCTGAGGAAGGTACTGAGTATTTTTTTACATGGCTAAAGATTGTAGATTAAGTCCTTCAAGTAAACTGGTACACATCTATTCAAATCAATGGATTATCTTAGACTGCAGAACCAGCCAGCAGCAGAATCTGCTCCTTATGGTTTTGGGTGTATGCCTCCTCCCTCTCCCAAAGCCACAAACATCTCAGAATAAAACGGAAACAGCAGAACCCTTGACAAGAAAACAGACGCTGGTGCCCACTGTTAACCCTTTCATTGTTTATGGCTGCTTAAATCCTCAGTTTTTAGAGTCACTTAAAAAACAGTAACTCTTTCAATCCAGCATATTAAATTGCCCCATAGAACATTCTGGACTCAGTTTAATCTAATATGAGACACCTTCTGCTTTATCAAAGGCTCTGTCGTGTAGCTGGGGACAGTTTAGCCTTGTAAACCCTACACACCATAAGGCGCCATTAAATTGCCTTTTAAAGATGATGTGGCTGAAGCGGTGAAAAGACACATCTTTATTTTAAGTAGGGACTAGTGATTTTGGAAGATTTAACTTTACTCAGGGAGGTTCTTATATAAGAAGGTAATGCTTGAATGTAAAATGTAATAACTATAACATCAATAGCTTTAGATACGTTAAGAGGGCACCCTAATAACACATTCAAGTTTCTGGACAGAAGAGCAAGATAACTGATCGGGAAGCATAAACAAAACCAATTCTTTATGCAGGCAGATTGCAATAGTGCAAAGAACTTGGTTTTGCTCTCACAGGAAAACTCAAAGCTACTTCTCCATTTTAACTGCACCAGCTTCTGAATGTTGCAGAGGAGAGAGTTATCTTTTGTATTGGCACATAGGTAACAGAGACCAGGTCTGCACTCTACATTTGAGCCAAACTTTACTGTTGGGCTTTGGCCACAAACCTACTGGCAGATAGGTATTAGGTCAAAAATAAGGAAGTTGAGCATGACTCTCTGCTGGAAAAAAGAAGCAACAAGAAGCAGGGGGCCACTACCTCTCACAGCTGATGTTTTGTCACACCTGAGGCTAGCATGCATCTGAATGAATGCTTCATCAGGGGGTTACATTAGTGATCTGAATGCAGGAACAAACCTACCAAAGAGAAGTGACTACAGCCTCTCCACGTGAAACTCCAGCGTAATGCATAAGAGCTGTTCTTAAATGACTGGTTATAAACAGGGAAGCAATGCAGCAGGTACTGGCCTCAAGCTGTATTTGTAATCTTTCAGCTGAGAGCAAAGTCTGCTTCCCTGAAGATCTTTTCCCCTGGTCTCCTCTTCCCAGCTGAGACTATCCTTGCACCTCCCAACCACCAAAAAGCACAAGAACAGTCAGGTAATCAGGCTTCATTCTTGTCCAGAGAGTACATTGGACTGGTTACCTGCTAACTACGGAGTCCCAGAAAGATTAAAAACATGCATATTGAGGCATGTAGCTGTTTAAGAAGTACTCTCACTTTACAGCTGAAAATAAAGCCTGACTGCATCAGCACTACTCTGATGCTCTGTTCATGGGAGCCACATCTGGGGTTGAGTTTCAGCTATCATCTCCTGGGCAGAGAGCAGAAAAGCACATCACACTTTGGTCTCATCTGGATTACAGCAAGTAAGAGTGCAGAGATGGCTAAGAAAGGGCTTCCTAAACTATTCTCTCAATGCATCCGAACACCCTATCTTCTCTGATCCAGCAAGACCCTAATGGCTTAAAGACAATTAAATGAGCATGGCATCTTTTCTCTCCCTCTAGTCGATTCCCAGTAATAGTTCTGTTTACAAATTATTTATAAAGTAGTAATGCATGATCAACTGATGAGGTGCATCACAACATAGTATATTCCTAAAAGTGAGGGTTAACAATTATTATGAACACAACAGAAAAAAAAGATGACCCAGGCAATCGTGGATTATATCAACCTACCAATTACATACTAAAATAGCTTCTCATTATTAGCAATTCTTCCCACTATGTTTGCAATTCGTTCCAAAATATGACCAAACCTTCTGAGAACCTTGCTGTGCCGCTGCCTAGACAGTTCTCCATCTTTGTGAAACCTCTTGGCAATCAGTCATGGTGTTAAATGTGCAGATAGCTACAATATCAGCATTGTGGTTTGTCTTCCTCTCTCTCTCTCTCCTGGTAAAGGCCATCTCTTCTCTCTTCCCTTTATCCCTCCCCTGAAGTTGTAATGGCTATGCTTTATAAGGTACAATACCAGCCCCATTACTGATAAATATTGCCTCTGTAAGGCTTCTTTAGTCCGCTTTCTATGCTTGTCCATTTATGTGTCTTGATCCACAGTAATGATTGAACCACCGATTAGTTGGCACAGAAGACTTATTTCAAGGAGGAAGTATCTCAGACAGTATATTCCTGCAAGTTTAATGAAAATGTGATATTGAGTAGACAAGAGGCAGATCCTGCTAATGCACCACACTGAGAAGGCATTAATAAAATCTGGAGAGCTTACCCCTTAATGGAAGAGGGAAAAACCATATAAGAAATCACTAGAGAGAGTGACAGATGGAAAAGAATACAGAAACTTGGACCACAAATTAGACACCAAAAAAATCCAACCTCGAGAAACAAAGCTGTGAAAAACCTGTTCACTAACCCATGGAACAACCTGTTCTTTTTCAAATGATACATCATGTAAGATAACGCAGTTCAGTACAGGACATTGGCTTACAATTCTATATAATAAGTGACTGTCACCATGAAAGGTTCTATCCTTACTCAAAACAAGTAGCACTAACACTGTGTCTGGAAAAGTTAATTTAAAATACAGCAACTTTCAAATGCATTTCCCCATTTGTACATACATCGGTGAGAGTTTTTCAGCATGTGATAAATCAAACTCTAGTGCTGGAAGAAAAATGAACCAGATCTCCTCATTTTACTATAGGTTCCCTTCTGTTACATTTTACTTCTCAATACTAGGTTCAATACAAATCCAGTGACATTTTCTTATTAGATCTAATTCTGCTTTCAACTATATTACATAAGCCTTCAGACTTTCAATCATTACATAATGGCTAAAATGTACCAGTAAATAAAACAATATAAACTAGCTGCACAACAGTATTTAAGATTTCTCTTTTATCTAGTTGTCACGTATTTTCAATACTATGCTAGTATAATTTAAAAGTCTACATTTCAAAATGACCTTTAGCACACCATGCTGTCTTAAGCCAAAAGTGCCTCAAAATGTAGTTGTCATCTTCAGAAAGCATTCATGTGCATGTATTTAACATTATTGAAAGTGTGTATCTTGACTGTATCCTCACTCCTGTATATAGATACTTACATTAATAGATAGTGTTAGGCTCTTCRTTGAAACTACTCACATGTTTTTGAAGGCCCTCCTACTGTATCACCACAACATGGCAAAAAGAGGCTCTTGTGTTAATCAGAATCAAAGCAATTATGCCATACACTGGGAGCTTCTGACTCATGTCAGTACCATGAAGATTATATACCCAACCTCTGTGAATTTATTTATACGAAAACCTGGAAATTTCAGTCACAACCGAAAGTCACGATAATTAAAAAGGAACTGAGAGGCTCTGGAGAGGGGCGCCTTTGGTATACCAAGGCAACAAAGCTTTAAGTGGTAAATTAAGCAAGCATTTATCTTTCTTTAACTCTTATCACCAATTTTATTATTTATTACCAATTGGTTTTTTGTTTGTTTGGGTTTTTTGTTTTGTTTTGGTTTTTTTGTTTGTTTTTTTTTGTTCTTGTTTTGTTGGTTTGTTGTTTTGTTGTTGTTGTTGGTTTTTTAAGTGTATCGAAATATGTCTGTGTCTGCCAAAGTAACAGAACCCCAAATAAAGAGATTAAACATGCTTTAGCTACAGGCACTCAGAATACTTAAGCATGGGATTTTTTTAAGCTTAATAGGGCAGTTTGCACTCCTTAAATCTGCACACAAAATTACAAAAATGATACACTACACAATGTCTGCGTTAGTGTAAATGACATCACAGTTCATTAGACAACAAAGGCCTTTAACTGTCAGCTGCTGACAGTACAGCAAAATTCATACTGGATCACGTTATTATTCTAACATATGACCTCTTCCATATAACTTCAGGCCAAAAGTCTTCCTCTTCCTAAAGTCAGATTCACAATTGCACTGTTTATTACGAGTCCATTCAGGTGCTAACACAGTAAAACTGGACATAATGCATTCATAACATAAAAACTTAATGGATATTCCTGCTTATATGTTAATTGCCTGTATATAGTTGTCATCTCCTTTTCTCTGCCCCTTCTAGGTAATCCACACAAAAATGCATGCAGAATTTTATATTCAAAGTCATAATACATATGGAGCATTGAAACAAAAAAAACATTTTAAAGAAGAAAAACTAATTAGTAAAACAAACAATACAATACATTCAATAATATTTCAGAGGAAGAAAGAAAATATCTCAAAGACATATGAAAAAAATACATACATGTACCTGTTACATATTACTCTGTTTAAAATCAAACATATTCATAAAAATTTGTAGAAGCTGTATGTCCTATTGTCATTACACTTCAGTGCAATGATCAGCGCTAATTAGACAAATAACAGTAACCAGTTTTTTAACTACTGCATTTTTCAATTCGTAGTGCAACGTGCAAAAGACATGGTTCATTAATCTTAGACGCAGCTTTACTAGCTGGACAGGCTAAAAGTTATTAATTACTCTTTTCTACTGAAGTTCCAATTAAAATCATGACGCTCTGAAAGGAACTCCCATCTCCTTTTACTAATTGGCAGTACGTAAAATTATCAAGCAAGGGGAAAGTGCCATTTAAACTGTTGGAAGACCTCACTGACATAACATCTTTTTATTTCTGAAACAGATTGCTTGCGTAGAAAAATAAGACTTTGCATACTGCAGATTTAATTAGATGCCGCTGTCCTCTCTATTACCTACTATAATACAGGACACTTGGAAGATGCAGTGGTACCACAAACAAGACTCAAGGCAGAAAAAAATCACCTAGATACACATATCTACATTTTTATACAACTCTTCCAAGCTACATATTTTTAACAAGTAAGGTGGCAAAAGTCCATTTTGGCTTCAGCTTAATTTTTTAATACCGCACTTAATGTTTAATCACGCTTCTACATTTCTCATCACAGAGATCTAGGGACAGTGTTCAAAGGAATTCTGTGGCAAAACGTTATCTGACGAGGTTTTGGCTTTTGCTGATCAATCCTCAAGGCGCTGCGTTAAGATAGTAAAAGAGAGGGAGGACATAGYCAGTTTAATGGCTGACTACATGGAGATGATGAAAAGAAATACATCTTTCCTATTCAGCTCAAACACTGTCCTTGTCTAAGGAATTACACTATTGCTACATTGAACAAACAGGACTGGGAAAAGGATTAAGCTGAGTAAAACTTCAAAAAGCTAGAAAATGCTGACAATGGTGATCTCATAAATGACAGGCTATTCCCATAAAGGTTTTAGAGCGTGGAAAACATACTGCATTGGAATTAAACAAACTATTCCTGACATACAGTGCCATATATATGAACAATACAAAATCAAATACTTGCTCTGCATTGTGGCAAGACCTTAACACTTTGATGTACTTACTATCAGAGAAATGGTAATATGAAGTGCATTTCTTTGTGGAAAGAGTCTGACATGCATACCTAAGATTTTTTCAAGACATTTTTATTAATCACTTTCCAAATTGAAATTGTCATTCCCAATTTTCAATTTTCAGAATTTTATCCTTTTTATATCTAAAACTGATTTCTAAGGAGAGGAGATTTCCCTCTTGTATTTCCTGGATGTCCTGTAAAATGTGGGAGGAAAAGCAGGAGGGAAGGGTAAGAAATCTTAGAAAGGTAATAATAAAAAATCTGCTATGAGTGATGGGGCTGTATGGCAGTGAGGAGTAAGAGCTACTTTGTACATTAATTTACCATCAGTTGTATTTTTAACTACATTCTTCTGTCAGATAAGTGCTATTCAAGGGCAGCAGACTTCTAAATTAGAACTAACCACAAGAAAACCAATTTGAGAAGGTTCATGAACATCAGCTTTTACAAGTAAAAGAATAAGGTAAGTTGGTTTTCCTTACTATGACTATCTTAGAAAGAAACTACTGGAGGTAAGTAATATAGGCTTCAATTTAGCCAGAGACTTCCACACTCCCAGCCCATCAATTTGGAGCAATATTACATCTCCACACTAGTTCATTCCCTTTTTGCACTAGATGTGGACATGAGGAGTCCTTGGAACCCTCCAGCCCCACTAGAAATGGTCTTGCAGTAGGAGGAGCAACTAAGCTCTCATGCAATGAAACGTACATACCAAGCCTTCCCACAGACATCTCTCATATACCAGTTATCCATTACCGTATGTATAGTTGACCCTTTTCATCCACTGAGGCAACCAACCAACCAAAAACCCCCAAACACAACAACAATATGTTCTAACATGTCCCACATGTTCTAATGATGTTGGCCTGAATCCCTGCTGGAAATTCTTCCCCATAGCTAGGGATGCTGTCTGTGACAGAGCCACATTTAAACTTCCTATGAGCTATGCTATATTCAAAAGCCACAGAATGGCCACCTTGTCTAGAGTACCTGCATTCTGTAAAGAAGCCCRGTAGCATTGTCTGAACACGGATAAGATGCTATATAGCCACAAAACAAAAGAAAAAGGAAAGCAAAGAAAATGCGAGACAGGCAATCAGCACTGGGAATCACAGTACACATGCAAAGAGCAGCAGCTTCTACGGTGTAAAGCTGCGAGAAACTCACACCAACAAAAGGAATAAAGTGCTGAATAAACTAGAGCTACCATAATTGGCAGAACTCAAACTCGATCAAGAGTTTCCAAGCATTCATGTATAATGCTGAACCACAATTCAGCCTGTTGTCTACTAGTTTGACTGGAAATCTAGGCACTAGCCTCTGGACAGCTATAGTAGTTGAGGAAAAAAAAACCCTTGAGAGTCTTGAGACTTCTTCCCCCCCCGCCATCTCTAAACCAAAAAGCGGTTTGGTTTAATCCTGTAATCCTTGCACAGTAAAATTTTTAACGTCATGGTCCTGAATGTGGTATTAAACTTATAAAGAACTGAACGTTTTGTCCCACATTTTTTCCTGTCTGCTGTCTGCTCATCTTCTATACAGTTTTATCAAAGAAAAGTAATTTGTTACACATCAGCAGTTTTTAAAAATGGAATTTTTCACAATAGGGTACTTGGACAATTAAACATAAGCCAGATATACTGCCAGTTCCCTGCACTAGATTTTAGGAACTTTTAATACAAATTGAGTGCATATTTTATTGCCAGATCTTGCTTACCACTGCTAAGAAATTCACAACGTTCAATCTAATTAAAAACGAAATTGAACTACAATTCCCTAGAAACAAGGGCTGATTGGACTCAATAAGCTTTACTTAATTTATTTCAGAAACAAAATAATTGAATTGCTTACAGTCCTGAAAAAATGCTTCATTATTTGATGAGTATATAATACAAAGCCTTTCATATTGCTATTGCATTCCTACATCTTCAGGAAATACTACTCACTTTTAAATAAGCATGTAGAGGAGCACTGTGTGTATAGTAAGTATCATTAAATATTCAGTAAACATTAAAAAGAAGAAACAAACAGACTGGATGAATGACCAGATGAGCAACCTCCAAAAAGCCAATAGCATTTCCTTGTTCATACTGAAACTGTTGTTTCTGATTACATTTATGGTTATTTCAGTCTCTGTTTAGACTCTATTATAGAGAGAATAGAGCTGAAGATCCGTCATACAAAAAACAATTACGCAAAGATACAATTATAATCTTGGTAAATCATCAGGAATACACTGATTAGACCCTTAGTTATATTTTATGCATTCTACCAAACTTTTAATCCAAAATCCACCAAACAGCCAATACAGTCACAGGCCTGAGTCAAATCTGCCAATTTCCCCTTACTTTTATTTTTATTATTTATTTGATTTCCTGCCACTAGAAAGATGAGCTAAAGTCAGCAGATGCAATTTACAAACACTGTTCCCAGCACACGGCACTTCTCATACAGAAAGCCGTGGTGTCAGGTTTACATCACCCTTCTGCACCTCATGCAGGGCACAAAAACCACAGAAGGTTTTCTCTGGTGAGGAGGCTGCAATTCCACTGTTCCAGTGGCCATACTGTCATTTAGGGCACTTAGTCCCAACTTCAGGGAGGTCTCTCTGCAGTCCATTTCTCCTCACCACTCTTGAACCCAGCAGCAAGCTCCCAGCCAGGAGACACCCCAATCATGAAATAAAGTGAAACAACTTACGGCAGACCAACTTTTAGTATCAGCCTGGTTGCATACTACAGTACTTGGCTTCACTTCAGATCTCTTGCACTGGTACTGCTGAACTACCTAGCGGCTAGGACGTGTGGAAGGCCATTGCTTCCTTTGCACTCCGCCATACTGGGTTTCCACAAGGAAGGCAAACACGTTCAGAAACCAAAACCTTCCCACTGCAACGTCCAGCTCCACAGAGTGCTGTGGCACCTCGCTACGGCAAATATGGTTTCCTTTGCACCGAATGAGCAGCACTTGCCCTGCGGATTTGCCATGAGGCAGCCCACTGCCAACAGCGGTTCCCGCCCTAACACGCCCCAGCACCCCTCACAGGCTGACAGGCCTCACCTCCCCTTCTGGAAGCTTCTGGGTTGCCAGGCAGATTATCTGGGGCAGCACATGTGGCAAGGCTTGGCCAATCCCGCTCGTGCTGGGGGTGGAGTTTTTCCTGATTGGTGCACTCAAACCCATCGGCTCCTGCTCCTCCTGGCCTGGGCCAGTGGCTGCGGGGTCTCCCTCAGACGAGGGTCACCATTACCCTTGGTTTAGGAAAATACATTTAGCCTGTGGTGTTTTTTCTGTCCTTGTTTTCTGCTAACCGTARCAATAATGACACACTAACTCATGCTGTTGAACAAGGAGAGGTTAGACTGCACTACCCTAAGCCTTATAACAAACTGATGAGCAGGCTCCCACCCTGCGTTAATACAGAGGACAGGACTCGAACTCCCATCGGATGCGGTAGCAGCTCCTATTTTGAGCTTTTTAGTTACAAATTGAACCTTGAAGTGTCATCCAGAAGTGATTACATTCATGAGTGGTAATACTTTATACTCAGTAAATAGTACCACAAATAAAGGGCAAATATGTGTATTTAAGGGATTTTACCTGTCACTACAGTAAGAGCTATTAAATATATAATGTGTCAATTTAAAATTATTGGTGCTTGTCCATTTAACCTTTACCTTCCATCCAAGATGAATTTGCATTTTTCGTTTTGGAGAATTCCCCATTCTTTAAGGAAAAGATATTTTGAGAAAAATCTAGATGACAATTTCCATGTTTTGGCCTCAAAATATCCTGCCAGCTATTCAAACTGAGACTGACCTACAGAGAGTTAGCGAAGCCACTGTGAGTGGCAGTGGGAGAAATACGCTCACGTTGGCGTTTCTTCCAGTGGCGAGCTGCTATCCCTTCAGTATAGATTGGGTCTGTAACCCACTGCCAGTGGATTGGTATATGCATCACAGAACAGTCACATTAAAACTGGTAACCTGACAGCATGCAGGAAAATTTAAAGATTAAGAATGCATAAATTATAATTTTGTTTTACTGAAGTTGTTTATTCATTTGTCGTAGATGCATTCAACTGAAGTCACAAACCAGATATTTACCCAAATCTGGGTTTTGGCATACTTGCCTCTGACTAAGTAACTGAGTTATCCTCATACTCTGACATTTATGAGTCAAGATTTTTGTTAAATTCAAGGCCATACTCACAACAAAAACGTAAGGCAGCATCATACTAGTCTTAGGAAAAAAAAATTTTAAAAATGCTAAAGTGTATTACCTAAGTGCCACCAGCAATCAAACATCAGTGAGTACACATCAGGCTTGTTTTTCCACTTTCAASCTACGGAGTTCAGTACTCTTTATTTCTCAGTTATATGCAGTACAAATCAGTAACACAGGTATATGTTTTCAGATAAAGGGAGAAGCAGCCCTTCTTACAGGGAGAGAACAGCTACGCCTCAGTTTACATTGCAAGCATCAGCCTTCTGAAGTCATTCAGATTACCACGGCCACTGTCCTCTGCCCATAAGGGAAACCCTCACGGCTAGGTAGTGGTGTAAGTCATCTGCTGAGAGTATAGGAGAGGATAACCTCAGGAAAGGGATCCTCAAATTCTTATGCTATATCTGCTATGAGAAGCAGCAGGTGGGCTGAAAGACTGAAGAATTAATACAAGATGTACTACGCTGTCAGACATAGTAAACAGCAGAGGTCTGTGTGTTGCATGCACCTAAAAACCAGGAATGTGTCCTCTTCTGTGCATTTGATTTAGCTTAGCTGTTTGTTACAACTCCTCCTGGGGATTCTGGGTGTCATTACCATTATTCACTCAACCTCTGCATTAATTCCACATAATTGCCTGCATTTATGAATGGTTTCCACAAACAATTTTCTAAACAAGATACATTTAATGGCCCCAGACCACAACCAAAGCAAAAGTACGCACAAAAGATGGAGACAACAATGTGGAAAAAAACTTATGTTGTTTCTAAAATTACCAGTTAAATAATCAGCAAGACTAAGGAAGTAAATAAGCAGAGAGAAAGGGAAATACCTACTTGCACAAACCCCCCACATTGTGCATCATATGCAATATAAACTCATAATCTTTGATTCTCTCAACTTACATGTAGCCTGTATTTGGGATATCCTTGGGGTACCTTGAGTATACACTTTCCAGTACCGACACAGAGAGTTAGTAACGTTGAAATGCAAACAGCCCAAGTCATCCTACCATCTCCAAGATAAAAGTAGGATTATGACTTTACTAGCTCCGYGAGTGTAGATGTTATATGGTATCTATCTAGATATTAGCAGATGTTCTCACAACCCACATAACAATCAGTCATAGATTTTTAATTAAGGCACATTTGCTGCCTCAAGAAATTGCATCTTAGGACGTCTGTTAGATTGTTAAAATACAACTGCCTTCATTAGACCCGTGCAAAAAAATTCCTTTTCACTTATTTTATTATTCTCGCAATTATTATCTTGGAAGATGCTATGAAAAGCCAGTCTATTTCTTTTGAAGTACAAAACATGCTCTCTGCTCAACTATTTTCTAGAGTATTACATTGTATCCAGGTTTCATGCTTTTAAAATAACACCTTGAACACAACGTAACAGTCTCTTTAGCTATTGTATAACATTGTTATGTATTTTTAAATTTACATTTGGTTTAATTTTATGTTTCTAAGTGGAACGTATAATGATATAGAGCGTGCTATATGTAAGCCTCAGGCGTATCTATATATCAACTAGGAAAACTGCATATTATTAATTGGTTGATGAATATTTTACTTTCATTTATGGAAAAGAGCAGTGTTTAACTACTTGGTTAGCATGCCTTTAAGTAAATCAATACTCAGAATGAACTTATTTATCTTCCTTATTAGAAAAACAGTCAAAACCCAGGAATGATAAAAGAAATGATCATAAAGAATGTGCCCCAGTGTATAAAGTTATTTCAAATACTATAAATATTAAAGAAGTTATTAAAAACCTTAGCAATAAAAGTTCTTTATAAATTACCAGTACTAATTTCCACTCCTAAGCTCCCCTAGAAATCCTAAAATTAAAAATTTGGCTAGTTTCCATTTTTTTTCATGACTGAAACAAGTCATTCCAGCAACGAGAATTTTTTCCACAAGACCTTATTCATGAACTATGCTACAGAGAACATATCATGAGCGTATCTTTCATATTGAACATCAGGGTCTATAATGGAATATGTAGTAAACCGAAGTACCACTTTATGTATAACTTGGGTACAGCAGAACTGCAGGAAGTCTACACAGAAGATACAACAGCTGAAAAAGTCAACATTTGCAGCTTTTTCTTCCTAGGTCCTTTCTTTTTCACTGCTTTCCACTCAGCACATCAGTAAAACAGAGCTTTGGCTCCTCCTGTGACCTACTAAATAGCCCATTTCACCAAAATGAAATAGTAGAAAGAGCTGCATGAAGGWGGTCCAAGGTTGAAGTACTTGATGAGAACAGGGACAGCAGTTGTATTAGTTTGGCAGTCACAAAGCACTACAGTGTCATTCATTTACCATCAGTTAAAAAAAACCCAAAACACCAAAATCAACAACACCCAGCTCTTCTTCAATAACACTAGTCTACAGTTAGCTCCAGAACATCAATCCAAAATTATGCCCTTGGCCTTGTAATAAAAAATGGAGTGAAAAAAATAAAATGTGAAAAATATGTCCGACTTACTGTCATAAAGATTTTTTATGCAGTGATTAGGAAAGGAAGACCCCAATACCAAAACAAGGTCATACAAAGGGCACTTAAGAAAGATGAGCTAGCAACCCTGTTGCTCTCTGTCACTCTTCTCCTCAACTAGGTCATGGACAGCAGCCACAGTAAAGTAATTTTTGTCTTTCTCTGACAATTTTTGGGGGAAGGCAAGGAAAGACCGAAAGAAAATATCTTTCAAAACCTTCTATGTTAAAAACAAATACAGTTCCCTCTGATGGGCCCACTGAAAAGATTTAGCACCATTTAAAGCTCCTAGAACTCCACTGAACTGACTTCTAAATGACATAAACACAGAATACTGTAGTTAGAAGATGAATGAAAAAGAAATACAATGAAACCATGATCAATCAATTTCTGTTACACCACTGTTTTCTCTTGAGACAGAACTTTCAGTAAAAGTCTTAACTTTCAGTAAAAGTCTTTAAAGCATACACAACTTTACTCGGGGGAGGGGGGGGGGGGATGGGACCAAAACAAAACAAAAAAAGACCCCAAAACCCCAAATAAAAGCTCAAGCACAACACRATGTTAAGCTGCAAGGCCATGCAATGAATGAATGGTCTGACAAATGAAGACATTCATATCCCCTGGTGTTTAGCACAGCATAGGAATCTATAGAAAATTAGGGAATAGTTCCAAGTTCAGACAAGAATTTTCTCATGCAGCATCTTTGCAATTGAGGCAAGGAGTGAAAACAGCATAAATAGAAATTTCTGTTCTCACTCATTAATTCCTTTTCTCTGGTGACAGATTGGCAGTGATGACTAATCTTTGCACTTACCATCGCTTGCAACTGGTCAAAAAGGTGAAAAGACAGTTCAGGGTTACACAGCAAGCTTACTTTTGCATCACTTACTAATGGAAAAACGCAACTACATCCATTATATTTAGAATATTAATAGTTACCGAAATCATTGTGTCTAAGTCTGCATTTAATTGCACCAGCTTTACACCAACATAACATGCTCAATTTCAGTAAACTTAAACTGGTAAGAAACTATGAGAGTCAGGCTTTGTAACCTTTTATGTGCAGCGAACCGAATTCTCTCAGGAAATGGAAAAGTGTTTAATATACATATAAAGGTTATGATTCTTTTTGATAGTAAATGCTAAAGATTAATCGCAAAATAGACAACGTACATAAAGAATAGTCAATTGTAGACCAACAGAGAAACAAATTAATTAATGCCCATCTTTCCAACAAGAGTCTATATGCCAATAGGAGACACTGAATAGCTACGTAGTTCTGTTAAGATACTTAAAGCAGGATGACAGGGGTTTTAAAATCTAATTTACCTATTTGGGTTTCTGCCAGCATCTATTAAACTGTCCTGTCAGACAAGATTTCTGAAGAGAATGATCTGTTCATGTGACATTCCATGAAGATACTGAGTTTAGAAGGCAGCTCTGACAGTAAAAACCTTCTCTAACACAGCTCAGCTCTTCGTACCCTATAAGATAATCTTTGATTATTAGAAAATAACTTAAGACTTTGAAGTCTGCCTTAGAAACATTTATATTCATTTCAGCTCACAGTCACTGATGTTACRTTCCAGGCTTAGCATCTAAAATCTTCGCTGGATTTGAGTACAAACATTTGTGTAACTTCTTCTGAGTATTCCCATCTCTGTAAAACCCTTCTTTCAGAAGCCCTGTCAACAAGTTGGTGATGGAAAACACACTGTAAAACAGGGCGCTAAGTCAACAGGTTCTTACTGGTTTCTAGAGAAGTGGATAAGCACAACCTATTAGAATGAACTGATTATTTTACCCCAGCTGGAGAAAGAACTTTTATGACTGACTTCAAAATGAGGGCAGAAAGTCTTGAGATAAAGCAGCGAAGAGGTCTGCTTTCCAACAATAAACCCGAATTTTTCTATTCTTTGGTCTTGGCATCTTTTAAAACACTTACTGCTGTGTTTTTTTCCGAAGACCTGAGCAATTTTGATAGGGAACAAAACAGCTGTAATTTTCCAGAAGGCACTGTTAACTAATGATCAGTCTTCTTGGATTAACCTATTTACTCGGCTGACCCTTCAACAACAAAGTAGTCAATAAAGTTATTTTTATCTCTCTGTTACACACAGCATTAATCTGGGGGGATTAATATTTTTTAGAAAAGAAAAAAAAAGCATTTAAATCTTGCATGCTTCATTGAAATGTTTTGATTCTGAAGCACAGTGTTTCAAGAAAGATATTTTGATATGCTGATCTCCTAGCAGCCAGAAGGCAGCAGAGGTACACACTTGAGATCAGAGACCAGGTGACAACACAAAGTCTGAGAAATCCTCTCAAGCCATTTGCTCAATTACACTCACAGTTCTGAGTTTACAAATCTGTGATAGATGTAGTCCTCTCCAAAGGCTCTCACTCAGCCCCGCTTTTGAGACGGATGCAAAAAGAAAATATGAAGCTTTCTAGGGTCACATGGATAACTATGTAGAAGGTGGATCTGAACTGCACTGATGCTGATGCAATGCTAATAAGCAGATACCTGGAGCAATATACAAACCCCTCTTTAACAATACAATAACCGCTGCTTTATTTGCCTCCAGAAGTAGCAGATGAAGTACATATTAGAAGAGAAGAATTCAGAGAACATACTTGGTTTTTTACTTAAAAAACGTTTTGCCTATGACATTTCCTCCATGTATCTCTATTCTTTAATAATGCTGAAATTATGATATATTGCTTATTTATTCCATGATTAATTTCCATAGCCATATGCTTTCTAGGTCTATATGCAGCTTGTGTTGTTCAACTTCATTTATAATACATAAATTTACTAATAAGTACAAGAGTTCTATTCAGACAGTAGTAAAATTCAAAGCCATATATTATCACACTTGGATTACTGACATTATCACTTCACATCATCCTTCTTCCTCTAAATTTCATAACACAATAAACATCATGTATTATCCATCAGCATAAAAACCCCAGCTGGTTTAGCTAGGAAATTGACGTATGTGGATTTCAAGATACAAGATATATAGCTTTGTCCAAAACCAATTATTAGTAAAATGATTTCCAAAATGAAGGCGTACCATTTGTAATCAAATTGACTGAAATGTTAACATGGTACCATTCCAAAGACTTAAGTCAACACCAGAAGATACAAAAGGAAACATTGCTTCCTTTTTAAGGACAAGACACACATCTGCCGTTAAATACGTTTGGTTTGTTTGGTTTTTTGTTTTGTTTTGGTTTTTTGTTTGTTTGTTTTGTGTTTTTGTTTTTGTTTTTGTTTGGTTTGGGGTGGTTTTTTTTTTTGGACCCTTGGAGTGTGGTTAGAGAATATGATAATAGCAATGTTAAAGATGTCTTTTTTCCTAGTATTTATAAACATCTTCAGAGGCAAACCAAATCATCATATAACACACCTTGGCCATGAGACACCAACTAAATTAATTTCAGAAAAAAAGTTTAGAATCTGCTTGGGTATTATTTGTTTCAGGAGCACAGACTTCTGAAGCACTAGTTCCTATTACACTGTCTATTAATCTTGAGGCCAAGAGAAAAAGCTTATCTCTTTCAAAGATCCTTAAAGGGTGAAGACTAGTGTTTAGCATGCAGCCGGTACCTTCAGATTTCCATCATTTACTCTGGTCAGTTCACATGTAGACTAAAGCTGGAATATTTTGTGGGTAGGTTGTTATATCCATTTTTGGTTTGTAATAAGTGGTAAAGCATTGCCAGAGTTTTAAATGCATGCTTTCCCAAATGTGCAATTCTGTATCAACAAATCGTAGGTATGTACACAGTGGAACTCATCACCACAAGATATTGTAGAGGTAAGTATAAACAGGCTCAGAAGTGGAATACACCAATTATTGGAATATTCATGAAGATAATTAAATCAGCCCAGACACATTCTCCACTTCAGGAAGTCACACCACCAATGACTGACTTTTCTGGGGAAGGTATACCAAAATAGAAAAAATTACTTTGTACTTGCTTTGTAACTCATACACTTTCCCTAAGCAGGAGCCACGTCAGGTAGGGATATCAGGCTGACAGAGGACATTTCTTATGTTATGTTTTCTTATGTTATGTTCTCATAGTAAAAGATGGACACGTTTTTCTGGTCAATAAGAACTTCTTGACAGAAGACTTAAGCAGACGATCATTCTGGATGAGCAAATGTCTGTGCATGTCACCATGACAAGTTTACGGTAACAACATTTCAACAATAACAGTACTATGCTATAGCCATGACCTTATCATCATATGAGAGTTTTACCTGAATAAACATCAGACATGGCTTCTTTTGCTAAAGGGGACTTGTTCCTGTCAAACATACTAAGCAACACACTTAAATATGTTCTTTATATTAAATAAAGGGAGTTTTAATGTGCTTAAAGATAAGGCTGTGTTTCTACATTCTTCTGGAGCGAAAGCAGAATGCTAGAAACCTCACTGTATCAAGCTTCTCTCTCTCGTGAGAAATAAAATTAGTTCGATCATTAATATGACAAAGTCTGGCATGAAAAACATAGGTTTTCCCAAAATTAAATAATGTACTCTAAGTTTTATTCTGCTTGTTTGCTGAACAGAAAAAGGGAGAAATAGGACATTTAAGCTATTCTTCCCCTGTTACCACTGCTATCACTAAGCATTGAACAATTCTGCACTTTTGGTAGGTCAGAAGCAATTCTTATTTTCTGAATCTGTATGCCTTGAAACGACTTCATTTTCAAAGAAAATAAAGCACTTTGAGTGGGAACGTCAGATTTAGTCTTTGCAACGTTCAATGAATCTCTACAGCACTCACGTCAAAATTCATCCCAGTCAGGTCTACTTGCAAACAATACAAATCAATAAATTATCATTTTCATAAAAATTTCATTTAAAAATGCAAAGTATATTTGCGAGACCCACTTTACACTTGCAAAGGGCACAAGTTTCCAGAAGAAAATACATGCAAAAATGTGCAGATGAAAACAAAACACTACAGGCATTTTCAAACAAATTATATTGTATATACAATGTTGCACACAAAATAAATTTCTGGGCATGATAGCCTCACATGCATTTTTTTAAATGCTAAGATCTCAACCTCTTGTAATTAGCTAATTTCTGATGAATTGTATTACACTGAAAAGGAACAAAATGTAAATTAAATACTCTGTAGTGAAAATTTCTGTACTTTTATCACACTCTCTATCACCCTTCCAACCCCATTTTGTTGGCTAGCGCAAAAGCCATCTTTTAAAGATGCTCCCCTTAATGCCAAGCGTGAAGCATTGTGTAAATATGATACTTACACTACTTCTTAGATCTTTCAAAACAAGAGGATATATACACAGTTTTGAATGGGATTGATGCTACATACACTTCTTATGCAGAAAAAGGAGGCTAGGTCACAATTTTCCTAATGCATTCCAAATGTCTTCCCTGTATGTCATTTTTATGGTTCACGTACAGCACCTTACACCAGAGACAACTTGCATTGCCAGGCACAGCAAGAGCCCATAAAGCCTGCAGAAGCTTCAACATTTAGCTGATATTGGAAACAGCAGATCCAACGTATTGCACATTTACGTGATCAACTGCATTGCTAACAGAATCTGAAATTAAGATGGCATACATGGTTATTGAGAGACAGCAATGTCTACAGCAGTCAGATGCACAGAACTAATTAATTTCTAATCTGTCATAAAGATTTCTTAAACCTGGTATCCAAGAATTGCCTGAACTAGCAGATTCGGACTTGCCTTTTTCTCTTATACGCTGTAATATGATAAACAGGAATGGGACATGGTCAGGTGGTTAAGCGGATTAAATGTTATCGTTTTTCCTCTGAGATCACAGTAGAAGGCCTGACTGAAATGAGTTGTCAGTTGAGTTCCCCAATGGACATTTTATATCATAAAGCCATCACATAGAACTGAATACTGATATAAAAGGCAATATAGTCAGTTCCCACTCTAGGGAAAACCAAGATTGACTTAGAAGTGAAAAATATGCTTCTTTCTTATTGAAAGGGTGGTCCCTCTAGGTCACCTCAAGGTCACATCTGAAGCTGCATGGTAAGAATTCTTATGACGCCTGCATAATAACTTACAGTGGAAAAACATAAATAACAGGTTCGACTGTCAGTGCAGGCACTCCTCCAACCTTCACAAATGCAAATACTCTGTCCTCCATCTAAAATATTACCTGTATCTAGACATAATTGTGCACTGTATTGACAAATCTCAGCCAATACACATACTACGATTATTTACAATTACAAGGCTATCCTCAGCAACAACGTGGGTTTTTTTGTTTGGTTGGTTGTTTTTTTTGTTTGTTTGTTTGTTTTTAATCTGATGAAGAACCTGATTTTTAGAGAAATTTGAAGTGTAAAAGTGATGTGAAATTTGGAACTATTAATGAAAAATGTTACTAGTTATTATATGGCATCCTAAGCCAATTTAGGAAAGTAGCCCCCACCATTTTTAACTTAAGGTTCCAGTGACTGTGATCATACGACTTTTGTTTTCTCTCCCAATGAACATCAGGAAGCTCAGGAATCTTTTTGTATGCGACATCCTAGATCGACCATTTGTATCAAAAAGCACCAAAACCAAAGCTTTAAAAAAAAAAAGAAAAAAAAAAAAAAAAAAAAAAAAAAGAAAAAAAAAGAAAAAAAAAGAAAAAAAAAGAAAAAAAAAAGAAAAAATCAATCACCATGAATGATCACAACTCCAACTTGACATATAGAAAACTAATTGCTCTCAGAAAATTGCTTAGAATAAATTCAATACTAAAACAAAACAAACGCACAAGAAACCACACACAAAACCCAAACCCACTTAAAACTATAAGAAAATAGTAGGATAACATATAAATTGAAGCAAGTTACCATTTACTTAGAGCTAGATGTAGAGAAAACAGAAAAGATAAGTTTAACTTTGTTGAGCATGCTGCTGTCTGTGAACTAATCACTCAGACCTGAAGATGAAATTGAAATGCCTGAGTTCTCATATTGAAATGCACAATCTTTTCCTGTTAAGTGAAAATATGTTCATTGTGGAAGAATTGCCTTCTGCACAGAAGGTGAGTTTAACGTTTTGGCAACTGAAACAAAATATTCCAAGTGGTTATTGCTGTACTTGCAAAGAAGGTGCCAATCATATTTGTAATGATGGACTCAGTGTTTTGCTTTTCAAATTCATGTGCAGGCATCAAGAGGCCCAAACACCTAAGACTTAAATTTTGACTTTGGTGACTACAGCTTCTTCAGCATTATGTAAAGAAAGAGAAAATGAAAAAATATAAATGCTAAAAGCCACTACCACACCCCTCCCCTCAAAAGAGAGAGAGAGAGAGAGAGAGAGAGAGAGACCTCCCCAAACCCTCAGGACAAGCAGTTAAAGCAGTTATATATTTTATCCATCTATGTTCACAAAATCCAGCTACAGAAGATCTGAAAAGAGTGCATCAAATAACCCTAGGGAAAATAATAAAAAACTTCCATAGGCTATAAAGTATAAAAACCTAGTTCCACTGATGCCAGTGAAAAGGCTATCAGCATTCAGCAAGACCACATTTCTACTCAAAGTTGTGATCACAATGCAAACCACAGGTGTATTTGAAAGGGCAGAATTCAGATTTTCATACATAAATCACAAGTGCTGATTTTGTGAAACAATTCTCACAGATGAGTCTCTAAAGCCATGCAGAACAAATGCAAATCAAACCAAGGTCTGGATCTGGCTATATTTCCTAAACTCTAGGACCAGCTTCAAAGCAATTTCTATTCAGGGAACCCACAGGGTTACTGAACCATTTTTTTCTTAACTGTGTTAACTTAGCTGCATTTTAAAGGACAGATGACAAAAAAAAGAGCCACAAGGCACGAAAATCATTCTTCAGTGGAGTAATCTGTGACATTCTGGTTTATCAAATAAAACATTGATTCTAGGAACAGAACTATTTACTTCTGTAATCTCTTAAATAAAATTTTACATAAATACTTTGTTCAACAATAATGACTTCTGATACCTTTCAAATCAGTTCACAGACATGTAAATAAACTGATTATTAAGAATTACTGTGAAACAAGAAAAAAAGACCTAAAAGAGCATAGAATCATAGAATCATTAAGGTTGGAAAAGACCTCTAAGATCGTCGAGTCCAACTGTCAACCCAACACCACCATGCCCACTAAACCATGTCCCTAAGTGCCTCATCTACACGTCTTTTAAATACCTCCAGGGATGGTGACTCCACCACTTCCCTGGGCAGCCTGTTCCAATGCTTAACCACTCTTGCAGTAAAGAAATTTTTCCTAATGTCCAATCTAAACCTCACCTGGCGCAACTTGAGGCCATTTCCTCTCGTCCTATCGCTAGTTGCTTGGCAGAAGAGACCAACACCCACCTCGCTGCAACCTCCTTTCAGGTAGTTGTAGAGGGCAATAAGGTCTCCCCTCAGCCTCCTCTTCTCCAGACTGAACAGTCCCAGTTCCCTCAGCTGCTCCTCGTAAGACTTGCTCTCCAGACCCTTCACCAGCTTTGTTGCCCTCCTCTGGATGTGCTCCAGCACCTCAATGTCCTTCTTGTAGTGAGGGGCCCAAAACTGAACACAGTATTCGAGGTGGGGCCTCACCAGCGCCGAGTACAGGGGCACGATCACCTCCCTACTCCTGCTGGCCACACTATTTCTGATACAGGCCAGGATGCCGTTGGCCTTCTTGGCCACCTGGGCACACTGCCGGCTCATATTCAGCCGGCTGTCAACCAGCACCCCCAGGTCCTTTTCCGCCAGGCAGCTTTCCAGCCACTCTTCCCCCAGCCTGTAGCGTTGCATGGGGTTGTTGTGGCCGAAGTGCAGGACCCAGCGCTTGGCCTTGTTGAATCTCATAAAAGCATAAAAAGGCCAGAAAATAGTCATAACTTCTTGTTGATAAAACAATAAACCAGTAACTACTACAGAACATGCCATACAATTCAAACCCACTACAGAATGAGGGGAGTACTTACAAAACACTTGTTGCCTGAAGAAAGAAGACCTTTTCCTCTGGTCACTATTACAGAAAATATAAAATATCCAGCATGTACAGTACTGGTCTGTAATTATCCTTTGCAGAGTTCTTCACGTGGGCACTTCAGAAGATTAATGGCATGGGTTGCATTGCTTCACCTAGTCCGGTGGCTGACACTTTCAAAGAACCAAAAGGCAGACAGACCTGTTCTGGCAGGGTGAGATTTTACATATTTACTCCTCATCTCTACTCAAAGCTCCTGTATCTTCCATTTTCTTTTTCACTTTCTCAGCTATTGTTGAAATCCAACAGTATGTGCTGGAAACACATGAGATGAAAAAAGGCCCAGATAATTTGTCTGTCAGTGGCTCTTTTGTGAAGTCCAAGCTCAACTAATCTGAAGGGCCAGCACAAATAGCAGCTTAGGTAGAAAAAAAATGTCTGTATTCCCCTATATAAGCAGCGGAAAAAGTGCCAAGACCATTTGCAGAAGTATGGCTAGTGCATCTGCAGAAAGAGCAAATTTAAAAGGTTTAGATTTTACGACGGAAAGACAAAGTGCGTCTTTCCTATTGCCCTGCACTCGAGTAGCTGATCAGCTGTGTGGATTTAGAGCTCTGAGGTACAAACTGAGGCAATGGATTTCTTTGCTCAGCTCTGCTTCAGAACAATTGCCTCACAGCGAAGCCATTTCACTTGACTTTGCACCATTTATCAGGACAGAGCACTCAGACAGTAAATTGGATGATTGCATTTACTACTCATTTTTTAAGGGCTTGATAAAATAGAGAATTATGCTTGGGCTTCACACCTCTAAAATCCGACAAGAGCTTCAGAAGACCCCAGAATGAAATTTTTATGAGTCAGCCATCCTCCATTTTTGAATGGAAGCCACTTACTGTCTCACCCAATTTAAGCCTATTGTACTAAAAGGAGGAGACCTGCTATAAAATGGTCAGCCCTTTCCCTCAGGAAATAGTGATTCATAATGGGAGCTGGACTAATTTTTCAAAGGACGCATTTAATATATGTAGTGAATGTGCAATTAAACACCCAATTGAGTATATGAATATTTAGAATTATTTTCCCAAGAGAAAATTAAGCGTTCAGTGTTATTGAAGATAACAGGTCTATGTACCCAGTCAAATAGCTAAGAATTCAGCGTTTGATTCAGCAGTAGGACTTCAGGAACTTCTGTATCACTCCAGAAGAGAAAGAGAGAATGGGAACTAGAGCTGGGAATACAAGTATGTCTGCAAAACGGCAATGACTTCTCAAAACATTAAGGGAAAATTCTGTGGCATCAGAAATGCAGAATAATCGATATCTACTTTTGCTCATTAACTTACATGTCCCCTCGTTTACTCTGCTAATAGCACATTTCTCCTTCCATTCAATCAAATCCAGCGGTTTGTAATCGAAAAGGAAGTGAGTAATAACCAAAAGTCCTTTTACTGATGCAACCAAAATGTTAATTACTTCAGAATATTGACAAGTTGTGCTACAATTCCAGACATCAATTGCTTTTCTCCTACCCCACCCCTTACATATTCTTCTTACTGCTTACAAGAGCAAATTACTTTCTCCCATTTATTCTGTATAAAGAAGGAATTCTCACCCTACTTTTATTTACTGCAGCGCACTTGACTAAAGGGATAAGAGAGCAAACTTTTGTCAACTATTTCATATTCATCTGGACAGATACAGATTGGATTTATAAGTGCGCTGGCATTGTTTCACTTTTAGGTGGTACAGGTCACCGTACATCATCCTTCAAATGCTGGATTAAGTACGACGTAAATTGACATGCTCAGTTTAAATTATTCCGGATAGTAACAGCCTTCTAGGAACTGAACAATAGACCTCAGCGTGATTTGGTTCCAATCAGCAATACAAAACCACTCTTCTGACTTTTTTAGTCATCAACTATAGATTTCTCAAGTCAGTATCATTTCTCAATTTTCTTTCCCATAGTACCTCACACAGAGGGAAAAAAATGTATCACAATCGGTACTTTCATTTTTTTAAAGCTATGTTTTAAACTAAGTTTACCAATAAAAACTTAAAATATGACTTCAGGATGAAGCATTAAATGATAAATCTGTGCAGAGAGACTTGTTTTTTTAACTCAGGTACGTGTACTCAATGGGCTGGGGGTGGATTTCTTAGTCACCCCAACACAGAACAGATTTATGGTATCGAGGCAGGGGGTCTCCAGGCTTCTCTAATTAGCTATTACGGCTTGTTCCTTCTGTTCAAAGGGACAAGAAAGCATTGTTATCAGTCAAAGCAGGAGGAATATAACTGAGAAGTATGTCTACCAACCTCTTAAATGTGATACACTTTCAGATGAAGGGACACCCATGGTCTGTCTTCAAAACAAACATAAATTTTCTCAGTAATCACTAAAGAGCAAAACAGCTTGTGCATCATTCCATGAATCATGAAATCAGGAAGAGGTAAATCGGTGACTAAAAGAATCATTCAAAACACAGGATTGATGGCAGTATGAAACACCAATTACATAAACAGCTTTTTGGTACAGACTATTGCCCAGTAATGTTTTTGAAGGCCTTGGTACAGAATTTTTTTACCTAGGAATTAGAGAAAGAAATTAAAAGGGAGCCTTCTTCGGACTGGATTATATCTAACAGATTAAAGAAGCTGTTTGTGGAGGGGGAAGGTTAAGAACACGAGTGAACTAAACCTAATTTTTGAGGGGGGGGGAAAAACAAAAAAAAGGATAAAGGATAGCAATAAAAGCAATTGACTTGAAGGAGGGAATCTCCTATAAACTCAGGGGAAACAAAGGCTAAGGAAAAAGGATCACAAAGCAACTAGTAGTTCACTGAAGACAAAGTAAGAACTAGCGTATTTTGTAGGAATATAATTTGGCTAAATAGTAAACTCTGCATCAACAAGTCTGATTGTTATCAATCAGTCTGAACTCAGCTTGGATTATTCAAGAGGAACTCTCAGGATTTTGGGAATCGAGATGAGATTTTAAAAGGATGATAAATTAGAGAAAACCTGAGAAACAGGATGCTATTCAAGTGGATGTTACTAGACAATCCCTTCAGATCCAGATCTCCAGGTCTAGTTTTATATGCTTCTGTAACTTTAATCCATACTACCTATACCTACGGCTCGAATTTTCAAGAAGGGCTTTGGGAGGGGATACAATATCATTAAAAATCCCATAGCACTCACATGGGAAATGGGTATATAAAGACTTTAGGCGCCTTGGAAAAAATTCCATCCTACAAAAAACAAACAAACACCGACCACCCCCACCCCCCCCCCTCCTTAATAATGAAACATATATAAGGTGTTGAAGTTCCCTAAAAAACATTTTGTTCAAAATATATATATATTTATACGCACACACTGTGTATATATATTTATATGTATATACATATACACACACATACAYGTGTATATATAGGGAGGGAGGGAGGAAGGGATGGAAGGAGAGAGAGAGTCCTAGTTAAATGGAGACTTAAAATTTAATCTTCACAGTTATATGTGCTAGCCCTAAAAAGTACCAGAGGGAAAGAAATAAACAGTGTAGGCAGTAGAAAAGTGAAATTACTTTTTCCAAAGTAAACTTATTTAAAACTAAYGCAGTTATTAAATAGAAGCTTTTTTGCAAATTGCCTTTATACTGGGAATCTTTAATATTTTCCATTTAGTAAATCCTTATCCGTAAGTGCCTGCCAATAACCTCTGCATAAACATGCAAGCATCCACACTTCTAAACTTTAAAACAGTTAAAAAGCAACTTTATGAATATTTATGAAGGCAGTAAATTATTAAAATAAATATAGATATTTACACATTAGAACATCTTCATTTAATGGATGTGGAAAAAATGTTAATATGTGAACATTTTAAAGATGAAGTGGTTTGGCCCTCAGAGCTTTTGTTACTCTATTAAAAGTTAATTTAGGACAGAAATTATGGCTTTTTCTTGAATCCCAACCCCAAAAGATTAAATCATGATCAAGACTCACATCATTTTTCAAAAAATGAATCTGKTGATGGTATTTCCAGAGGCTGGATACTGAAACTACTGTGCAGTTCTCCCTGAAAAAAGCCTCCTCTGGCTTCTTTTGTGTGCTCGCAGTGGTGACGTACACTCAGACGAGTTTTAGGGCAGGGGAGCTGGGTGCTAGTGAGGCGGTTTCATCAATCTTTCTGTCACCACACATTTTATACTATTAGAATATGTTTCTTGTCTACAAACACAGTAGGCAACTCGGATTGCTCTCTCTCAAGAAGGTGTTCTACATCACAGAAGTGATTTGCTTAATCACTAGTAATAAATTTCACCGTCTTTCCCCACATCTATAGATCCTCCTGATTCAAGGACATCAGGGAGTTTGCTCTGACCTCCTGTACGTAACTGGCTACCGAACTTCACCAGTGATCCCAATAACCCGAGTTCCACCAAAACACAAATTTTCCTTCTAGCCAGAACACCTGAAGGCAGTCACTTTCAATCTGAAGGCATGAGGAAGCAAGTATTCTACCTTTTTTTGTGGTAGTTAATTCCAGAAATCGTGCTTCACTTCCTTCTACGTTTGTCTCGTTTCAGCTTTCTCCTTAAGAAAGCTTTTCTTCTTCCTTAATCCAGTCCCCTCTCTATTCAGAAACAATCCAGCCCTTAGAAGTGTCTCAGACTAGTCACAAGATCCCTTTAGGAGTAGCCATAGTAGTTTAAATTTTTTCCTTCTGTCAGTTATTCAGCACTGTGAATTATTCTGGCTAAAGAGAGAGAGATTACTAGCATCATGGCTATGCCAAGTTAATGCATCATATGAGTACTCCCTGTATGCTTCACTCCTCAGTCCACTGGCTTAGTTTGTGTCGCTATAGGAAATTGTCACTCCAGGTGCTGGGAGTAGTAAGTTCCTAAATCTTTCAGTCGCATTTGAGAATTACTCTGCCTTTGCCATACTATAACTCGCTCCAGCCCTTGAAGCATTTCTACCATTCTTCTCTCCCACTTTTAGTATTAATTTTATAATAGGCTACAGTCTTGCTCCCTTACTGATCTTAATAGTGCCATATCAATGCTAAAAGCCCTTTCTAAACCTCCACTCCACTCTGATTTATATATACATTAATACATATCCCTTTTTTATCTRTTCTTTTTATCACAGCAATGTAAGCTCTACCTGTTTGTTTTTTCCCCAGAGTCAATGCTCTTTTTGATACTTTACCCTGCTATAAAGGTATGGTCCATGTTCTTCCTTTTTATATGTATAACTTATCATATAAAGTTGTTGTAACACATTCTTTATTTGAAAAGGTCCAGCTTAAGGGATTGAGATGTGTCTGTGTGGCTCTGCCGATACTCTGGGAAACGTGCCCACTGCCATAATTGCTGCCCCTCTTGCCCTGATCAGATACTACGTTCTGTTTCAGTGGAAGAGAAATACAACACTCCCAATAAAATCTGAAAATCATATTCAATTACAAAAATAACTTAAGGTCAGATTTCTACAAATCTTGTTTTCACAAAGCAGCTTAAATTTATGAACCTTACCAAATTTAATCAGAATTACTCACATTAAGGATTCAACTGCATATTCTAACAGCACGTTAACTTCAGGCTTTTCTGTATACYCCAAATTCCCTGCATATTCCAATTCCAAGTTACTCCAAGCTCTGAACCCTGTCTGTTGTTTTCAGTGTGTCTGAAGATATGAGAGATGGGCCCCGTCTGAAAGACTGAAAGTAGAAGCTCCAAATTATTTTCAACCTTGATCCTCCCCCAAATTTTGTACCCTATCCAATCTCCATAAAATACCAAACTAAACCTCTACAGCAAAAATATTGTCAACGATATAATTATTTTTCCAAATATTCAAATTTCCATCACTTGGGCTTATTTCTATAAATTATCCCCTTGTACATCAAGCTGTTTTCTACCACCACATACTTCTTTCTGTTAATGCGATGTAAAGACTAAAGAAATGTTGTTCAGTTTTCATGGTGAGTTTTCTGCCAGCAGCAGTTTATTATTTCTTTCAGGCTTTTTGCAATGGACTCAATATGGAGAGAAAGAACAGTCGAGATTAAAAAAAAAAAAAAAAAAAAAAAAAAAAAAAAAAAAAAAAAAAAGGCAAATTAAAAACACAAAAGGGGAAAATAGGAAAAACACATGAAAACCAGCAGTTGATGATGGCAATAAAAGAGAGAGAGGCAAAAAGCATACCCATGCGAGGGAAAATGCAAAGCTGAAAAATAGAGACATGATTAGAAACTCTGTTATGAAAATGAAACCTCGGTGCAGAATCTACAAAAATCCAGAGCAAGATATTTTTATAATATAAAGTAATAATAATGAGAAATTAGAGAACATTAAAATGTGACAAATACAAGTTAAATACAGAAATTAGGAAGAAAACCAGTAAAACAAAATATATATATATAGCGACAGCTCTGTTATGAACTAGCATTCTGTTTTAATATGATGTAAAACCAAGCACATGGAAGACAGAGATAAGGAAAATATAGGCAGAGGGAAGTATCTGCTGAAACAGAAATGTGAGACTCAGTAAGTACAGAAACATAAACATTAGGGGGGGGAAGACACCAAAAGTGGATTCAGCTGTGAGATACTGGGCCCATTTAAACCAGCAGGACTTGCTGTTTATGGCAATCTTTCTCCTTCACTTCAAGGATTCCTTACGAAAGAAGAATCTATTTCTGATATCTTTCTACGTATTTTCCTCATACATTTAATAGCTTACAATTATTCCACCGCCAAAGAGACACAATCTGTATTCTAAAAAAGAGACAGTTTACAACCTCAAAAAGAAGAAATAACAAATAAAGGGCAAACTTCCTACCTGCGTGAGCAGAACACAAAAAGTAGGTTTCGGGAGTTGTATTTTTAGCTCAGATCCCAAGCGTGCATTCAAAGTCAATCTCCCGATCATACCACACGTCGGTTCATATTGTGCAACAGACTCTGAACGTGCAAAATGGATTCTTTCAGAATAGCAGATGAGCACCAGAAGCGTGGCTAATACACCTTAGCCACCACTTAGCATTTACTTCTTGGGACCAGACTACAGCCAACCCAGACTAAAAGTTCCTGAGATGCGCCCTGTCCTCAGCACCAATTGTTTTGCCCTATTCCTTCCTTCAGGCTGCACTACTTGCTAATTTAGACGCAGTAAATGCTTACCGGAACACAAATTAAATTGATAAAAAGTCCATCTCATAGACACTTTAGACAGCGCTATTACAGCAAACTTTGCATCTTTATCAAATTTCTACTTTATGAGCCCCAATTGCTAATTCATTGTTACTGTCAGCAGTGAAACGCAGTGTAAGATCCATTGGTGGAAATGATGCACACCAGCCAAGTTCCAACGATAACTGACCTTTCACGGGCCTAATCAGATTGCACTTAAATAATTTAAATAAACAGCTAAAGCTACTCAGTTGAAAATGGCATTTTTACTGAGACAAATATTATTCCCATAGAAAAAAATATTAAGTGGTTATTTTCTGAACCTGTGTTGTGGTCCCAATTGTGCTTTCTACGGCCGACAGAGCAGATCCTGATTCTCTTAATTATAAGATCTGGAGTCACTGTTCTTTTATAATTGCTTTTGTGAATTGGGAATGAATTGTTTAAATATTTATTGGGCTAGTGTATTTTCTGAAAGGCAAAACAGCATTTTTGTTTATAAAATATTTGCAATAGAAGGCAGTTACTTGACATGTAGAGTTTAAATGTGGTTTATATGTTGAGTCTATTATGTCTAATGTACAAGTGGACTAGTGAGCTCCATCTCTGTGCTCTCGGCCAGCGCTGGAGTTGGAGGAGAAAAGACACACACATAGCCATGTACACGCCTCCCCACACATAGCTGCAACCAAAGAAGAAGGAAGCASGGAGTGCAAGAAAAACATGGTTCTCGTTCTGAACTGATGGTAACCCATCCAAAGACCAGTAAATCCTAGTGATTTTACAGGAGTGACTGACCATTAATAGCAGGGGGGATAAATGCCTATCTGTGTATCTCAGGGTAGCCTGCTTACACATTTTACACGGCAGAAAACACCACAGAASTTAATGCTCTTTTCCAACTCTCAGACCCTTTCTTCCCCCTCAGGTGGTAAGGATGGCAGAAAGAACCAAGGTGGCAAAGGCAAATTCTCCACAGAGCAAGGCTGTATTATGTCACGATGAAATCAAGTTACGATGTCATTTCTTAAACAAATCCATAAACAATAGTGTTAGTCCTCCTATAGCATATGCTATGGTTACTACCTCGCAATCTCAGTCCTGGCAGCAGCACATCCGTAGCGAGGCCCAAAGTGCTGAGCTTTAGACACAGCCCAGTGGGACTGGAAAGACCTGCAGATGCCTGAGGTCAGGTGAGCACATGCTGTGCTCTGCCTCCTCTCACAGCATGCTTAAACTGCAGCCAGCAGGCCAAGTACTACATACAATTATGAGAAACAAAAGACTTCAGTGCAGTGTTATAGGTACATTTTTAGCAGACACAGATCCAGCTACTCCTTATCTCGGTTGCCTTTTTCTACCCCTCATGCTTTATTATTTATTTTAGGGATTTCTTTATTTGCCAAAAGGCTTATAGTACATCCAGAGAAAACATGGCATACTACTGGGGCACTGTAAGATATGCAGCAAAATAAATAACTGTAACACATAAAAGACACCACAGATCGAAGTGGCTAGAATTAAGGAAGAATCTGAATGCCAGTAAATCCTGACTTACTGAGATAGAATGGAAAAAGTCTTTGTTCTGGTACTTTGAAACTGAAAAAAACAAATAAATAATTCAGCTAAAGTGCAACAAGCATTTGACTAACCTTATAAAGCAAAGGTGATTGTCCTAGCTTCAAAAGTGCAATTTTTTTGGTCACATTTGTAATGGCTTGAATCCGGATCAAGTCTTCCACGGTCCCATACTGAATGTCAACAAGTTCTGCCTGCAAAGAGAAGACAAAGTTCAGGCTATACCTATAACCATGCATCATTGAGCARCTCCTTCCACAGAAACAAAGCTGTTTGCCTAAGTACAAGCACCTGAGCAGAGTTCTGCAATTACCTTACCCTCACTTCCTAATCAGGAATACCTGTAATAAGAAAGAGCTTGAGAATTCAGTCTGACAAATAAATCTGTATCTTTGCCATTTTCATTCATAATTCATCAGCTCTGATAAAAAACCAATTTTTTTTGCCAGTGGTTATAATAAGTGGTGCTGATTCTGACAAGAATTTCCCCTCATTAGCTACAGGAATGTATTTAAAAACCACGTAAGGGATACTAACTCACTTCTGTTAATTTTCTTAAAAGGAATCAGAGTCTTGTAAAGCATTTCAGAAAATGAGTGAATGATTATACTGGTCACTTATGAAAATACACAGATAATACATACTCTACCAATATATCATTTTATTATGTGGTCTCATATGATTCCTGAGCAGCCTACCTTAACTATTTAAGTATTTTCTTATAATCCATCAGTTATCCAAATATTATACTCAGATAACCATAGTGATAACAGACTACACCGCCCTGACGGATGAACTTTTCAATTAATACATATTTTTAAATTATTTAGAGTCACTTCCAACTAAACTAAAAGTGTTTAGAGCATGAAGATTTTCTGCTGTTCAGTTAGGACACTGCAAGAATATGTAGTAAAGGTCTAAGTAGTTATTAAATGTCAAGCATTGGCAGTGATGGAAAGTAACTTCAAGACGCGTTTTCAAGGATTTTTTATACACATATATATATAAAAAAAATTTAAGAATGACCAAGGGCATTTTTCTCACACATTTATAGCAATAAATTCTGGTGAAGACCAAGTATGAGGATAATCAGTCTTGTACATTATTATTTTAGAATGTTATGAAGCTCTCAGGATACCATTGAGGACATTCTGGAACCTCTAAATCCCCACACAGTGTTCACATAAAACACAAATACAAGACGACACAAGAATATTACATGGGTGTTTAAAAATTAAAATAAGAGGAGCAGTACAAGATGGAAAAGTTTCTCTTTCAGTTCAGTTTTGGTAACTTAAGTATGGATCCATGGCCAAAGGCAACAGTTCTGATTTTGGGCATCTCTACACAAACTGTTTAAATTCTAGCAACAGTTGTTCTGGATATGTAGGATGTGTGAAATTTTACTAGATTCCTGAACACGAGTATTTTAGGAAAGTACTTACCCTTATACAACTGTATCTGAATATTTCGTCTGAGTTTGCACCTCAACATTTAAGTTGAAATCATAAAAAATTTTTTCCAAGGTTCCTGTCTTCTTAAATGTATTCTTTTAAATTTTCAAGTTAACAAGTTTCTAAGTCTGTAAGATGTCATCAGTGCCGTATAAACCAAGTATTTAGAAAGGTCAGCCAAAGTTATAAAACAGTTCCGGAACAAGCAAACATTGATTTAATGCCAAAACCTGAAATGTAGGAAGAGAAAATCTTGCACTTCATACAGTTTCTTCTGAAATATGTGGGGTTTTTAATATCTAAAGAACTTGAAAACTATTTCATAAGAAAATTCAAATGGTGACTACAGGCTGAAATCCAATATAAATTTTTTCCTGTGTGATCATCATATTTGGAAAGCATGATAAAAATCAAGTGAAGAAGTTTTTATACTAGCGGAAGCTATTTTATATTTTACCTAATCTGATGCCTCTGGTTATAAAGAGTTCACCTCAAACGAGGGAAGGGTATTAACCAGTGTACTTCCTTGAAGTTCGCCCAAATTTTACCTCGTTCTGTAGATCTCAGCTTTATTTTAATTTGTACCTACAGACGTGCCAATAGATACACTTCAGAACAATAACTATTAGAGTCTCAAAAGCCTTATGGCTTGAGAGATTATATCTAGGCTGATTTCTGGGGAGACCTCTAATCTAATTCCTTTGGACCCAATGACTTTCCCACTTACCCTCAAGCAAACCAAAAATCAGAGCTTTCATCATTCGTATGAGAGAAACTACACTGAATTTTCCTGAGGCAAAATCAATACACAAAGATATAACATAATGAAGTATCAAACCATTTGCTTCTACAGTATGCCTGTGTGAAAATGAGATCCCTGCCCATCTACATTAATGTGCTGCTTCTCTTCACATCATTTTTGCTAGCTGCTCCTCCAGGGTGCTATCCACCACTCTGTAAACAACAAAACTACAYGTTTGCACAATTATTAATGCATTTAGCAACTGCCCTTGGATGTTCTTAGTTAATTTATGGATGCAAACTGCATCTTCAAGAGCAGCTCACCAGTCTTTCCCAGGCAACATATGAGCTCAACGAGAACAGGCTGAATAAAAGGCCCTACAAAAGCACAGCTCATTTTTTAATTATGTGAGAACCAGAACTTGACTCCCTGCTGCCCCAACACTCTGCAAACCATGTTCTTTGCTCCAAATGTTAAAAGTAAGCCCCAATGGCAAAGCTATTAAATACATTCATACATTGAGAGTACACGTAAGAAGTCATTACATAATGAAAAAGCAGCTGGGTATAATATAACAAAGAGTTACATGTGCTTTCATTACACATCTTCCGCATGAAGGCTATGTCAAAGCTCAATATATTAGAAGTTTTTATTTTGCACTTGCCTGAAAATAAGTATGACCTAAGCCTCTTGTTACTGTCCAACTTGAGGGGTACTTGCACACTTGTATTTCACTGTAACTTCGAAGTGGTTCTCTTCCCATCACAAATCTTTGACCTTTAATTTTACCTTTTTGGGAACCATGGGTAAAAATATTGCAGATGTCTACCAAAGTAAGTTATCACATCCTGGTAACATCACGTACAACCTAGCAGCTGGAGGTTTGCACAGCTAATCTCAGATCTAACTTCAGTTAAAATGACAAAAAAACAGAATAAAATCTTCTCTTGAATAAAACTACACATGGCTCCTCCCCTCCCAAACAAAGGCAATAACCCACTGGAAGAGTTCAGAACAAAGTCATAACATTTTGGCAGTACAGTCCAGAAACTAATAGGTAAACATTAAATTATAAAAATAGTTTTAAAAATTATTCCTACCCCTTCCTTTCTTCTACACKTGAATACTTCAGTAAAATTTGTAATAAAAAGCAAAATATTTTGCGCTACTTAATAACAACATCTCATCAAATACAGTACAGCAACACTAGCTCAGAGTAGTCAGTTTTGTTTTTATTTAATACACTGGGGCTCAACTAATTGGACCCTTTACTTCTAGCACRAAGTAAAATATTGAAAAAATACACCTTTAAAATAATGTTAAAGAATCCTATTGAACCCAAAGAGTGCTACCCTATCAATAATCCACTGAGAAATTAACAGTCCATTTATGTTGCATGAAGTCCTGTTTTAGTCACAACGTTCCTAACAGCTCCAAAAATGAATAAAGATTAAATTTTCTATTCTTTCTTTTTTCTTTTTTAGAAATGCTTACAACATGACATAATCCTCATTTTACACATTCCAGATTTTAAAAAAGCAAAATACTCCACCCCCAACTACCCATATTTGATAAACTGCTTTCCTTTGGTAGGATAATTCTGTTCAAAAACAGAAGARAACTCATCCTTTTATCAGGTGCCGAAAAAGAGCACTTGTGTACTTGGTTTAGATATGCAAGGGTAAATCCTCTTACCCTAAAACTGGGAAACTGCTAAAGAATGAGTTGTTTTATCCATTTGAAGTAGGTACTTACTCTTTGAATTGTTTCATGCTATGCTGTTTGAAAGATATGACTACTTAGGAACAAACTGCAATGTGCAATATGGAGTTCAGTAGTATTCCCCCATGCATGAAATGAAGTAGGGGTAGGTAATAAAACAAACATTTTTAGAAAAAGTAATTATTTTATGTTAGACTTATTATTAGTTTCTAAGTCCCAAGTTGATGCTCAATGAGTTGTAAACATTCTATCTTAAAAACTATGATAAAATCCCCCCAAAACAGAAAAGACAAGCACTCTGAAAATGCCACAATCAAGACAGTCAAGGATCTCTTCCCAATTTCTTCTACTTATCTCCAAAAACGAAAGAGAACAAAACAGCGTACTTCATCCAGTCATGGATGAAAAAAAGACAGGTCTTGGAAAGGAAAAGTATGAATAACTGTATGAAGCAGGCKGCTGCTGGGGTCTTGAAGATGCTGGATATTATTTTAAAACTTTGCTGTCTTTGCAAATGTTGAGGCAATTAAAAAAAAAAAAAGGATAAGTTAAATAGGTCAAAAATAATAATGGCAATATGTTTGTCATATCACATTGTTATCATTCACTCCACTTGAATGAGGAAAGGAATTTAATAACAGCATTATACATCTGCATCCAATGCACTGGCTAAGAGGCAGATTGCGGCTGATTTGCCAGGGGCACACAAGACAGGAAAAAGATTAAGGGAAAAACCCACAGGAAAAAAAAAAAAAAMCCACACCTCAAAGCCAGTACACCCAGGAAGGGATGTGTCTCACAACCACCAAAATGCAGAAGGAGTCAGTGCRGATAAGAAGGTAGCTCTTAAATGCATCTGCTCTAGCTATCAAGGCTGGAAATCCCAGGGTAGAAAAGCACCACACCTAAGCAAATAATTTTACTGTTATTTCTTAAGAGAATACATTAAGGTCAGTGCCGAGAAATCTCAAAGAAATCTTATCTGAAAGGCGTAAGCTTACGCAGAAAACAAAACCACAAGTAGCATACAGAATGGCTGTGGTGAAAAATCCTCTCTTCTTAATGTTACTTGTTGTTAGTGCCACAGTTCAGTAACCTCAAAGTATGAATATATTTTATCAAATACCAACCTGTTGACGCTTATTAACGAACAGCTTCTACACAAACTATTTGGGAGGTCAGGACCGTAGAAGCTGCAGCTATGAAAATGACTGATACTCAGTAGCACAGTCAAGCTCATCTTCCTGCCGGTTCTGACCTACCCATCAAAAGAGCATCAGAAATGGATGACCTAAAGAAACTCCAAGTATTGAAGAAAACTAAATATTAAATGCTATGTATACAATATATTTAGGATTGCTTATTCCTCAGAATTAAGACAATTTCTCCAAAAAGCACATGCGCAATTCTAGAAGCATCAACCCTCAGTTCTGTGACTGTTCAGGCTTACTACATCGCCTTCTTTCATTCAAGTCAATGCCCTTATTTTGTCCTTCAACATTCAGCTACTATTTTCAGGTTGTTCACAAAATAAAGCTAACAGAAACATCCAATGCACGATCAATTACAAGTAAATAACCTTCAACTAGTCATCCTGCCTAAAGTAGAAACTCCAAAATATATTTGCAAATTGTATCTGAGAAGATGGCAGTCTGCAATCAAGACATGAGGCTAACTTTAATTAAACATTTCAGTATAATTTATTTGCACAGCTCTGAAATTGAGGCTGAAGGCAGCATTCAGCAGAGCATAAAAGTAAACTCAAGCTGGCTGTAGATCAAAGCTGGACATCAACAAACGCGAAGAAAGCTGCAAACATAAAACTAGCTCTTTAAAATTAGAGAAAAGGAAAAAAGAAAAGGGGAGATAACGGAGTTGTGCCCAAGTATGCCAAATCATTTGTTGGTGTAAACTCTGCTACGCTTTCTGACAGGAGCTGCTGCTCCCATTTCAGCCAAAAGCATCCCTCCGATAATGGGGGAACCGCAGCTGCCTCCCTGTGATTGCTACCACCCAAGCCTCCTTTGTTGTCCTATTGAGCACGCCAGAGACAAAATAAACAGCCATAGCCATCTTTTACATACTTACTGTATTTCTACAGAAATGTTAATATTCAAAGTTATCTTTCAAATTTTGTGCTTCACTTGGTTCCAGGCAAAAAGAGGGACAGAGAGAGACCTTCTGTGTTTGTGGCATGCATCTGATGACTGTCTCTAGTTCAGCTGAAGTGCTGAAGGTTGAACTAAGAAAGCAATGTGCCTAACTATTGATTTCTTTTACAGTAAAGGCAGTCGGTATGAGTAGGATCAGTCAGCCTATTCCTTCATGGTTAGGACTCGCTGAAGCCAAGTGCAAGTGTAGTAAGTTTTATTTTCTGTTCTATGTTGCTAGGCTCAGCATTATCAGAAGAGGAAAAGATCTGAGAAAGCATGACCAAGGGTATAATTCAACATTTAGTAAAATAAAGACAAGTCTGGCACAAGATAGAAACAAATCAGGAAAGAATCTGAGGCAGATGACAGATTTTTAAGAGGAGAGTTCTCCGGGTAGGGGAGGGGGTTCACGTGAAARGGTAATTTCTTATAGAGCTGCTTTTGCTATAAAACAAAAATTCCTTTCTTTAGAACTCGGTTTTCATGCAAACATCATACTCCAGTGTTTACAATAATTTCAAAATAACACTATCTTTGAAATCCCCTGGTGAGCTTTCCACTCTCTTATTTACTTTATGAAAAAATTGGTATAGGGCCTCAAAATCCAAGCACGCTGTCTTCTGGCAGCAAATACTACTTACAATGTTTTGTGTGTCCTATGACACTTAGACATTCCCAAACTGTCTGGGAAAGCTTGTAGATAAATTTGAGGTAATTACACAGAAATACCTCTGTGAAAACCTGTGAATGACTGAACTGTATATTTGAAAGTAAATTCCCCTACCTTCTTGGCCAAATTTGGACACTACTTATCCACTCTATTTCTAGTAGTGCAGGATTCCCTATCCTTGAGCTTCTTTTTAGGTCTTATTAGAAAACTGGAATGTGAAAAATAATCTTACAACTTGAAAAATAATAACCTAATGTATTTCCAAGCAACTGTYCGAGGCAAGCCAAAAAGAGACGATTTGTGCAATTTGAATTTGAACATGCTGTCTGCACCCAAAAAAGCAAATCATTACCTACCTGGATTAACGGAAGCTGATTTTGCTCCCTTACAATACTAAGAGATGCACCTGACCCACAATGTCTGGGCAGATTTAAATCACAGAACTTCAGTATCGTTCCACATAGCAAGATATATGTGTGAGGGGTCATTAAATAACTAGCTGGTCATTATATAACCAGTTGTCTTTACCTACAAGCATTTACTCTTCCTCAAACAAGTTCATGGCTTTTTTTCTTTATGTTTGTTAGCACTTTACTCTAGAGGTTTTCTTTTTTCACTTCAATATTCCTACTCATACAATAAAATTCCAGAGTAACTCAATATGACTCACAGTGTCAGCTTACAGTCAAAAAGGATTCTTTGTGTCTAGTTTTTATTACATAAAATTGCACACTGAATTACAATGGCAGCTAAAACTGTAATTTGTATCAAAACAGGAAGAAAAAAAATGTCCCTTAACCTCAGTTTGATAGTTTGACCTTGCAGACCGAATTCAGCTGCAGACACATTTTACATGCTCTCTTCCCCCTCGTCCTATCTGTCCAGCTAACACAGCTCCATTCCAGGCAGGGCTCTACTGAAGCTTCTCCTATAGGTTGCTTTGGCTGTTCCAGTATCATTTTTAGAAAGAGACTGCGGTTTAACTTGTTTGCTTGCTTGCTTTTTACAGCTTATAGCAGGTTTTTTTCCTACTAACTCCCAGGGAGACTGAATTAAGATAGAAGCCTTTTTATAGCCTACAAAAAAGAACCTCTTCTGTGTTTTATGGTTACAGAGCCCCAGATAAATCTGAGCTGACATAGCTCAGTTCCTTGTTGATAACACTCATCCCATCGACTCCTCCCTTTATATCTATTTTCAACTTCATTTTTCCTTCTTTTAATTCAGTCATACTTCCCCCCCGCCCTCTGAGCCAAATCACATTCCTCCAGTTTCCCTTAAGCAGAAGGCAAAACTAATACTTGAGTATACCGTCTTCATTCACGATAACCAGTGAGATATCGAATCAACAAACCTAGCTTTTTCATCTTTTCTAATTACATTTAAATGCAAATCTAGCTTTTTAGGTATTCTGAAATAAAACATTCTTATTTTCAGTCATATTAAATTGATATTTATTTATTTTAAAGTCTCTAAGAACGTTGCTTTGGTTATAAAACACTAAAGGACAGGATATCATTTGAGGCCTAAAATCCTATCAGAAATTTTACTATATCCTCCTCTTTTATAAGGGTTAACTGCAAAGATATTTAGTAGCATTAGTCTCTAAAGCATGAAGTCACACTGACCACACTTTCCTAAGCAGAAACAGTAATCTGTATTTGCCAGCCTACTTGGTTTAGCTTATTCAGCGGTAATTATTCATGCAAATATACATTTACAAATTACACAGACTAAGGATAAACTAAACAAAACAAACAGAATTGTTCAGCTGTAATGTGACATCTTCAAAAATAAATCATAAGCTACAGATGTAAATAGTAAATTATAATGGTGTGATTTAAACCTGGCTTTAAAATTTTCAATGAAATGACTTTATGTCAGAATCCTGTCCCACTATGTCAGAACTCAACAAATTCTCAAGTCCGGACTGCAGTGACGCGGAGGTTTTATTGGCTACTCTCAATGCGTAATACACTCTTGTAATATTTTCTTTTAGCCTTAAGACRTAAGAGTTTTATAGGTAAAAGGACAACATGGACAAAGACATGGGTTAAAAACTGGCTGGGCGGCCGGGCCCAGAGAGTTGTGGTGAATGGAGCGAAGTCCACTTGGCGGCCGGTCATGAGCGGTGTCCCCCAGGGCTCTGTTTTGGGGCCGGTCTTGTTCAATATCTTTATTAACGATCTGGACGAGGGGATTGAGTGCTCCCTCAGTAAGTTTGCAGACGACACCAAGCTGGGCGGCAGTGTCGATCTGCTCGAGGGTAGGAAGGCTCTGCAGAGGGACCTGGACAGGCTGGATCAATGGGCTGAAGCCAACTGCATGAGATTCAACAAGGCCAAGTGCCGGGTCCTGCACTTCGGCCACAACAACCCCATGCAACGCTACAGGCTGGGGAAAGAGTGGCTGGAAAGCTGCCTGGCGGAAAAGGACCTGGGGGTGCTGGTTGACAGCYGGCTGAACGTGAGCCGGCAGTGTGCCCAGGTGGCCAAGAAGGCCAACGGCATCCTGGCCTGTATCAGAAATAGTGTGGCCAGCAGGAGTAGGG
>JAYKAV010003440.1:115986-240869 GCA_035582835.1 Phoebastria nigripes
TGTGGTTTGGTGTTTTTTTTTTTTTTTTTTTTTTTTCACTTGTTTTTTTTTTTTACTATTTTTTTTTTTTTTTTTTTTTTTTTTTTTTTTTTTTTTATTCTTTTTTACGTTTTTAAGAATTCAGTTCTTATATATTTTTTCAACCAGCTGTATCACAGCTGCACATTTTTTCATCCTGCTCTGAAAAGCTTTCAAAAGATGTTTGCGTCAAAGGGTTTTCTCTGAGAGAGGCCTTCTTCACTTTTTGGTCCTTCTTACTGTTAAGGCTCTGTGTCCAGGTTTATAGTATTCCTCAAAGCAGTCTCTAGAGAGGTTCATCCTTTGCTCTTTTATACCAAAATTCTTCAACAAAGAAGTCAGACAAACCGTTAAAATCTGTCCTCACCAAATTATTCATATAATGGCAGCTTTACCCTCAACTAGTTTAGATTACCTTTAAAACCTGTCACGTATGCTTTTTTTCTTTTTTTAGTAAGAACTCTTTTTTCTTTTTTAGTAAGAACTTACTTCCACTCTTTCAAAGTGGTCATCTTAGAAGATTCTATTTGGACTTCATATTACCACATCCTAACACAGATAGGAAATCCTCAGAGTTGTTTTGGATTTTCAATGCTACTTTCATTTCAAAACATTAAAAAGATTTTGACAACAAGAAAAAAAAAGTCCTGTAGAAAAACATTCAATAAGCTGATATTATTACATTAGAAGAAATCATTTTTTAAGATTTTGACAAAACGTTGTCCAATATTGACTGTAAAAGTTATACTGGTAGATATAGGTAACTCCTAAGATAAAACACATTGTGCTAAGGCTTCAACTGATAAGATTTATCACACTGCATCGAAGATTAAAATAGTCTCTCCTGATTCTTTTCAGCTGCCAGCTCTAATTCACAAGAGACACCACCATTATTTAGACTTTTTCTCTATTTTCAAAAATAATCACGTGCAGTATGTCAGAAAAGTGGTTTGTTCTTTTTCAAAAAAAATTTGTTTTATTACAGTGATTCTAACCCATATTCTCATGGACAACTGACTGATGCCGGGCACTGCCAGGCATCTCATGGCCATGCTCCCAGGTACAGGATGTATAGGCACGGTAAGATGTAATCTGCCTCCTACTACAGATGCTTTTGTACTGCTAATGTTCCTTAAAAGGTTTTAGGACTTGCTTCTCTTCCTCAAAAATAAACTAAAAAACGAGAGCAAGCAATAGTTTAATCAATATTGTATTTTATAGTCACTCATAACTATCACAAAGCTGAGTAGCATTTTAACAAGTTCTTTATTGTTTATGCATGAAACTACATTTTTTTTAAACAATGAAGTCATACAAGTAGTTTTAGGGACAAGGATTGAGTATTATATAAATACAAAAATGTTTTGTTATTGTTCTTATTATATCAGTTGTAGTTGTTTCTTATGTTGTTTTTCTCATCCTAGCGATTTTTTAAAAGCTGATATTATTTGCTTTATAGTCTCTCTGTTGGAGAAAATTTTTGCTTTTGTTTTTAGTATAAGCAAGATCCCTTCAAGGCAGTTTTAAACCTTCAAAATACGGGAGAAATTTAAAAGAAAAAGATCTCTAAAACCCAAACCAAATAGCTCACAGCAGAACCAGCTTTTTGCTTGGAATTCCTCCTCTGAGGAGGATATTGCCTTTGCAAACTTAAACAGAAAGAACACAGGTATGTTGCTGGTAGGTTCAAATTTACTAAGAAGATGTAAAAGAAATTACAGGGAGCCGATAAGACAGCACTACCTAAGCAAAATGTGCCTTGTGATTTAGCAGAAAGATTTCCACTTGACTTGGAGTACCTTTGTATTCAGGTTTGCACCAAACACCGTTAATAATAAGTGGGAATGAAAGAAGAGTGACTGGGTAGGTATCAACCCAGGTATCTACYGAACTGCATAGGTGATTGCAACTTGCCTGGTCTAAACTATACAATAAAGTCATTAAAGAGAAAAATATTTCTCAGAGGTCCATGCATTTACAGCAGTTACTTCCACTTGCATTCTCTCACAGTGACTACTAACCGACAAAATTCAACTCTGGTTAAAAATGATGTAATTCCCATTGATTTCAGTAGGAATTTTACCAGCACTAAAACCTGAATAAAGCACCAAATCAACTTCCCAAGTCCTCAGTGCTTGCACCCTTTAGTTTTTACCATGCAATTGGAATATAAATAATGTTTATGGTTCAACATTGCTCCCTCTCAAATATTGTAGAGGCCTTACTGAAAAATGCCTTTAGCTGATTATGTGCAATGGCATGGAAGTGCTCAGTGATCTGTTATATCTGTAGATATCAAGATGTCTCACCTTTTGCTTTTTTGCATTTAAAAACCCTCATTTATTATTAATGACATTATTACTAAAATGTCATTACTAGTATTTTATTGGTAAAACATTAGTACAATATGGACTCGCCACTATAAAATAGCAAAAGGTTTTGCAGYAGTAGCCATTTGCACCTTTGAAACCCTGCCCTTCAATGATACAAAAATCTTCCAGCAATATTAACCGGGCTTCTGTGCATGATGAACTACTATTATTTTTAGGGAACTGTACAACTTTATTTATGAATGCTTATGTGATATACGCCAGAAAACTGACAGGATGTTCTGCAGGACATCTCTTCAATGATCGTTTTTGTAGTCCTAGACTGCAATTTTAAATTATATAACCTTCACATTGCATTTCACAGCTTTCTATATGTAATTATAATGGAGTGGCAGCTATGCTGTAGTTAATGTTGAACGTTGTTTTCTGTTTAAAGGTCAAGTCTATTCTACAATCCATATTCCTAGTGAGATTGTCTTGAAAATTTGCTGTGCCTACTTGGTATGCAGAGCAGTGATCTAAATTATGATTATTTGTGGAAGAGGTTTCTGAGAAACTCTTCTCTAAATAAAATATAAATAACGTCTAAATGTTACAAAAATTGCATGATTCTTCTCGTTTGTGTGTATGTGTTATCCAACCTATAGCCCTAATCATCTGCAAACTGATTTCAGTTTCTAGGGATTCATTTTAGCTAGTACATGTGTCTTCAGAGAAGAAATTTTATAAAAATGTTAATAAAGGTAATAATGAACTAAATTGGCATGCCTAAAAGAATTAAATGCACACACGTATCAAGATTCCCTCTAGCTTGATATTTTGCACCAATGTGCCATCRAAAATGACTGAAAGACTTAGGGTGAGATGCTGTGATTATTTAATCTGAATTATATGCGCTCTCTGCCTTTGGAATTCAAGATGTGCAAGTGAGCATGCTGCAGAAGGCTCATTTGGAAATTTTGCCTAGGGATAAAAATAACCTGGGAAGATTTTAAAATTTTCTAAAATCAACCCGCTGACACCAATCTTAATTCAGAAATATTGTTAAGGAAATTATCACTGATTAGCTAGAGGGAAGATAAAAGATAATAAGGGTTCACTAATCACATTTCCAGCACAATGAAACCGAATCAAATGAAAGCAAGCTGTTGGGTCAAGGATTTCCTGATGCATTGTCCCTCCAGAGGCACTCGTAACCTTTTGGTGCAGAGCTAGAAATACAGAGAAGTGCAAGTACTGCAAGGAAACGGTGCTGCAGTACTGTGAAGACCTAGCAGAGAGGGGAGGGGACTGTAGGGCACACAAGTGGGGAGCCTGCAATGAGTGGGAAAGATTAGAGGAACAGGCAGTAGAGGAGAGGAAGACTCCCATCTTCCTGCAGAGTGAAGGACCCGGGAAAGAAGGGGATGGATGGGGAGAGGAGACATCTCAGCACAGCCATAAGAAAACGGGGTATCTGATAAGAAGTGAGCAAGCCCCGTTCCTCATGAAAGAGGATCTGACAGCAATCTGAGTCCTGCTTCCCTTATTCCCATCTTGCCAAGATTGAAGAATGGTGGGAAGATCACTGAGTGAGCTTAACAGATGGGTTTGTACTTCTCGTATTGCTTCAGGTTGCATTAATCTCTGTGGTGGGTTCTCATTTAGCTGAGAAAATGTCACCAAAACAAATGAACCGGAGCAGGCTGATATGCTATCAACAGATGTAGAGAATCTCTTCTGCATATTGTAGATAGAGGCAAACAGTCGGCATTCTCACTTGTCTGCTCCCTGCAGCCCCTCCGAAACGAATCAAAGATATCCCAACCAGCTGAGTTGGGAGTATAAATGTCTAAAATCAGCAGACACTTCGAACAGAGAAATGGGTAGAATCAGTCAAGGAACGTGGACGATGGCAGGGAAGTGAGGCAATGTAGTGGAGGAGCCCAGGCAGTCAGGGAACAGGGACAGAGGAGGGGTCAAAGTACAAAGGAGACATAGTCGGGTGTTGGGAGAACTGCCTGGGAGATGGGGATGATTCATTTCTGTCCATGAAACCATCAAATCCCTGCCTGCGTGTGCATTCCCACTTCAAGAACATGCCAGTACTTGTACTTTTCTTGCATCCTCTCCTGCTTCCTGAACCAACATAGTCTTTTCAGCGTATGAGGTCCAGGAAAGAAAAATGATGTTTTGCTGGGCTTGCTGAGAGTGTGCAGGATCGAAAAAGGAAAGGACGGAGCTACAGCAAAGGAACCAACAGGGATTTGGTGCATTCAGCAGCCAGTTACTCCTGAAGAGGCAGAGGAGTGTTATATAGCATGAGGCAACACTGTATAATGGAGGACACCAAGCATCTCTGTTTAAAATCTTAAAGCAGATTTAGGATTGCCAAAAGTTCCTTAACACTTCCATAAAGCAAAGAGCAAATAAATTTAAGGTGAAAGGATGGGGAGGAAAACGTCAAGTCACACAAACATAACTTCAGAAAATCAGGAAATACAAAGTAAATACAATCTTCATTTTGCTTTAATCAGTCTGTCCTTTAATATTGTCCCAACACACCAACCATTACATCTGCTAAGATTTTCTCTTTACAGTTGCTAAAGAAACAGGGAACAGAGCAGATAAAAGTTGCAACACCAAAACTGAACACTTGTTTCTTCCTGAAGTTTGCTGTACTCAGTGGGCCTGCTTTAAACCAACGGCCCAGATGACCTGAGTGCCACCCAGCCTTCTGCTGCGCTTCCAGCCAAGACGTACCCTTACTGACACTTCTCTGCACTCGGGGGATCACTGCCGTGTGTGTTAGCAGATGGGCTACAATATGCACCTTCGCTGACACTACTACCAATGTGGTACTGAAAGGAGGACGCTGGATCTCTGGGGGTTCACACACACCTCTCCTCGGCTCTCGCCGACGGTTCCCCAGCTCATCTCTCCACTGCTCCACCGGTGACAGCACACGCAGCCACAGCTCTCAGATCACCGCGCGCCGTGAAGGCAGGGAGCAGCACATTTGGATTCACCACACTACACTCACTCGGAGACTGGCTAGATACTGTTTGACAACGCATTTTGCTTTAATGCATAAATGTGATGCAATGTCATTTCCCTTTATATATGTACTCTGTTGGCCAGAGTGGCTTTGCTGTTTTCATCAAGCAGACAAAAAGTTTAAACTCTATAAAAGGTGGCTGATATTTAAGTTTTAATACAAACATATTTCGCGTATGTCATTCTTTCCTTAGACTGACCTAGTCTACAATATATTATTTACATAACTGCTGCAATATCTACTTCAAAACCGACTAGACCGCTTTCTCCAGAACTGTAGGCTGCCCTGCCTGTCACCGTGATGGGTAAATAGCATCACCTTTTCAGGACCCGATGAATTATAGAGAAGTAGTGAAGTGCACCATCCATCACAATGGCACTAAGTAGGTTTTTGAAGTAGATTTCAGATCACAAATGCTCACATTTTTACTCACAAATGCTGTTTAGACTGTTATCAGAAAGCACAAATTGGATGGCTCATATACAATGGCCATATGATGAATGGACATGACAGGTGGTCAAAGAAAATGAGTCTTGCTATTCTACAAATAACCTTGTCAACTTAAAAGTAGAGCTGTAGCTCTGCTGGTAGCCAGGCTGCAATAACTTAATGGTTTTATTTGCTCGAACTTCTAGCAAACCAAATATACAAATGAGATACAATGAAGCAGCAGCATCGAAGCAATATTAGCAATTCAACCTGATTATGTGACACACAACAGAAATTTTCTACTAAGGATGTGTCACATTTGAAAGAAAATTATTCAGATTATAAGTAGCTGCTACAAGAATACCTTTTCACAGAAAAACCCACATGATTTTGCAATCACAACCCACTGCAAGATATTCAAAACACACAACTTGTAGCTCCACCACAAGCAATCGAGTCACCCTCTGATGGCTGAACACAGCAACAGCCACCACCTGCTACTTCTCGTTTAAAGTTTTTCTACTCCCATTAGTTTAAATAGTAGAGATTACTGCGTAGGAGTGAAAGCTGGGGAGGTTAGATCACTACCAATTTATCCATAGCCTAAACAAAAAAAGGAAATTTCCCTTTTAGGCAAAACTCTATATCTAAGGACACTTTGGGTAGACTTTCTGAAGAATAAAAGAAAACATCTGAAGTTTGTGAAGGTGCTAGGTATCTCAAAGATCTGACTGTAAAACCGTGCACAAAGAGTCATTCTTTGGCTCAAGTACAAGCTTCGAGTTTTGCCAAAGCCAAGGTACACCCCTAGTGATGAGTACATACACAGTGTGTGTGGTCCTCATTTCTGCATAACTCAATCACAGATAAAACTGATCTGAAATATAACTGAAAGTGGTACATGCGTTGCTTGTAATAACATCAATCATTTTTCCCGGAACATTGGATTTCCTTTAATCTGATGAATTTGTTAGCAACACATTTATTTCCATGAAATAAATCTCAAAGGCCGCAACTGTACTTTTCTCTCATTACAGTTACTCTTATTAAGTTACAGTGAGAAAATAGTATTACATATTGCATTTTTAAGTGATAGATGTGAGAAACCAAACCCATTCATTAGTACTTTCTACTTGCCCATGGAAAAGTTAAAGCATACATCATGCAGGTTAGGACCTACCCTTGCCTACTTCATTTCACTTCTTAACAACACACTTTAACCTGAAGTTGTTGGGTTGATAGAGCCCCAGAACAGAGGCTGTCTGGAGATAACGACCGTGAGACTCAATACGGAAAGTAGGCATGTAAGGTACACAAAAACAGGAGATGGAGAGAAGTCTCTCTCCCAAAAGAGAACAAGAACTCCCTTCCTTCTCCTCTCTGGAATAAATCCCTTGGACTAAAAAGCTTCAATGCTTTTTAAGAAAGAGAAGCTGAAGCTTGTGGACTTCGGGATGAGAAACTTAAGGATCTGACTTTCTACCAGCCCTCATATTTCCTACAGTCCAAAATCTGAAATTGTATTAATAGTCYGCAAAAATGGGTTAGTTAGCATCATGCGACTTTTCCCATTTTGGCTCATTACAAGACTTCTACAGTGCATTACATGTTATCAATAAACATTACGAGCAAACACTGTCACAAACAAAAGGAAAATACACAACAGTTGCATTTTATTGTTAGAAATTCACTAAGTGATATGGTATAAATATTAAGATATTCACAAAGTATAAAGGTATTTTGGAAGAGGTATCCTCCAAACCCAAAGCCATTCACAATCTGCTCCTATATAGTCTATTAGTGTTCTAAGTCATGAAAACAAACGTATATTTTAAACAATAAAGAAACCAAGATGGAGAAATCCCTGCATCATTGGAATAACATACAATATTTTAAAAAGGAAAAAGACAACAGTAATGCAGTTAGCAGTGAAATTGCAATTTTTATATTTAAGAAATATTTATTGAGATTTATACTATCTCAGCTAGAAAAGTAAACAGAAATGATGACTCCTTTGTGCACCCCCAATATATTTGGAAAGCAAATATAGGGAGGCAGCCAGTGAAGACAGTAAAGRGGATAAAACAAGATAATCCAAGACCTTATCTCACTTGGCAAGTAACAAATCCTGACAGGCAGGATCTTTTCACTGACAAAACTTCCTAACAAAAGCTACAGTAAGATAAAAATACAAATTGGGGTTTTCAAGAGGAAAYAGAGCAGATGGGTCAACTGAGTTGCCACAGAAGAAAGTATGCGAGATCCACGACCATAATTCAGGAGCTCCAGGTATTAGCCCAGCACTCCTGCCGGTCTCACTGCAGAAAACCTCGTCTTACCCTTCCTACAAGCATCCCTCAAACCAGTAGCACTTATACATCAACAAGGATAAAATGTAGCTCTAGACACAGCTTTCAGATTTTTACACCCAAGCAAAAGATGCCAATTCAAAAACTCAGATACTAAAAANACCAACCAAAAAAAACCCCAAACAAACATATGAAGCATTCAGGTCTGACTAATTTTTAAGTTTGAATTGAGATTGGCCACATCATATTTTACCTAAATATGTTTATTTTAAGGCTGGACATTGTACTATGTGTACTTTGCCAGCCAAGTTCAACAAAAGCTGATGTTTTCTAACTCTATTTCACCACAAATGACAGATACAAATGGTCATATTACCTCGAGAGTTCCTTTGGCAGAGTAAGCTGCATAGGAGTACAGGAGGTCTTGGCTATGAAGCGTTTTGGTCTCTCTGTTGCACTGTTGTCCACTAGGATAAAAGCATTCACCGCTGTTTTTCAGAGTTACTGTGTTTGAAGAAGAGCCTGGGAGGTCAAGCAAAACAGAGTAATTTACCAGCCGGACATGTTCAAGGCCTTGGGAACTCCACTGAACCAGAATTTTCATTGCAATGTCTGCATCATCTTCTCTGGGGAACTGTAACAAATCTCTGGAAAAAACACACAAGTAAACACAGTTTTAGTTTATTTCTCACTAAGACACTTGTACCTTAATATGCATCAGTCCATAATTTTATTCATACTGTATCATCAAACATGAAAAACAACAACAACAACAACAACAACAAAACACCCTTCTTTTTTTGCAAATAATTTCTTACCAATTGTGAGACAAAAGCAATCGCTTTTTGGAAAGAAAAATAAGGAAAAAAATATTTATAGCAAACATATCCAATTAAAACATAAAGAATCCTGCAAAAAAATCACAGTAACTGTTTCAAAATTCATCTCTCTGGTGCTGATCAATTTTCTGATATAGCATCAATTTACCAACCACTGAATATGAAGAACACAATCTGAAGTAACATTTCAGGGACTTCAGGGAGGGCATGATGCTGAAAATTAGATGTAATTATATGTTTGGCTTAAATTCATCCAGTAAAGCAAATTTGCTAAACAGAATGGAACTGTTCCCCCAAATACTGTGCTAGCTGTCAGAAAGTTTTCCTCAGATTTCCTACCTGCACTGAAGGATTACTTGAGCCAACAGCTTGGCAAGCATACGACACGAGCCTGGAAATTATTTTGGCAGTATCTACCAGATGGGTCAACTGAGACTTCAGATGGGTTGGTCTGGGCTTGTATCACTGGGTTTGTATCACTGTTCAACACCTGCTACCAGATGGGCCATAGGATGAAAATGGCGACGGCACTGAAGGACCAGCAAATGCCAAAAGATACCAGATGTAGAGAGCATTTTAAAGATAACTTTAGAGGACAGACATGCTGGAGGGACAACTAAAGGCTTTCCCTACTTACGTGGGCGTAAGCAAAGCAGGGCACAAATAAAAAGCACCATTATTCAAATAAAAAGCACTATCCAAATGCAGTACAAAAAGCATATGGAATATTTGCTGAATTTTTGGCGTGTTTTTTGTTTGGTCGGTTGGTTGGTTTGGTTGTTTTTGGTTTTGTCTGTGAAGCGCTCAGGACTGAGAAACAAGACTAAGGATCTCAGWGATACTGATTTCCAAGGACAGAGACAATGACACTGCCTGAAACTCTTGTTCGCAACCTTCTCTTCACAAAAAGGCCAATTATATTTAGATGCTTTAGGGTCCTTAATAGAATCTTAAAAAAATACCCTGGCTGTCTTGCACACATCAAAAGCAATGGTTGAATAATGCATAGTCTTTTTTAAAACCATTATTGCAAGCAATAGGTATTTGAGAATCCCACCAAGTGCTTTACAGGCACCCCTCTGCTATTCAGAACCCAGCTGCGAAGCTGCAGGCAGGATGCTCCCGGCTGAAGGTACCGGCACTGCTTCCATCGGGGTCTGCACTAACCCCAGGGAGAACTCCGACGAGGAAAGCTTATAACAGAAAGCTAGCAGAAAGACTCCCTTCTCCACCCCAACAAAACTATCTTATAGTTCAACAGACCTTTTAAAAAAAGAACATTTACTGCCTAGACAAGATCAAAACCTTAAAAAGGCAGAAAGTGAAGCTAAAACACCAAGTATAGCCTAGAAATGGCTCAAACATTATGGACTACATTCAAACGCCTAATGCCCATCAACCCATTCATGGATGAAATAATTATTCCAACATACAAAGGATTTTAAAACTTTGCAAAAATTCTTTGATTAAAGAAATATGTTGTACCGCAGCCTGCATTACAATAGCGAAGTTATTAGTGTACAAAGTTCAAAATCTTTACAAGAACACTGAACTTACGTTAAAGACTTCAGAGATCCTGTCAGGAGGAATAACTGTCTTGCAGATTTAATCTTTTTAAATTATCTAAAATAAGTCTTCAAGCAGTCTACACAAAACAGACAAGTTAATCCAATCTGTAGTATATTACAAGTTTCCAATTTCATCTCCTGTGCCTGCTAATGTAATGACATAAACTTGGACAGTGCAGAAATACAGAAATTTGTTTGATTAACACAATCATTAACAGAACATCCGAATTTCCCCCAGGTGATAGAAACATTAACAGAATAAATAATTGCAAGAAACTTATCCCAGGCCAATAAGGTTATGGCACATTGCAACAAGAAGTATTCAGTTTCGATAAAAGGAATTAAGCATTAAAAGAAGAAGATACAATAAGCAAATTGCTCCCTTAGTAACAGAAGTAAAGTTACTTTCCACTTCATAATTAAATAACCATGTCTTTGAAACTTTTGTGACAACATATCTGATTAAGTTAAAGGAATGAGCACACTCACTATTTACTCCATAATTTCTTCATAGCATGTTAAAATCAAATTGCAGATTATAAGCACACGTTATATTACAATAAATCAGCACATATTAGTGCTGATTTTGATAAATCTTATGAACACCACCACGGGTTTTTTTTGGTGCAGATTTTTTTACAATGACTGACTTGCACTTGGTCTTTGATATAATTCTGCTGACTGCAGGGACTTAAAGTCAGAGGTAATTTAACTCATTATTTTTATTACTAGTTGGATAAGAAGTATAACATGTAAAAACAGTGTTTCCTAAACCAGACCAAATTCAGAAAAGTGTAAAGTTTGTTTGACAGTCCATCCTGAAAAATTCCAACACTTCACATGCACTTCATAGTCCTTCTCTACAAATTGTCAATTAACTTGCTTCCTAAAACTGCCAGGGCACTGAGATTCATAGTAGTAAGATTTAAGCAGTGGAAAGAAACAGGCCCTGGGATGATTATGTTTCTCACTTTTGCAAGCGGCTGCATACTCGGTAGGAATCAATAGCAATGCAACTGCCAGTTTCCATTTACAATACTGCCTTTAATAACGTCAGCCCAATTTTTGATTCCCTTACTCACATTAAAAAGATACTTTATTCAGCTACCTGTTCAGGTTCAGTCAATGTGAATAATCACAAAGTTAATGGGCACATCTCAGTTGCTGTAAATCTGCATAATTTATTGAAGTGGAGCCACCACAGACTTAAGATTTGGTCTCAAGTTAGAATCAACGTTAATAAATGTAACAATAACAGGCTGAATAATACTGTGCCTTTACTGGATGCTCTCAGATTTCCACAAGTTACTTTCCTTTACTTTCTAATATAGATCAGATATTGAACTAACGTACATCAGAACAGGACATCAACTTGTTTCATGAGTATTCTGCTCCATCTCAAATACACTCAGTGCCTGAACTGAAAAAAACCAGATAAAATCACACTTAAAACTCTGAAAGCATACCCTACTTCACTTGAATAAGGTAAAGTTTTCCCACTTTGATATGATGACAAGATCAAGAAAACGTTTATGAAGACACGTTCTTAGATTTCCTGTGTAAATAAGAAGTCTAAGCCATATTTCACTTCTGATAGCTGGATGTCCTGGCCAGTGAAGAGAAGCAGACCACGACTCTTGAAGGTTCAAAGTTTTAGAGCTAGGAAAACAATTTGAAATAAGACAAAGATACATCTGTAATGAAGCCAGGCTTTCTGCAGCCTCTGCAGCTTCAAAAGGCCAATCTTTAACAGATGATTATAAAAGATAAATGAACACACGCACACACACACGCAAAATACAGAAATTTCATTTTCAAATTGGTAACCATGGGGAACACGGAGCTGCAGCAGCTTAATGGAAAGGCATCTGCTCTAACAGCACTTTTTTTGACACAGCTTGCTAAAGAAGAGAACAAGGTATTGCAAATAAGCCAGCTGCTCATTGCTGGTGATACATTGGGACACTGCGAAACACCGCTCAAAGGATACTGAAAAATTACAATACAATTACTCTAACAATCAAAAGATGGAATAGTTTAACTGTATGACACAATTCCTTATCAGACAATCCTATTAAACTGCTACAACCCCCGCCAAAACAGATCTAAAACTGCAGTAGGATTCTACAGGTTTAGTCTTAAAAATCTACAGGGACAAAATTTTCCCTCAATTATGAAGAACTTCAAGTGTGGTTTGTTTAGGTTTTTTTCTTTAAAGATTTAATGTCTATACTGCAATGAGAGTGGGAAATGGCCTACACTTGCTGTCCTATTAAAAAAAACAGCCCGAATTCCATTTTTGCAGAGTTAGAAGTTTATCAAATTTTGACTGTAAATTTTTACTCTCTATTTTCTTCCAGTTCACTGAAATTGTTGATAAAGCAATTACTGGAATTTTAGGTAAGAACTAAGAACAAATATGATTTTGGAATTTTTATGGGCCGATTTTTCAGCTGAGTAGTTGTTTCCAAATTTTGGGAATGGCAATGAGTTCACCAGACAACATTGTTTTGTAAAGCTACATCAGATCAAAGTGTTATCTTACCTAATATGCTGTTTCCAACAGTAGCTGGTAGCAGATAATCAAAAAAGAGTGCAAGAAACGCATCATATGGGATTATTATATTTATAAGCTTCCATGCATACCCACAAACTTTGTCCAGGCTGAGTTTTAAAAATGTTTACGTATGTTCAGGATTTCAGAACTCGTTTCAGTCCATTAAGAGCCGGGACGTGGCAGTTTCAGCAGTGCCGGGCGAGTGCACAGCACTCGCACAGACCAACTGCTCAGCATATGCACAAGTATTTTTCGCAGTTGCGAATAGAGTATTTATTTGTATCCATCACATGTAGTGTGTACACACAGCAAACTAAACGCGTTCAGGAAATACCACCTGCCCAAGCCACATCTGCTTAAATTTTAATTACATGTTGCTGTTAATTAGGGTGCTCAACTGGCTGGTCTCCAACCTGCCCGATTGGATTTCCCGTGGTCTGAACCGACTGCCACAAATCTGCTGATTCCAAAGTAAATAAAAAAAATCCGAGTCCAAGAGAGGATAAATATTTATGAGCAGGTTAGAATATGTAAGAGAAACATTCTCATGGTATAAACAGTTGACTACATACAGCTTGGTGCAGGATAGGATCCAGTTGCCTAAAGATACCCAGAACCACTTCAGGTCGCATTGCAAGGCCTCCAGCAACTGCTCCAGAAAGCAGATCCGTGACATGCCCTTTGTCACATCTGCCATCACTCTCTATACATTCTGGATATTCTGGGCATATTTTTAGCACTGATATTAATATTCATTTTTTGGCAGTCATGGGTCACAAGAAATCTGGTACTGTGTTCATTCTTGTCACACAATGACCATAGTAACGACCAATACTAATAGGTAGGTCTATTCAGATATGTTTCCTAAATCATAAACAAACAAAATAACACTGGCCTACAGCACAAAAGCAACGGGAAGCTCTGGTTAAACATTTGGACACCAGATACGGGTCAGCCACTACGTGTCACGATGCTGCTTCTTCCGTTTGCCTGGTTTTTGGCCAGCCAGTCTCATCACCCGCAGCAGCCTCTCCACTGGAGACGGACCTCTCATGGGAGGCTGGGCTTTTTGCCAGCCCTCCGCTGTCATCCAGTTCTGCCTGATAGAAGAAACTATACATGGCTCATCAGAACGCAGTGATGAATGCATAGTCTGTCCTAATGACGGGAAAGCTAAAACCCCGTTCATTCTTGGGTAACAACATATCGCTTTTGCTATCAAAGGGAGGATTTACGGATCTGCACCTGCGTATCTCTGCGAATGCTACATAGTGCCTACAATATAGATATCATGCTATTAACACAAAGGAGTATGATTTAGGACAGCTTTTGCTTTTCACAGACGCAGAATAAATGTAAGTCATGAAACCATAAAAAATATTAACGTCAGATAACAGAACACTGGCTCTAGATTTGGTTGCGCAGTTCTCTAGCAGAAAAATGCTTTAGAACTTTTTTTTTTTTTAAACATCATGTGCACTACGGCTTTTGGGTATTTTCGATAAAAAGGGACTTGAGTCTTCTATTTAGAAAATTATACCATGAGTAGGCACAAAAGTACTTTTAAACAAAACTTCATAGCATATTTGTACTATGCTTAGGTCCACCCAGGTATTAGACTTTCGCAGTGGTACCTGACCGTATGTACCCTCTCCTATCATGGTATAATTACATGCACAACAGCTTCAGGCCAAATCTCTCATTTTCCTGAGAAGTTCTTTGTCATGGGATTGAAGAACACCCTCAGATCTCAGCCCATGCTGGCTTCCAAGCTTGGCTATTTTGTACAATTTTTTTGTTCACTACAGGACTACCAAGCATATTGCTACTACCCACTGCATCAGACAGTCAAATGCCTTTTATATTTTTTAAATAAAACTAATGGGGATAGTTCAAATCTCACTTGCCAACATCAGGATGCAAGCCAAACTTGCATTCAAGGCAGATGGTGGAAGGCATTGAAAAATGACTGATTCTCTCACTCTGTGATTCCACAGTTTATTGGAAAACAAGCAATTCATTGTTCCTCTACACTAAACATTGCAAAGTCACAAATTGGCCATAGGTGAGCTTTCCAAAGCTTTCTAAGAGATCTGGATGTCAGTTATGCCGACATCTAACCAGCATCCAAATCTTCCAAATGCTTCAGAACATCAGAATGCCAATACRAGTTCCAACAAGGGTCTATCAAATGATTGCCCAGAAGAGGGTAAAAACGGAGCAAGCACACACAAAATCCCTCGACTACACTTCTCGTCTATTTTAAGCTTAGAAGATTTTTGAAAAAAATCTATAGCTCTGAATACCTGTGACTTCTTAGAGAGTATGCACCTTACTTTTCAGCAATAACATGCCATTCTAAACTGAAAAAAGGCTCTTTCAGGTCTATTTGTTTAATAAACAACAATTCTTCCACTTATGCAATCTTCTGTTGTGGAAACAAACACCCATGGTAAAACCCAATGCCTCACCTATTCTAGCATCAGACACAGAAACAACATAGTAGTATTTTAAAATAGTGTTAACGTAATAGTATGCTCTGCGTGTTCACTCAAAGTTCAAGAGCCCATCACATTTTAACGGTTTATTAATGGAAAAGGTTTATTAATAGAAAAGTACCAATTACATCTTCTTATTGACGGAGAAGGAAAATTGTTGAAAACTGCTATTGAATGATGTAAGTGCAGCAACAGAAGCAGCCATGTGACTTATGAGTTAATCTAATGAGTTAAACTCTGTCACAACACAGAGTAYGTGGCCAGATCTACCAACAAATCATCAACTGACACATTTATAGAAATCACCTCAATGAATCCAAGGCATCCAAGTTTCGAAAGGTAAATATCTGTCAACAAGCAAGCCATCTGCAAATGCATTACGTTCAAAAGAGAAGTTCAGTACACGTTCACCATGTAGAAATTACGTCAGTTTAAATCTGTTCGGAATCTGAATCCTTTTACTCTGATTTTCAGTAATTCTTGATATTGTAAGTCATAATTTCAGAAGCAACTAGGTATAAATTGCATCCCAGCACAAGGAAGGCTTGTTCCATTCTTCTGTATATGGTCTTTCAAAGCAACATAGTGAATTCTCTCAGTATTTCATGAATCAGCAGCATCTGCAAGTGCCCGTCATAAAAATCCCTCATCTAAGGTCCAAATACGTTGCATATGTACACTAGCATTTGAGTCCAGAAATTGCTGGGAAAAGAACTGAAGAGTTTAGTTAATTCAGATCCTTTGCAAGTCAGCCAAGAAGACTTTGAACATATACAAAATAGGTTATCTGGGTTGTAAATTTGATAGAAGCTGTTTTGAATACATCAGATTTTAAAAAATAAAGACCTTCTTAATACGATTTTTATTCGCAGTATGGAAAATGGATGGCAAATTATCAACATTACCGCAGTCCTTTATGAATGAATTGGCTTATCAACAGAGCACAAAAGTACAGTATAACGCRTTGGCCAAAGTGAAGGTTGTTTAAACGTGTTAATTTGCAATGGATTGTGAGCATGCGTAATCAGCTGAAGTTCTGCTGTCATGCAGTAACTTGTTAAACTACTGCTTTTTGATCATTTACAATCATGTAGGCAAAATCTGAAAGGCAGTTGACTTGGCTGTTAAACCAGATGCCCAAGAAATGAAAACCACAAAATTGTGGAAGTTTTTGAAAATGTTTAGTATAAGCAAATCACTCAAGGGCAGACAGGTAGGCAATGACAGAGCTAGGAACAGAAACCAGATTGCCTGATTCACACTCGCGGGTTTTAGTTATCAAAGCATCTTACACTTTATTTAAAATCACCCTTAACTTTTTTTTTTTTTTAAAGCACTCACTTTTCCGTGACATACACCTTGCTTAATTATCCAGTGTAGAGACAGATGAGAATGTCATTTGGCATTTCTCTCCCATCATTCTGGAGACACATTAAAAAAAGGATGGTGATCATTATCCATTTTCAGAATAGTTAACGAACCACAGAAACCTTAATATGGAGAACAACAGCTCCAGACCCTCAAATGGGCTATTTTTCAAAATCCCAGACTGTTAATTCCAGATGCCAAAGGAGGAGAGAGAGAGAGGAGATACCTTTCACATTGTATACTTCAGCGCAAAAGAAGTCATTGCCATGACTATTGTTCCTTTTGTTTACAAGAGGGTTTAGGTGAAAGGCTCTCCTTTTAGGAAAGCAAACAAATCTTGCCTCTTCCTAACATTGAGCTCTCGGTCTTCATATGCTTACCACAAAAAGGACTGATCTACTCCTACGTACTTTTTTTTTTTTTTTTTTAATACAGTAAACTGTTTCCAACAGATGAACTGACTGTAAGAAAAGTTCTTTCAAAATATATACAGAATGGAGATAGACACAAGAAACCTCTTTTTTTTCATTAAACAATCCCTTGTTTGCAAGAGAATCTCTCAAAATGATGCCATTTTCTTTCAAAATCAATAAGATCACCACCACTATTTTTTTCTTATTAACTTCCATAGTTGCTAAGTTTCAGTCACAAAAGACATGTTTTCCTCTACGGTACACAGGATTGTGTGTGTGTATAACATCACAATCTATATCTTTGCACAACTCCATCTAAAGTATTTTAAATAAACTTGTACTATGTCCGAAGATATAGTAGCGCTCTGTATGACTTAACCTAAACCTTTATTTTGGACGTACAAGGATATGTTAGCTTCTGTTTTAAATACAGCAAAGGGAATACAATTTTCTTCAATGTTTATAGGTCTAATAATTTAACAAAGGGATTTACTACTATTTTCTCCTAATGCAAGAAAAGAACCAGGTCCCAAGCTCCAAACAACTGTGCCCTGCATTTTCCAACAGGTTACAATGCCGAGGGCAATGCATGCTGCAGCTGAAAGAGAAAAGTAGAAGACAATCCCCCACCTTGAAAATGTTTGCATATAACCCCGCATTCACAGGCAGAGCACTGACCCAGCAAAACTTCCCAATGATATAGTCTTCTTTTCTTCCCAGACCACAGGGAATATGTCAGTGCCTCAATAAAAGATGACCAGCTGCATAACTAAGTCCAAGTGGTACCTTTTACTGTTGGAGACAATTACGTTTACTTACAGCAAGAGACCATTTCTGTATGTATGTGAATAGCAGCGGATGTTTCACTAACACTTTTCTATACAGAAAACCTATTGATCAAAAAAAACTTGAAACCTTGCTTTTTATATAGAAAATCTGCTGATCAAAAAAAAAAAAAACCCTCAGCACTGCCCAACTGGCAGTATTTTATTCCTTTCAATTGCCAATCACTAGGATACACTGTGAACTGAAAAGCAATTAGATTGAATGCCGAGTGTTATTCTGACAGCACTGGACACCTTTATTTGAACTGTGTGATTTAACTTTTGAATAATATCCCAGTTCCCAAAGGACAATGAGGAATTAAGAGGGCATGCTAACCAAAATCCTAGAAAAACTTAGCAATGCTTAGAAAAGCTACCTATTATTTGAAGATTTAGGATTATTTGGAATTACATAAATCCCCAAATAAATGTTTAATTTTTAAAATTAAAAAGAAGGTAAATCCTTCATTTTATCTCATGAATCTCAAAAAGTTAACCCTATATACAGGAAAGCCTAAGATAGCCACAAGACGATGCCATGTAACCTTTCTGTTACCAGTCTCATTTTCTTATCAGTACGTTAACTTGCCAGTGCAATTCTAATGGAACTGGAGAGATTTCTAGCTGATATGTCAGCTTAGACATTTCATGAAAATACTTAAAAGTTCAGTCAGGTGTATTAGTTAAAATGAAAACTGCAGGGAAAAAAAAAAAGTGAGAAAGGATACAATACCATTTCTATGCATTTATGCAAGGAAAATATCATGAATATCATATCACATGGCTTAGTTCAGATAATCTCCATCTCACCAGCTGAACTGYATTTCAGCTGAATTTGTTTTTATCTGAAAATACTGGCATCTTTGAACTGACCCTTCAGTCCTAATATACAACCGAGGAAATCAACACCAATAACTAAAACAGCGTCGTGAAGTTATTTGTGCGGTACCACGAATCAAATCGCTTGTGGATATACAAAAAGCTCTCTCCAAAGGAGCAAGCATAAAATCTTATAAAGAGAGGCTTGGGAAGAGACCGCAGGAGATCATTTGGTTCTAAGCAGGCTCAGCTCACTCGACTGCCACTCCAGGCAGATGCTTTCCTGCCCTGTTCCAAATATAGAAACTCCTTGTCCGCCCTAAATAATCACCCTACGTACTGCTGCACTTGAGCACACTTTATTTTCTCCTTTCCACCACTGACGTTGAGAACAGACTAATCTTTTTCTCTTTGCAACAGTTTTTTTACATACTTAAGGATTGTTCTTATGGCCTTCCCTCATCTGATCTCGTCTTAAGCCAAATGTCCTCAGTCTTTTTATCCGTTTCCTCAGAGCTCCTGCTCCTGAAATCTCTGATTGCCCTCCCTGATCTCTTCTGGCCTTCTTCCAGCATGTCCCCACTCCTCCTGAAACTGAGTTCCAACAAATGGACACTGTGAATATGCCACTTGCACTGAAAATGAATGATTAGTATCCAATTATCGTTTGCCACCATAAAAGTCAATTATTATTCCTCTGCTGTCCTTTATTCTGATTTCACCTCCGTACCTCTCCAGTAAGTTCACCGAGTCCTTTAGCTACATTGACCTCAGAGGCCTCCTCATTTCATCATTCATTTGCTGCAAGAAGGAATGGTCCTGAACACATCTTTACGTACTGTATAAAATAAGTCAGATTTTCAAAGTGCTGAGAATCCACCGTTAACAGTGGATTCCCCCGCCCCCCAAAAAAAAACCCCAAACAGCTCCCACATAAATAACTAAGCTTAAGTGCAAGACTTCCAGAGCTGTTGTGCAGTCTGCCTCACACCAGACTTCATCGTACACCGGTGTGTGCAGACAGCAACCTGGCCTGGCCAGAGCTGTGTATTTTCATTGAAGTGAGTCCTCCCAAAACATCAAGTGCGCTCTGACTCAAAAAGTAAATTTTACAAGGATTTAAACTAGAATGATAAACTTCTTAAAGTAGGCAAAATTCAAAGTATTTTCTTGCTCAGTTCTAAGCCTCTACCAATCTCAAGTCTGGAACTGCTTTGAGATTTGGCTTCCAAAGTCATCCCTCTGTTTGCAATGAGAATCCCGATAGTTTGCTCTTAGTCCAGCAAATTTGCAGTCACTCTCTCTCTGTTGCAACCAGCTGCACAGTCCACTTCAGGTCCATATAAAAAAGTCCTTCTTTTTGTCACTTCTAAGGCCGATCTACCCGCTTCATCTCCTCTCAGCAGTCTCTGTGCCACAAAATCCAAACCAGTTGCTCTATAAAGTCCACACATCTTCAGTAAAGTGCATCCTCAAGGGCACGTGACAACGCCTAGGCGTACAGGGCAAAACGTTGGTGTCACAGTGCAGAGTCTTCTAGAAAAGTCAGAGGAAAGGGACCTTACCCGCTCCTCCTCCACCTTCTCCTTTTACACTTTTTGGTATACAACATTCCCTCCTTTCACCTTGCAAGCCCAAAAGTGTAACTTGCTCCCCCCAAAGCAATCTATTTACCCATATTTTCTTGCCTGTTCTAGACTTCCCTCGGACTTCTGGCCCTTCTTTATCTGAAAATAAAATAAATCGCACAAAGTGTCCCAGGAACAGTGGGTGGTGGTTTCACGGAGTAATACTTAAACGGTCTAATTCATTTTCAGCCTCTCTTATGATCTAACTAAAATTTCAAAGCCCATTTTTAAGTGAATAAAGCACAAATAAAAGACAAAACCAACAGCAATAGGCAGATGTTCAGGAATTGGAATCAAGGCTGAAAAATGCCCCCTAGTATTCAACATACTTTAATGTGCAATCACCCGAATTGCTTACTGCAAGTACAAATGGGCTATTGTAGTACACCGATGTTTCAACCTGAAGGCCAGAGGGGGGTGGCTGTTGCTAGGCAGTAAAGAGGAAAGTGCTCTATTCCAAAGCTGCACTATCAATTAAATCTTTGGAAAAAAAATAAAAAGCAGAATCATTACATATCAATGGTAAATTTCGGTACATTTTCTTGTCTCTCTTCCTGCAAAGATATTATGATTCTGAGTCTGAGTTTGCTCTCAATGTGGTGTTAAGGAAGCTACAGACAGACACGAGGACACAAAACAGGATTCAGAAATTCAGCAGCGGAACAGGTTTTCACTGGGTATGCACGCACAGAACACGGTCATGTTATCTACACTGCAGAAAATAAAAATATTGGCATGGTCATCCTGCACAGCTTCTTACATCCACTAYGAAGACAAAGTCATCTATTAAACTATCTACTAGCTGGAGGACTTTTGGGAGGCAGATGGTCTATTTGTTATTAACATGACATGAATACTCCTATTCTTGGTAACAAACTACCTACGTGGATTATGCAGACACAACATTTCATCTCAAGTTTCTTAAAAATCTGTGACATGAACAAATATGACACGTTCACTGACACATAAAAAGGATAAATATCAAAATGGAAAAAACTAATAAGGGGTTAGAAGTCTAAATATACTTAATCAAGCTGAACCATCCAGAGCAGCTTCAGATTTTTTAATCACGGGAGAAAGAAAAAGTAAAACCACAGCTTTAGCAGCGTAGCTACAGTCAAAAACGTATAAACAGACAAAAAAGTAACATTGACAATTGTAACTATACCTGAAGCAACAGCCATTAAAACACAGGTATCTGTAAAGTCTGTGTTTTTGGGAAACTAAAGATAAATTGAATTGAGTTTTACTGGAAATCTTCAGAAAACAAATCTACCTCACTTAGCAAATATGGAACACAGTAACCGTTTCACTGCAGTCTAATGTGTATCGTGCCTGTTCTTCAACTTCTTCCCCCACCCACCCCCAAATGGTTCAGATTAACGGCCCATATTGCTGTGTATTCACCGACGCTTTCACCGCAAACAGAATTCTGCCAAAAAGAGAAAAAGATGACAGCGAAAGACTCAACAATTCATGCGCATTTATTCCTCAGAGCCACACATCGTAATAGCAAGTTATGGATTTTGCACGCATCTATTTTAATAAACTGATTTAAATTATACAAGTGCAAATCCATATGTAGACATTATTTTAAAGTAGTTGTTCTGTTTAATGTGCAATCATCGAAGGCTTTTACTTCTCTGCATTTTCTGCCGGCTGAAAGCATGCCCACAAGTGGTTTCCATAACTCCACTGCCACAAAGCAGTAACATGTCACCCCAGYGCAAACTGCAAGCTCTCCCCCAACCCCAATTAAAACTATACCCAAGTAAGCTCCTTTTAAACCAAAATATATACACCTAAATTTAGATCAACTCAATTTCTTCCAGGGCAGAGACAAAGACAACTAGGATAGCGTTTATTGACTTCTGAATTTTGGTTAGATGCTTAATCAAGTTACTTTTAATCAAAACCTCACTTTAAGTACAAGCAACAATTACTATGAGACCTGAAAAATTCAGGGCATGTTAGAAGGCAAAAAGGAGTAGGAAAACTATATTACTGTGAGCCTTGCTACTGAAGAAAATAATGGTCTGGAAATGCAGGCAATATCAAGTGAAACAAATTGTGGATTTTATTCAATCTGATCGCCAATTAAAATAAATATCACATGTGGTTAAGCTTAGAAATTCACTTTATCCGAAATCATTGTATCACAAAACACAAGGGAAGATGCTAAGCATATTTTCAGTGAAGTTAATAGTTTTGTCAACAAAATACAGTATTAGCTGTGATATTTACATAAGCAATATCTTCCAAAGTGCCTACAGGATTTAGGAAAGCAAAAAGACTTAAGCTTCTATTTTGAATTGCATGTGGGACCATCTTTCCTATATACTGTTTCAAATAGCAAATTACCTTAGCTAATGGCAGTTACACTACATAAATGCAGAGTCTTCATATACATAGAGCGAGTGCAAAAAGGCTACAGTCACCCAAATATGTGCCAGTTACTGTGAATTAAGATAAAGTCCTTAAAAATGGTTATTTTAAAGAGAAAACTCTTCGCTTCTTTATCTCAGTGAACTCTATACTATCAAAACTGTCAAATCCTGCCTATACCTCCTCCTCTTTCTGAGGTTTTGTGATTTGCTTTGGTTTTGGGTTGTGCGTGGAGGGGTGGGGTGTCACCTCATGTCACATACTTTTTTTTACCATTCTTTGCTGGAGTTTTTCTACCACCTCTCCTCGCCATCCTCCTCTTCCCACTACAAACTGTCCTTTGGTAACCTCAGTCTTTGATGGCTTCACATCTGCTCTCTTCCCTTACCACATTTCACCCCTGAAACATCCCTTGTCAACTCCAGCCCACTATTCCACCATAACGTGTTACTACTCTATGTACTAGGCTGATAGGATCAGCAAACAAATAATATGATGTATTGGAGCCTTGGGACCGAATAAGTGACTGAGGAGGCAAATACACCTCGAGTGGAGAAAGAAAGAAAGAAAGAATTCAACTTGACAGGGGAGCTGGACCACGTACGCCTCCCCCAACCCACCGTCCTGCACATCACAAGAGAAAGAGGAAATACTTCAGAAGCATGGGCTTATAAAAATAATTTACTCACAATATCCAGATGGTGAGTAGGGAGAGGAGTAGCCTAGCTGCTGGAAGTGTTTTGTTGCCTTGTACTCAGGTTTTAGAATTTTAGATAAAAATGATGTCACCTGAGATGACTTGGCAGTCTGTGCCCACAAGTTTGCTCTCTAGGCTAGCAGAAGGCACAAATTCTTATAAAAATGGGTGAAATCTTTTTCCACCTCGATAATTAGGTTCTAAATTTTATTTAACAATATTACTCATACTCTTCATGACTAATACGGCACCTCTCTTTCGGAAGAACAAAAGAGCAGCTTATTTAAGGGGGTTTCTGGAAGGAAAAAAAAAAAATCATTATAAGATTTTGTATAACACTGTTATCCAGAGGCAGATGTGAACATTTACAGAGTTGAGAAATGGGAAATGAGAATAATCTTGCTCTGCATTATCTCATCTTCTGTTCACCTTGGCCACTATATTAGGATACGTGGTTTAATGACACATTTATATGAAGACGACAATAGCTTTACAGCTTACTATATACTACGTTGCTAGGATGCATTTCTTAAATCATCAACAAAATTACCCTCTCTAGCTATATATTTAGTTTACCTATCAGCAATTGGAAAACCTGAATTAATCAAATTACCCACAAATTAACCACCCATTTTTAAATGGATGGTTAACATTAGAATCCCAGATCCGTATTTAGACATACAAATAAATACTTGAGTTAAAAATGATAAGCACTGAAAATTAGGTCACATATGTAGGAGTTTTATTAGAGAGTGAAGTAGCCAGTTTAGAGACTATTTCCTCCTCGGTTATAAAATTTTCCCATGGGAGACTGGCAAGTCCGCAGCATCACGCATTTCTAAGGGCGAGACAGGCCGTATCACTCAGTACCCAAGCAGTTTATCCTCTTCTACCCGCTCAGGCCTCAGCCCTAAGTCTCAAGAGACACACCAAATGCTCTGCCTTCAAATATGCTGCTACCTTATCAGTACTGGAAATTCACCCTATAAACTTGTGCATCTCCAGCTGCAGCTGTTTCTGCTCAAGGGATTATTGTCCCAAGCCCTCCCCTACCCCTTTGCCCTCCATCTGAAAATTACTGTTTAATCAGCTSTGTTGATGGAACAATGAACCCACCTCAATCAAAATAGGCTAGGTTTATTTACACATTTTAAACACTACGTATTTGTTAATCCAGCTCATCAACTAGCTACCAAAATATTTTTTTGCAGCAAGTCCTCTCCCTAAGACTAATTATAATCTTTTAACAAGCCACCATCCAACACAAGTCCACTTCCAGCATTTCTCTAGCACCCACAGTAGGCACCGGCTATTCTGTTTGCTGAAACGAAATCACCACATCAAAATCTTCTAGCTGAATGGGCCCGACCTTTTTAAAGGTGTGCTATTAATAAGATAAAATAAACTGCAGGACTCCAGCAACCAAGTTAAAAACTCAGTAAGTAGCCAGGAGATGACATGAAATGAGACCAAGTGGTCTCTACTTAATGAAGTAGACTATCTCCTACAACTAAAGCAGCTTTCAATAACCGACATATGCTCTTACAATACAAGGATAGATCTGCATTGGTGAAAGAATAGAAAAAAAGCCTAGTTAAAGGCATTCAAAGGCACATTGTTTCTATCCGTTCATATTTCCAGAACAGTGATGCATAAAATAATGATTGTTAATATACAGGTTTCTACATGCTGCCAAATTAAGGATAAACCCCAAACCAGATTAACTGCAAGAGGAAAATACCTATTTTTCTTCCTATAAAAGTGCAGGTCTCTTACATAAACATGCAATTGTAAAGCAGATTTTAAAAATTGCATTTTCTTTGTTCAAAAGTCAGAGAGATATATAGAATATATATAAACCTATAGGCATAACTGGTAAGCCATGCACACATGTGTGTGAGAGTGAGCGTGTGCACGCAGCATAAACTGCTGTGACTGGAAGAAGCCTGACAACTGCTTAATCTGCAGCTGTTATTTTCCAATTTAAGGCTGATTGCAGAAACACCAGAAGATTTCAATGCAACTCCTGATGATAACAAGCAAACAAGATTTTTGGAACACAACGTGCTTTCTCTACCCTTGGACACATCTAGCTACAGTTCAACTTGTCTCCTGCTAGATGAAGCATGAACCCCAGGAGGCACAGCTACAATGGGCTGCTCCTTCCTCTGGGCAGCATCATTCACCAAAGCCTGGGAGAAAGCCCCACAGCACCTTTCAGCTGCTGTTAGTTCCCATTTTAAAGAGGGGAAAACACACATTAAGCTGTCCTGCTGTGTAAATATATTCACCTGTTTCTCCGGCTTTCTTTGTAAATGCCCCTTTAACTCTGCAGGGTCACAGCTGCCAAAAACGTAAGAAGATTGAAAGGGAGAAAAATAGACATTTTGTTACCAACTAAAAAGTTTAAGTAAACAAAAGCAACACCTGTTTTTGCCATTTGCAAAGATTATTCTTCCTTGAGTATTTGGATTTTAACACACTGAAGACCTGTATTTTCCAAGACACAGAGAAACTACCGAGCCTACTGATGGTAGCTAAGTTTATGGCTCCTTAGTATCTTTTGGAAATAAGACAATTACAGAAGCATTTTCAGAGCCACAAAAAAAATCCACTCTCCAACAAGGTCAAAAATTTAATGTAAGCTCCTAAGATAAAATTACAGGATCACCTCACATACACTGAACTCTGACTATTGGGGTTAATTACAGAGCAAAGCTGTGCCCCTATATTCAAGCCCAGAAAGTCATGCTACCACACAAAGGGTAACGTTTMAATTAATCAAAGCCTATCTACATACTGTCTTCATATTCATCAGTTCCACAACGTGACAAAGACACTCGTGTTACAAAATCCTATCAAATGGCAGCCCTTATGGAAAGCATTATTTGCAGGATGCTTCAGAAATCTTCTCGTGCTGAAAAACAACAGTAATTCTCTCTTGCACTACTCCTAGGAAGTGCTGAATTCCAACAGACACACCTGTTTCTACCAGAAAATACATTTGTGAACCATTGTTGTACAAAATTCTTTTGAGGAACCAAACCAGTATTTTGCAGCACCCTCCAAAAACAGGTGGACCAATGACATACAAAATATTTTCTTCTAGTAGCCTCCTTCAGTAGATAACTACTTAAGCTTTTATACATCTTCCCTACATAATGAAAACATAAAAATGATACACCTGAAAGCAGAGACGTCACTGACATAAAAAGCTTTAAAAAGCCTGAAATAGACAGATAGATGAACTAAATCTGATTACCCACTCCAAGCAAGTATTTCCAATTATTACAGCTTGGATTATCAAATAATTCCTGCCAAGCATAGCATTAGAAACATTAGTAAAGTTAATGGTTGCAGTTGTCAGCTGATGAATGCAGAATAAAAATGGCATCATACATATGACCATAAGGAGACATTATGTAATGAGTTATTTTTGAGAGTGGGAGACTATCAACAAGACATGAATTTTAACATCGTGATTTTTTCAATCTCTTAACATAGCCACACTCAGGAAGAAGTGGTAACTAAAAAATTCAGAAGGGTTTGGGGTTTATTGACTGTATTAACGCTATTATTACTCACAATACCCAGAATATGTTTGGCATATCCCCCAAAAAAGGTCCAGTCAGTGCTTCAAACATATAAAATACAGCTTAAAGCAATTTCTTAAACACAAGCTGGAGCRGAGGAGCAAAAGCACAAGACACAACAAGCTGCCAAGATACCATTGTCTATTAAAAACTCTCATTTTAGGCATATCACTGTAATGCGATAAACTATCGGCAAGATTTTTACAGAATAAAATTGCTATTACCGAGACAAGCAAATAGTACTTGAAAYGTCATGCATGGTTCACAGTCGAGCCTTTCCCCCCAGCTGTATTCTCGAATTCCTATAGAAATGCCTACAGCAACAAATAAAAAGTTTCCAGCCATGCAAATCTATTTTGCATTTATCTCAAGTCTTAGCTCCTGGAATACTGTGATGATGTCAGATCTTCAGCTTTCATTAAAAAATATTTTAGCTTTTAGGATTACAAAGGAGAATGTGACAGAAATGACCCAAGAACACTCAGCAGTCAGATAACAAAGTAAAAAAATATTCCTATTTTAATATAATTACTTTCATCGCTTGAGGAAGCAACAATAGAGAGAAGATGAATCATTTTGCCATGCGGTGTTGGCAATTCTGCTTTATGTGATATAAAAAAAATTAAGATAGCGAGACAGTCGCACAGAGGGACAGCGGTCTCACGCTTCTTTAATCTGATGCTTAGCAAGCTGCAGCGGTGCGACCCAACCTTCCCTGCAGTGCAGGGCCCRGACAGAAATGTCCTGTGCTGCTGGCCGGCTCTGCTGCCTTTGGGGTCCCTTCTTTTGCGGGAGCGTGGTGGCAGCTCAGAGGCTTCAGCAAGCACAGACCCGCTAGAAAATATTCAATACACTTGGGGTTTTGGACGCTGCCAGGAATGGCTGCACTCCTCTAGCCCAGGTATGAGATCGCAGTTAAAATAAATCAAAGCAGTATATGGAATAGAAATACCCTCCACCTCACGCTCGCTGGATGGCTGCCGCGTGCCACACCATAGGATCTGTGTTTCCATGAAGAGATGGAGAAAACCAAAGGGGTCTGGAGTATTGCAAACACTGAGCCAAACCCCACTTCGATTTACAATGATGAGAGGAAAAGGACATAATAAGATATGTTTAAGCCCCACTCACTCGCTATAATATAAAGAAAACTATTCTAAAAAACAAGAAGCCTATTCTGAAAAAACCTCAGGCTAACAATTTAATTTCTGACTGCAGAGATATTACCTTGTTCAATCAACAGTCAGTGAAAGGCTTTTACTTCTGCCTGTAAACGCAGTCCTAGTCCTTTCCTTTTCCACTGCAATCCTGCCACCAGATGGAGGGCACATTGCGTGGCACTCGCAGGGGAAAGAACAAGGAAAGCCACAACCCCACATACGGATTTTGACTCATTCCAAACAAATAAATATAGTTTAAAGTTACTGTCTGCACTTAAACTGAAGGGACTATTTGGCATAGCAGTGTAAGGAAACAGCGAGCAGTCCCTCACAGACCGCTACTGGTGAGAGAGACATACAGTAATGGTTTTAAGAGGAATAAAGTCCTTCCTTTGAAACTGTGCTGAGAATATAACAGTAATTTATGTAGTTAGYAGTTACATTCTTTAGATCATAATTCGATATCCAGCCGATACAAGAGTTACTCTCTTAAACATCATTTTCTTCTAGAAACAGAGTAACCCAAGGAGGGTATGTAAGCATTGTATATGTTGTGAATAAATTTACTACAGAAAAAAAGGGAAACTAGTTTAACTCTTCAACCATCTGCTAGTGTGACCCTGCTAATTTAAGACTCAGTCAAGCAATTTTGATGAAAGCAGAAATTACATCAACTTCAGCAGGAATTCTGAAAATCAGCTGAACATAGGAGTGAGAAAACTCCTATTTATGTCTGGAAAACTCCCGTCTATTCCTTATTCACCCAGCCCTTCAGCACTGAATACGGATGTTTTCTTCTCCTGTTGCTTCTGACAGATTAAGCAATTCCAGAGTTGTCCATAATTAATTTTGGCATGAAGGTAACTACCCTTGCACAATCTGGAAGACAAATGAAATGTCAGAGAAAGGCACCCCAGAGTAATTTGTTTCTTGCCTTATCTACAAGAAACAGGTGTAATTTTTTAACAGGTGTGATAGGACAGCACAAGACAGTGGCTCACCACTAGTCACTTAATAAATGTAAATGTAAGAGAAATCCTTTAAGTACTAAGTAAAGGGTAGGGAGAAAAATAGAAATCAATTAGCAAAACAAAACAACCTGACCCCCAGCCCAAACCCCAAAACAGTCCTTGAGTGTCACACATCTGAGCCATTCAGTAGGTTCAGGATCTGCGAGGAAGCAGCCAAGGAAACCCTCCTGATAACAGAGCAGGAGATGAACAGCCATCCGGGACCTGCGAGGCATCCTCATCCTCGCTATAAATTCAAATAGGTACCTAGAGCACAGCTATCATGTATATCACTGTCCCATATAGCCCTGCCTCAGAGCTCAAACTACCAAATTGGCTCCAGGGCTGGTGTTACAGTCTGAAGCAAGTCAGGATCAGATGAGTATATGACGACGATGACGGTTTTGTTTCTCTAACCATCATGATACGATAGTGCCTGCTAAGGATACAATCAGCAGCCACATGTCTTCTGCTTGGGTGTCTCTTGCCTAAGAAAAGGTAACAGAGCCTCGGCAGAGACCCTACACTCAAGGTTAAGCAGCCGGGATGTCTGGCAGAGACACCGTGCGATGTGCGATAGGGATGACCAAAAGGCCCAACCCTTGTCTCCCTTCCCCAGAGAGCAAGGTGGCAGGAGAACAAAAAGCCACCAACAGGGACAAAGCCACAGGGACGCAGGCCGGGCTCCCAGGATGTCACTTACAGGATTACCAGCTATACACTGTGCTGTGTTAGGTGGGATGTTAGTTATTAACGCTGAAAGTACAAACCTGTCATCCCCAAGCCTGTCTGTCTTGTTTACCTCACCTCTCCCCTATCATCTTAAATCCTGCCATTCTCTCTCTTTTCTCAACTCAAGATTACTTTTGGTCGTCTTATCAGTCTCCTCCAGACTGATAGTTTCAATAGCAGATATATCCTCGACGCGTGTGTCTGACAGGTTTGGCCTCACTTTTTATGACACCTGTGCTGACAGCACGTCGCAACCACAGATACATACAACTGCATCTGAACACACCTAAGGACTCTGTAACCAGAAGAAGTTTTCTAACATTTATACGAAGATTTCCATTGTGACCTTTCCACTGAATATTAGTTATTAATCTTGCGAATCTTACACCGACAGAAAACACGAGTCAGTCAGTACAGATCCAAGMGGTGGGCAAAAGTCTTCATTTCAGTCAATAACTGAAATGGAAAAATCAACTGAGTGTTATTAAAAAGACATGCTACCCTTTTTTCATCTCCAAAATGTAAATTTTGAAAATTTCCATCAGCTTTTCCCCCAGCAGAAAAATAAGGGGAAACAGTTGTTTCCCCTCGCCCTCAAATTCACTTGGAAATCAGGGTCAACCACATCAAATCTCTTAAACATACAGTCCTTATTCTCGGACTCGGTGAAATGAGTGTCTTCCTATCTGACACTATGGCAAAATCCAGACTCTAACTTCAAAACCCAGGAGATCGAAAAGGAGCTGAACAATCAACGCCTGCTCCGATGTTAACTGCTGTGAGTTCCAGTGCTCCTCCATGCAAATTCTGCCCGCACTTCAAATATAACAAGCACTCATTTAAATTCAGTACCACCTGAACAGAAATGGTCTTCGGAAGAAAAAAAAACAAAACACCCAAACGAAAAACCACATATGATTCACAAAGTCTACCAAAAATGTTAATAATTACTCCAGAGTAACCAAAGAGTGATCTAAGAATTTAGGATATCAGTATGTCGCCAAAAACTTACAAAAAGCGCAGCTGTCTTAATTCACTGCAAAATGGCTTTCATTGCCCATGAAGTTCACAAAACCATCAGCCAGACACAAGTCAATCAAGAAGTTGGGAGTGGGGGCAGAAATCTACCAAAAACCTCCTGGTGACTAAAATTTCCTCCAGAGAAAAGCAAGACAGATTACCTGGAATAAACAATTTCAGAGAATTTTGACAGAGGCTGTAATTTTCTAGGGCTGCCAATCTGATACATTCAATATCACTGATAAGATATTGAAAAACAAAATGAAAATAAAGCTTTAAATAAATGTGCGACAAACAATTTATGAAAACTAATACCAGAAGAAAATAACAATCTTATATACATACACAAAGAGGTTATGATTAAAATTGGAAACGGGCATGTGACAACCTACCTAGGTTTTATCAATACCACGTTAACTTCAAATCTCCATACTACAATGACAGCATATCAACTGATTATTATGTATGTGTTTTGCTGATAATTTTCCAAGTTATTCACCTCAACACAGCTGATTCATTAAACTAAGTGGTTTTTTTTCTTGTTTTGAATTAATAATGTCAGTATTACTAAAGGCAGGAAAAGGAGAGAAAAGATTTCTGGTTTTCAGATTTATTGATCACCAAAGGCAGTTTAGCAATTACATCATCAGCTACAAAATAAAATCAAATCCCTCTGACATCCATAAAAATCTAATGTATATTGATAAAAGCAAATATGCTTAAATAGTTTAAAAGAAAATCTCAAAACAATGTATAAAGGTTGTTTCTGTCAAAACAAGCAGCGTCTTGGACTTTGTGTGTGCAAGCAAATACTTGAAAAATCATGTTTGCCCTAAATACAGATGCTGTTATACACCGAACATTCTCTATTTTTCAATAAAAAGTTTTGTGCCTTTATGCACCATGTGCCTTCATACACATTTTGATAACGTAATCCAGTTTCGGACAGAATGAATAAGACTTCTACCACTGATCTCCCTAGCAAGCACTAACTCCAAAGCAGGCAACACTCCCCAGTGCTCCATTGCATGAACAGGATATGCAATAAATAACCTCTCATCTTCTTTTTAAGTAATCTGTTTGAATTTAAGCTGTAGCCATGTTTAAAAAGAATATGAAGACACATTTGTCGTCTTTTTAAAATCAGCAGTAATAAACTAATCACTACAAATTTAAAAGGGAATAGCTACTTACTAAAGGAATAGCATAGTACAGGTCAGCGATAAAAAAGTTTGTTTTATTAAATAATGTTCTTTATTAAATTATTTTCTACATGATCTGCAATTCAAACTTCATTTGCAAAAGTAGAGGGAAACAGCTACAACTAGTATTATTAATAAAGCCTGATATAACTAAGCTCTGGAAAGAAATACTTCTGAGAGCTATCTGGATTAGATCTTTAAAGAAACCTGTCACTAGCATTAGGGTAGTCCAGGAGGAACTCGCTGCTTCATCTGCTGAATCTGCTGGAAGTGGGAGTCTCTGCAGGCAGCCCAACATGAACAGCCCTGCACAGCCAATGCAACAGCCTATATTCACRCGTTTTCCTCTGAGCAACCAATCTTCTTATGGGTTACAAATTTCACCTTCTTCCCAGGTTTACTGCGCAGGTTAAATACGTCTTGATTTTAGGGTGACATTAAAATAATTTCTAACTGTCATTGCAGACACGGCTCAACTCCTACTGCTTCCAAGAACACCCAGGCTGCATGTAAGTTTGGCTTTGTCTCCGAAAGATTTGACAAAACTAAAAAGGCTTGGTGATTGAAAAAAAATATTGGATTATACAAGTGGCAAAACTTCCTTATGACAGGAGGCCAAAAGTTTTCTCTGAAGGAAGCATTTCCAAGGCCACTTCAAGGTGCTACTGGCCCAAGAGATGTCACATCTGCCACCACAAGCGGCTGTATGCTCTTTCCCCCCTCTCCACCCAACTGAACTCCTCTTTTATGCAGAATTATCACAACAATGATGGATGAAAGCGGCTTTTTTTTTTTTTTTTTTTTTGGTATAAAAATATTGTGATGAGCAGCTGGGCAACATTTAGGAAGGAATGATGCATTTAGATGGTTAATGAAAATATGCATTTGCCTTATAGAAAATAAAAATTTTTGCAGAAGAGTCAGACACGCTTTACCTCAAGGCATAATACAACCATTAACTGAGCCATAATTATTGACTGTGAATTCTTACAGTATGCTCTGATGCATTTGGCATTGGCACGGAACAGGAGTCAGTAAACTAATTCAATTACATGCCTGATCTGTGAAGTTTATTGATCTTCAGAAGTGGAGCTAACTTGTACAGTCTTAGCTGTGAAAGTTAAGAAGATGCTGAAAACGCCTACTGTTTATCTTCTCGCTTTTTGTTGCTGTTGTTTTTAATTAATTAACAGTGTTATGGGTTGCTAAACTGGAGTCCACACCTTTTTATATTATTGGGCATAGTTAAATTATGAAATACGTGTTTCAAATTTTATCACTAATTTTGTATTTTCTTCATTTCTCATGTACAAAAGTACAATATTTTAAAAGTGTTTGATACTGACATAATTTAACCTTGTATTATATTTTAAGCTTTAAGATTCTTATCCAATCTTTGTCTGAAATCAGAACATTCTTAAGTGAGAAACAATTTAAAAATTGGCTTCAGGAGAGCTTGCTCTGCTATCTCACTCTCAGAACCCACCTTCCATAATTGAGATAGAAATTACAGGTATAATAAGTAGTACTCTTATGTTTCTCTTAGACATAATGCCAAGATTAATACTCATTGGGCAGAATTTACCATGTTACCCAATATATTGCTGCTGTTGAAAATATAAGTTCACATTTTCTCAAATGGAATATATCATCAAAGTGATATAAGTGTGAAGTGTTATGAGTATTATAAGTAGGCAAAAAAATTGTTAGCATTTGGAAAACTTCATTTTTCTTCACTAGTCCTTATTTTTTTTCATAGAAGACCACTGCAATCAAGAGGTCTGCTGTGACATGTTATAGCCACTGCTGGAGTGCTGACAATTGGGTTTTTTCCCCCTATTTGAAGTAGCAGCATTACAGTCCATCTTTATAGATTTTATAAGGATGTTGATTCCAGTTTAACGAGCATCAGAGAGCATCTGGCAATTATACCCCTGAGGGAGGCTAACAGATAAATTAGCAGACCCACTGCAGCAAGGCCGGCAAAATCTAGTCTTTAAAAACAGCTCTCAAATACTCTCTGGCATACATGAAAAAGTTTACAAAGAAGCAACTCCTACTTTATTTTGAAAAACGTTAGTAAGACAGTAAGTGCCATCCTAGAACAAAAACCCTGCCCAGTTCTGGTTCTTTTCTAAATCAGATCTTCCCAGTTGCACAGCTCCTCGTATGGATATGTACATGTCCAGCAGGAAAGTCAGGATCACAAGTAATGATAAAACATATTCACATGAAGTCTCAAGTTCATAAAGTGTATCTGATAATACTCCAAGGCTTTAATTTCTTGACTACAATGAAGAAGCAAAGATCAAAAGAACCCAATAAACAAACTGAAGAATGGCCTCACAGATCGATTGCTTCAGATCCATATACTCGGTGGTCTGTCCAGGGAAACAGGAATTACAGCCAAGAGCTGCCCAACAAAGAGAGCCCGAGCAGTTCACCAGTGAGGTGGTTGCTGTATCGCTCTGCTCTTCTGCTTTCTCCACCTCAGAAAGAACATTTCAAACACCAAGTCAGAAATTAAGACCAAATTCAAGAAGAAAGGAAAAAGGAAAGAGGGATGTGTGTGTATCTCTCTCTCTCTGAATCATGCTGTCACAAACAAGTTTCCAGTGTAATCAAATGGACCTGTAATTCACAGGACCACATTAGGAACAATGTTTTGAGATCATCCACTTTTAAAGGGTAATTTATCTGCCGCTATTACAATATGAACGTGTAATCATGTGTAAACATGCAAATCATTTCAGTTATGTCTGAAATAGTGCAATATTTTCGAGTAAGGTAGAAGAGGAATTATCTGCAGAATATTAATGTAGAAGCTTAGCAAATGTTGATTTTTTTATGGAAGGGAGTAAGAAAGGACCACCACACTTTCCAGGAGAAAAAGCTGGTAGAGAATGCCAGGAATGGACTGGGGCAAGAAAATTGTCCCAGGAGGATGTTGACATGTCAGTTCAGAAGATAGCATGGGAATTCATCTGGTTACACGCAGTAACACAATTGAGGGGAAAAACGTTCCATGGAAGACGTAAAAATGACCCAAGTTTTTGTCCAGGGTTAACTGATGTAGTTACATCAGAGCAACTGAGAAGCATCTGAAACTAAAAATTGACCCAGTGCACTGCGTAAGTACAGTTCAAAGACAAGGCGCTCAACAAATAAAAAAAAGGAGAATAAAACTAAACAGACCTTTTCATCCAGCAGCAGTAAAGCTAGAGGGCAGAAAACGATGTTAAATCTCTTCAGCTTGTTACATCAACAAACCGTATCAGAAAGTTACAAAATATGTGTCTCGTGGTAACCATTCCGATGCAACACATCGCAAAATAATAAAGCGCTTGCATCAAAGTCAAGTTGAACCCACATAATGACTCACCCTGGGAAACTCAGGCACTGGCGGTGTGCGAAGGGGGAAATGATTATGTGAGGAATGCAAAGCCACTAGAAAGTAAAACAATGTACAGGCACCGCAGTGGAAAAGCAAGAAACCATGGAGGGCTTGGAGCACTGGTTAGTTAGTAAAGCAGGTTAAAAGCCATCTTAACTAAATAAAAGTATCACCCCAGCCGATGAAAGGCATTCCATTATTTTAGTGATTGTCAAGCACAGTCAGCAGCTCACTCTGTTCATCAGGCAGTAAGTACAGCCTAAAATGTAAATGTAAACTGAGGACAAAAGCAAGTTAAAAGTACAGAGGTCTGGACAGCAAAATAAGACAATTTTAGAAATAACTAAGGATGACCTGTTTGTGATTTCACTTTCCTCTTGGCCACCTGAGCACTTGTGGAGCTACATGGACAGGAAAGCTGATGGAAAATACTAACACACTTAGGTAACTTCAGACAAAGGATTCAGACGTTCAAATAAAGAACACTCATTTTTAGTGAGATATGATTAAAGTTGTGTTTTAAAGAAAAAAGCACCAATTTCTAATGATTAATAACTACGGATTATTATAAAATTTTTCTTACTACTAATTTCAGATTTAGACCGCGCAGAATAAGACATTAGGAGAACTTTACGGTACTTATATTCTGACCTTGGGACTCTTACTCAGTTTCGGTGCCGCTTACTCAAATTCTCTTCATATCTATCATATGTAGGTGTAAGATTAAAAAAAACCTTGTTCTAGATAGTGCAAAGATTTTTAAGTACATTTGATTGGGCTCCTATAGACCTAGGGAGAAGGGAGATTGCACTAGCGCCCGCAGTTTGTTCCTAGCCACATTAGAAACTTGTGTTGTCTAAGAAATTTTTAAATGTTATTACTGCAAACATAAGCTTTGAAAAAAATGTTAAAACATTACTGTGCATCTGACTAGACTTGAGAAATTTCACAAGATGCTCATTTCCACTTGTGCAGATGTCCAAATACAAAGCTTTAAGATGAAAACTCGGTATTTACTGTAAACAAATCAAGAAGTAACAATTTTTTCCTGTTTCAATGAAAGGTGGTTCTAATAAAAAGGGATGTTAATTCCTGATATCAAGTTGGCCAGTTGAATTAAAATTTCCAGAATTATTCTATTAATAGAGTTTAAATCTCTCTCTTAGTAGAGATTCAAATATTTGTACTATAATACCTCTGTAAATACATAAATTCCCAACATCTCAGCTGTCTTATTCCTTACAATAATAATGTGCCTGAAAATTATTCAGGGAGTTTAAAACACAACCAACCAACCCAAAAAAACCAAAAACCAAACCAAAGCAAAACCAAAACCCTAACGCCCGAGATGAACAGAGCTAAGGCACTTCCCTTCCACTAGTACGAAATCCAACAGGCTTATTTATGAGGGGCTCCAGGGCACAGCGTGAAGCATATTTTGGCAGCAATCACAATTGCAATGGAACTGGTACTCTGAAGAAACAAAACATTTTGCATCTACAGTCTCTTTGCTCTTCTTTAACCTTCAAGCTGCTTAAAAAAAAAAAAAAAACAAGACAATTTTTAATCTGCATATTACATGGCATCAAAATAGCACATCTCCAAAGCTGAGAAAACATACGCTGTCAGCAAAGAACAAAATCATCTCTTTGATTCTAATACCTGTGATAGTAGCATGATAATAACTACGTGTGACAACTTCTCCCTACTCTCAAAATAATTATGGCTCTCTAGAATTCAACATCTGCGTTACCAGATGTTACTGTCAACCACGTAAGCAGAAGCACTGCAGAAACCTGGCCTGCCTCCAGAGTTTTTGTCTCAATACCTTGGCAGATGCAGGTGGTTTTCAGTAGTCCAATATTTGGAGCACCAAGCCATGCAAATCCACTTATGTAAACAAGAAAACAGCATCAGCAAATAATGCATCATACCCGAACAGGTTCAACGTAGTCCGAGACTGACATTTCTGCCAACCTACTGAGAACTCGGATCAGTTTTAGCATGTCTGACACAAAAAATAGTAATGTCACGACATGTTTCTGAAAACCCATTTCCATTAAGTCGTTTTAACTTCAACATTCACTTTCATACAGAGACATAATACGTGCCAGCTGGATGACACATGAGCTATTAAAAAACAGGCATGTGCAGCAGAATTTTAAAATATTGTATCAAAACCATAAATCATTCACTCTTAAGACGTAACTTGTAACTTAGCACCAAACTCCTTGCCTGAATAGGATGATTTAGATACAGTGCAGCTTTTATGGAAGAATGTTTCCTCTATCTATATACCTCTAAACTGCTGCAATCGGAAATCAAATTATCTTCAACGGGGAAGCAAGCCAAACTCTAGCTGAACTTTCTAAGTGAAAATAAACATATTGAAAATGGAATTAACTATAGCCAAAGGGTAACAATCTTTCAAAAATGTGCCTGAAGCACTTCTGATGCAGAACCTTTTTCATGTTGCAGTGCTTAATTATTAAACCAACAGGTTTAATACAAAACCAAGTAAGAAGAACAAGTCTCTTTCTACTAATGACTCCTTCAACATTTTGTTTCCACAACCAGCCAGAGACGAGCCTGCCCTGTCCTATTTGGCCACACTTTCCTTTGTTTCCTCAGGTCACCCTGGGACATCCCCTTCCCAGAAGAGGCATGCAGCATTTTGGAGGGCAACTCCGGCTGCCGCAGCATCTCTCCAGTCCCAGCACTGCTCTCCTGCCATCTAAGAGGGAGATACATGGTTGAAAGGTCCAGCTCCTCTCTTCCTCCTCAATAACGCACTGTGGATCCCCAGGGGTGCAAAAGCATTTTGGGAACCGCTCGACTAACACACTGACGCGCACACAGAAGGACGTTGCTACAAATACAGAAGGGCTTTTCCTAACAGTTGCCCCAAAGCGTTTTACACAATCAGCAAACAAGGCCTAATGTGCTTATGCCATTTATTTATAAATTATGGAGGTGTGTGGGGGAGGCTTAACTTAGATGTGAAATACTAACAAGAAGAGAATCCATCTCCTAGATCTTAGCAGAGCTGTGCAGCCAGAGAGGTAAAGTAAAAGCAGGTTTCATAGCCAAAGAGTGCATCCAGTATTTGGTACTTAGACATGAATCTCTAAAGGGCAGTGAATGTGTATCAGCCCAAGTGTTCAGATACATAATTAAGTCAGAAATCATTAGGGCCTTTATGACAGCAGGACTGTAGCTCTACAATACTAAAAGTCAAGGTTTCCACTATAAAACTTCTTTTTCATGCATGTAAAAATTAGCTGTCAGAATTATTTCTAGGTTCAAATACGTCTTATAAGCTCTTCACCTTCAAGCAAATTAAACTGAAGTGCCCGATCATTTTTAAATGGCATAAGTAGTAAGTTTTAGTGGGTTTGCAGTCTCTGATACAATTCTGAATATTCAGCCTTTAACTTGAAATTCAACAATTAAGGTTTCATTAGCAGCAGTAGCTTCAACCTCCCTCCAATTCTGTGCTTACAATTTTCTCATTTTATACAATTATTGCTAAGTGTGCATTCAAAATTTAAGTAGCGTAAGCTACACATGCAGGCATTAATTTTAGGAAAACAAAGAGCAGTGTTACTACTGGTTATTGGCATTTTAGTGGTTCAAAACAGAGGAATTTGAGTTCAAGACTCCAGACTGCTGGCCACTGTATATACAGCTCATAAAACCATTCACCACCCCAAAGAGTTTCCAGCCTACATACCTGACAAACCAGATTTTTAAAATCCATACTTTCATGGTCTTATTTTGGTCCTTCTATGCACAAAAGTATTTATTTTAAAAGATTTCAAAAAACAAGTGCATATCAATGTTATAAGCAACCTAATTTGATCTTCCTGGGACCTGTCTCAAAATTATGTATAGCTATGGCTAATTTTTGTTGTGGTGTTTTGGTGTTTTGTTGGGGGTTTTTTTGTTGGGTTTTTTTGTTCGTTTGTTTGTTTGTTTTTGTTAAGTAAAAAAATAAATCCCAGTGTGTTACTCCATATTGCTCAGGTGTGCCAAGACACACTAGACATCTCACCTAACAAAAAGAAAATATTAAAATGGTCACACTGTTAACCATAAAGAATTAAAATTTAAATAAAAGACTCTGAACTCAGTTACACAATTGTAAATTCAGAAGAACTCCGGGAAATTCAGGAAAATAAGTGCGTACTAGGAAACCTGACATTGGAATCAAGAACAAATGTTTAAACCTACTTTGAAAGAGGACTACGTTAAATTCACGCTACTTAGTTATATATTTATACTATCTCAAAGGTAGCTGCAAACTAGGGGGGCTACCTTTCAGTGACAAAACCAAGGGAAAATATTTCAGGAGCATTTAAAAAGAATACCATTTGCCTTAGTTCATCACATGGCTTTCTACTCCTCTCAGAACCACAGCTCCATTTTCATGATCTTCAGTATATTGCTTAAAATGATACTTATAATTAATTTTAATTCATAATTCATCTTTATTAGGTTTTTAAAGTTCTTTCTATCTATAACTGGAACTATAGTAATTTAAAACCCAGCCATGGCTGAATCCGTATTTAGTCGACTATTCCCTTCTGCTCAAATCTGATGATACAAGATGATGAGAAAAATTCTACATCATATTCAGGGAAAAAGGAATTTAAAGTAAAATATTTGATTATTTCTTTAAAGAAGGGTCCAAACAGCATGAACACACACTTTTCTGATTCCCAGTGCATAGTAATGCTCATGTAACAATTCATGTCTGTCTTTTGTTCAGGTTTTTGTTGTTGGTGTTTTTTTTAGGACAAATCAAATAAAGATAATTAATCTGATGAAATCAAAACATTATCATAGAATACACATTCTGAAAGGAATGCAAGTAGAATACCATCAAGGAGCCTTTCTTGTCTTCATCCAATCTTCATTCTCCCTAAATAATTAAGCCTCCTCTGAAAATTCAAACTTTCAACTATAGAGATAACTATTTTGTGAAGCTGTACTTTAATATTTCCATGTATTCAAGGCTGGTAAGATATATATTTCCAGTAGGTCTGAAATTCTTCTGGTAAGCACAGAAAAGCAACTGAAAACTTTGTTACACTGCCTTTAAGATCAAATAAGAACTTCTCCACGGAGCTTTCCTCCATTACATACAATCAGAACCATATAATTACCTGTAAGCAAATATTCACTTTAATTTTCCATATCTACTAGAATATGGTCTCTAAGTTAGTGCTCAAATAATACTGTAAGTAAAGATCATTTGATTTTACTATGTATTCTCAAATATTCCCAGGGCAGTTTAAATACTGTTTCAAAAATACGCTAACAGAGATCGATTATCTCCCTCTCAGCTATAACAATAACGAACAAATCTTGAATACATTCTAACGTTTCCATGATTTGAAACATCGGTGGGGGCAAAGAAAAATGAGAGCTTTTCTGGCAAACTTTAATAGCATTCGCAATTGAAAGAGAAGCTAATACGTTCTTTGCAATACAAAAAAGCATAAAGATGCATCTTCTAGCTGGAGGTGAATCTAGAAAAGAACACTAATTTTCCATGACTATCAAGTCATCTATTTAAAGGATTACAAACAGACAGTACTATGATATGCTTTTGTTACTTCTGGCATAGCTGCCCTCTCATTCTCGCTAAGGTCACGCTTTTTCTCTGAAGTTGTATTTTTACTGTTTTTATGAGGCACTATTTACATGCTGTATCATAGTCTGGCATAAGAAACTAGGAAACTATTTGTGTATGACTACAGTAAGCCTTATGACAATTATTACCATCCTTCTCTGTGTAAAATTACTTTCCCCTCATTCTAGAAAAAGTAACAACTTTTCCTTTGGTGTAATATATCTTGAATTACTGGTGGAATATCACCGTTCTCATCCCAAAGTCACTCCTCATGAGTGGCACAACAGTACATAACAAATACTTAAGACTCATCTGTAGATAAATCTGTTTTCTCTCTCTGCTGAACTAAGAGTCACGTAATATAATGCAGCCAGCAACCAATGTTTAACATACAATCAATAAAAGGTGTTAAAATGTCTTTATGCACCAAAAGATCCAGTATACAACCTGATCTTAAAGTTAATTCTTTACGGGTAGACTGGATTATTCAGTAACCGCATTTCGAACGCAAACATCCTGAATCCTTTGGAGGATAAAATAATTTCTGAGTAAGCGCGTAAAGAAATTTATCATCCTGTGCTAAAAGGTGCTGCAGAGATGTCAGCTGGTCGTATCCGAGATGAAGCAAGCAGGACCAGATCTCAAAGAGAGTCAGCTGTTTTGGAAAAACCAAACACACGTGAGCAAAGACAGCTCAGATGAAGTCCCTCAGAAGTCAGAAGACACTGGTGGCATCACGCCTTTTGCCGGGAGGAGCGTGCCCAGCCCAGCCGGGACGCCCTGGAAGGACCCAGGGATTTCCCTGAGGCAGTTCAGGAAAGGTAACTGAGGAAAAGGAGCCACGCAGCAAGATATTTAGATTCGGTACGTACAATTCCGCAGTCCTGCTAGAAAAATTTTGACACCCCCCCCAAAATAATCTGGGAAATGGCCAGTTTTGAAGACGCCAGGGAGGCAGCGTGCCCAGCTGGGGCAGGGAGGAGCCTGCCGCAAACACAACGTGCGAGCTCTGCTCCGGAGCTCTGAGCTGCAGCCGCAGCAGCAGCGCGGACGTACAGACTAGGCCTGCTACACTCTGTATTTAGCAAAAACCTTTCTCTGCACCTCACTAGGCCGACCAGGACAGCTTTTCACGCATTTGCAACACCCGTAATCCTCCTCCCGTCCGTGTCCCAGTGCCCCCCCACCCGCGCCTGGGACGCGGAGGAGGAAGAGGCAGGGGCACGGCCGGCTCCCTGCGAGCGGCCACCACGCCRCCTCCCCAGAGGAGAGCGGCAGGGCTTTGAAGTCCGGACCCCAGAGGACAGCCCTGCCCTCAGGGCACCGCAGGGCTTCTCTGGTGGGACCCACAGCCTCCTTAGCAAGGCAGGGACAGCACCAGGCAGGAATGTCTCTGAAGAGTTTCTCGCTTACCTAAGGCCCTAATTTGGCAAGGGATAATTTGATCTTTAATGTCAGTCTTAATTACGTTAACTAAGGGGAAGGCATCCAATTGTACCGCCAGCATTTAATCCTGGGTATGACTCATCCTGATCCAATTAACTGTTTCCCAAACAGCGAGACCTTTTTAACTTCAAGACATACTAAATCAGGAGAAAATGAGAGAGACGGAAGAGAGACCTAAACCTCTGCAAGCCTCGCTCTTCCTCGGGGAGCCGCTGATCATTGCTGCCGCTGCAATCTGTACACAATTCCTGCAGCGGCAACGCTGGCAAAGCTGTAAAAAGAGAGTTAGATTAATCCAGCCAGGATGTGACGAAAGCATGTAAAACCAATTTCCAAATCCGTAAGACCAAAGTAGGATTTAATTTATTTAGCTTTGTATTTCTAAAATAATACCAAATTATTCTTGTTTTAACAGTGTCTGTTTAAAAAAAAGTTTTGCCAGTGGAGAGCTGCAAATCCCAGGTAATGCCCGACCGCCTCACAGTGCTATAAACAGCTCCGCGCGCCTTCCAGCAGCCCCACGACAGCACCCGGATCCTCCTCGGCTCCTGCGACCGCCAAAGCCCGAATCCTCTGTTCTAGTTCGGTTTATTAATCAAAAGAGAATATTAGTATCAAACCCTCTCCGGCATCCTAGCTAAAACAGCTCAATAATAAAGGAAAATAAGCGGTAACTCCAAAAATTTAGGGGTTTAATGCTAGCATCCTCTATCAGATGAAATTATCTTTGCCTTTTTTTAGAAGAATTGCAGAATCCAATCTCATCTGACCACAGCTGACAAGAGGCAGAGGCCATCAGTGCAGGCTTGAGCCTTTGAAGTGTATTTTAAGAACTGCTTTCTTCTCTGCCAGAGACCCACGTGAAGGCAGCGGGATGGTTAGCAGAACAGGGCCACGCTGCCACCAGGACAATCGACTGGAGTGCAACCTTTTCAATCTGCTTTTAAGATTTTTGTTATCGTTTACTTGACCCATAATGTAACAAGACTGGGCATATGCTGCATTAATGCAGTTGCTTTCATTTAGAAGAGTTTTTACAAGTGCTGCAGAGCACATGTGGAAATCACCTCTTGTGTTCCTCCAGCTGTCATCTCCTGCTCCAGGTACTCAGAGGTACGGACACCAAAACATGCGGGCTATATGCCAACTCTCAGTTCACAGATGCCAATTGTAATTTTAAAATGTGATCAAAAATTCAGAGTTAACTTTCTTGGTTTTTTTTTTTTAAAAAAAAAAAAGTCCTATTTAAAAATAATTCCTATTCCTTTGAGGAATTCAAAAAAGGGGATCCATATTCTGGGTTTATATCTGAAAGCAGGAAAATTTTTCATATTGTCCTTGCACTATGATTAGGAAAAAAAGAACAGTACTACCTTCTGAGGAACTCATTCCACATCCAAAGTGCTATTGGTTTTCAAACTTGCACTCCAAGATCTTTCCTGTACATGTAGCAAATTTGACTGATCTCAGTATGCTTCAATAAAATCTTTGAAAGACTGATGAAACACCGAGATTGGAAAAAACATTAGAAAGAAATCACTAAATCATCTCATCTTGCCTTTTCTATGCCACAGACATATGTTTTGCCTTCTGTGGAACGCTATAACGACAGTTTGGCTAAAGAACATCCAACAACATAACAAAGTCATAATGAAATTTGTTCCATTCATCACCTTATCTGTGCTGTATACTTTTATTTTTAATTTAATGCTTGACCTTTCAGCCATTGGTTCTTGCATTTTTTTCCCACACCAGACTAAGAAGCCCATATTCCCTATTTTCATACGGAAATATTTCTGCACTGTGATCAACTAACTTAATCTCTTATTTTATATAATACTTATTTCAGTATGAATGAGATAAGCCCCCCAACCTATATTTATTTCTCATCAAATGCTAAACAATTAACTTTATTAGGAGTTGAGGCCCATCCTCCTGTGCGGAACTGTGTCCTTCATAACTCTCTGGTCATTTATAACACAGTCACCACAGTATTTTGAGTTCTTACAGTTTCAAAGGAACTACGAATACAAGAAGTACTTCTGGCCCTGGGATTAGAACGGCAATCGAGTTTCAGCCACGACCACAGGGAGAAGTGGTACTGAACACTAGAATATATGACAGTTTTGAGAAGTGTAGTGTAAATGACAGAACTTCAGCTACTATACAAAATTAGATCTATGTATTCACATATGCACAAACCCCCATGTATAAATGAATAGACAGCTATATAAATACATCTATTTCTGTCTATAGGAAACAGTCTTTACAAAAGTTATTTCAATTTAAAAAAAAAAAAAAAAGTTTTCCACGAGAACAAAAGGAATACCTGTATTAACTTCCAAAACACAATGTCTTATCTATCTTTTTAGCACATAGGCTGAATAATTTAGAAACAAAATCCCCCACAGGGTCTGTGCAAGGATTCTGAGGAACTCTTTTTTGTCACAGGGTTTAATTTTCTTAAATAGTTTCTAGAAATATTAGCAAACAAAAACAAGCATGATAACACAGAAGAAAACCATTTGTATTTTTTAAGTCACTATTTGCACTGCTAGCAACACAGCGGCAGGTTGCATTTGCCTTGCACTAAGCATATCATGAATAATTCAGTTTCTTGCTTTGTTCCCTAAATAGTTGACAGGGAATGGAAACTTTATTCATGACCGTATGGCCTTTTTCTAAGCTTGTCTATTTATTTAATAATGCACATCACAAGGCCCATCACCTAGGTTGGCATTTATTAAAAATAAAAGCATTCAATAACTATTACTAACAAATGGCCATGAAAAAAGCAACTTCCCAGAGCTACCACCTTTTGCTCGCAAATCGCACTCAGCCAGCTATTTAAATAATTAAATGGTCCCAATCTGCACTGCATCCACGTTAGCTCACGTAGCCTTCCACGGGAAACAGATTCCAGAACTGCTGGGAACATGTTCCTGCCTCGGCCGCAATCGTAACTGTAAATACGTGAGCTCTCTGCTAAATCACAGCTGCCCTGCTGGAACAGAGAAAACAATTTCCATCAAAGGCATACTGACATTTTCATGGACTCCTTATCCATTTTTAACTATCAATCCTTCTTCCCACTGTCTCCCCTCTTCACGTTTTGGAGAACTCACGGGCTTCTCCAGTCTATAGGCTCCAGTTCGTCACTTGAACAGAAGCAAAATGTGTTATTGCATAGAGCACAACACAAGTATTGGATAGTTGAGTGAAGGTAGCATACTTCTAAACTTTGGTCATTTGATCAATTCTGTATTATATAGGAGGATTACCACATCAGTCTTCAGCCGTGCCCTAACTTCCAAAGGAAAGATATCCCGAATTATTTCCTTTCTCTAAACCCAGATCTCAGCAAAAATACTACAATTCATACAGCTCTCTGAAGAGCTTTCTGAAATTTGCTGGAGAGAAGTCAATCTTTGATGGGGTCCTAACCCCCACAGCAGTAGCGGCATTTTCCCTTAAGCGTCACACAACCCACTTAATTAGCCTGCTGGCTAATGAAGTTTGAGCACCCATTAAAAAAGGTAAAATGACAAAATCCTCAAATGTTATCTGCTCACTTCTGTTGACGTTATCTTCTCCATTCTGTTAAGTAACCAACTTTCATAAATATAAACCAAGACATTAACTTGGTTGAGGACCAGAGATCGCTTTGGCAGGAAGCATCAACGCACACACAAAATTCCCCAGCTAGGAATGAAAACCCTGTAGTTTCCAAGAAACAAGATTTCCAAACAATTTTACTTCTGAGCCATTTGAACATTTTGTTTTGACAGTGACATTTCAATTCACTTTTCAATTTTTATATTTTACTGAAAGAAAAAAAAATAATGGATAGAGAAAATTCCATCTAACTGGAATATTTCAACCTTTTCACCCTTGAAAAAATACTCATAAAATAAGCAGAGTATGAGTCAGTATTTTAACTTGGACAGGAACTAGTTCATCAGGAAATCGTATGTATGTAAATTTGTGCCAATTACATGTGTCCAAGGGAAACATCAGCTTATATGAAGGATGAGGCTTGTCACATGTTTAAAGATCACCCGTTATTGAGACTGAGAAAAATCAGACATACATACAGACATCCTGCATTATTTAACTTCTTGTCCATAAACAGTACTCTAGAAATTCAAAAAAGCCAACCAACTTGTTTGATTTTGAAAAGTCTAACACTGTAAAAGTTCCAATATTACTGGGAAAAGCCCCAACTTTCCCATACATTCATGTTTGTTCCAGTGCGGCAGCTACTACACTTCAGAAACTCATCAGCTTTCAAAGAGAATTGGACTGAGAACAGAAGCCCCTTAATGCAAGACTACTGTAGAAGACTATTATTAAAATTTATTATTATTCAGACAATATCAATTTCGTTATCCCTGATCGATTCCTAGCAATGCTCCTTAGTAGCCTTCAGTTACGAACGCTGCACAACAAATTGCAGTCCTGCTGCTCCCAGTAAATTTGGTAACAGTCTGACTTATTAGCAGGCTTCTAGTAAATAGCTGTCATAGGCGCTGACTGTCGGGAACTGGATGTCAAAGCACCACCAAAGCAAAGCACCACCAAAGAGGGCTGAGAAAACTCTTTCCCCTCGAGGCTTTGTTAATTTGATTTATGTGTACAGGCAGGAAACTAATTGCTAATTGTTGCAGTGCATACCATGGAATTGCAGCACTCCACTCAAACGCCGTATCTCAAGAGTACCAATAGACTTCAGTTTTACACTCTGCTGATGAGAGATGCATCCTAAACAGGAATTTGTGAGTTTTGGTGCTTAAGAAATTTTACAAGAGAACTCTTTGCAATGCCCTGTGCCACCATCTCCTCCGAGAAAACAGCCACCCTCTGAGCACGCTGTATCGCTGAGAAGTTGAGAGCCAATACAGTTAACTCGGCAGGAGCAAACTCTTGCAGTTGTTCAGGCAATTAGTAGATAGTCCGTCTACCTAGTGCCACTAATTAAATTGTTAATTAAATTGTTAAGGGGTTTTGTTCTGGAAGGTTTGTTTCTCTGTATCTTTATAAGTACGTCCCTGGGACCACTAGCCAAAATTGCTGATTCTCCTTGTATTGAGTTGCAAGGACTGGACAGTGAAGGACAACTTGGTCCAATTTCTGCATCATCTGGTATTTCCCCGTTGGAAGCAATTGGCCTAAAATGAAAACCGGTTGTCATCTCAGCAGGCTGTGAGCTTTTTTCCTGCAGATTCTTTCTGTTAGAAGAAATATGGTTTGGTTACATCTATTAAACTGATGGATGGCAACGTAAATATGTCTTTTGCCTCTAAATACTGCCTTTTAGCCAGCATTAGTGTCAGAATCGCTCAGAAATGTCTAGCCAAGTATTTCTCTTTTTCAGGTCAAGTCAAGTACAGGGCCTACCACTCACCAAAAGTTTTTTAAAAGGTATGGATTTTTAAAATCCATAGATGTTTCACCATCTCTTCCAGTTTGTCATGCTGAAACAGAAACAATCCCCTGAAAACCTGAGCTTTCCAAACAGCACCAGGCAAAGGGGAGAGTGAGATGTCCCAGGGGCAGCCCAGCAAACAGGAAGATTCAAGGTATCATCAGACCCTCCCTGATCCCTCCATTAGCCCGAGCAGGCAAGGACAAGGCTAGGCCTTTAAAAAGCAAATTACTCCCTCACCCATGCTGGCACAGCTCATTTCATCGTCTACTAGAAAAAGTAGTACTTATCACCATTCAGAATTGCTGTTCTAATTGGGACTAAATTGCCCCACACTTTTCAGCAGTCATGGTAAAGAGGTAGATAGCTAACGGCCATGGAAATTGGTTCTCTCTCTAAACCCTAACCACACTTCTGCTATGATGAGTTTGAGGCAATTTCGGCAAGGTAATCTCTAATTTTAGAAGTAAGATTATGCAATCCAAAAATAAGTAATCAGAGCAAAATTCATTTACACTCTGTAGCCTATCAAAAACTAGTGTTCCTTTTTCTTAGAAAATGTGAGGTGCTGTACCAACACGCAGATGTTGTGTAGGGAAGCACTCCAATGGGAGAAGTTCAGGTGCCAAGTCCTGTTCCACCTAACGCAGAACAGGACTGTGACCCTCAGTCCCCTGTGTCCTGTGTAACCTCTCAGCAGTACTGAGCTGTCCCCCTCTTCCCCTCTCAAATCTCCACCCTGAGCCTGTGAATGTTGCATTGAAACAGACATTGTACCACAAAAAAGGCAGAATTATTGGGGGGGGGACGGGACAAAACAAAACAAAAAATCAGTAATAAATAATAATAAAAAAATCTTCAAAAATTCCTAATTAGCGCATCTATGCATTTTGTTATTCCACAAAACACACTTACAATAAAACACTCAAAAGCATCATTCTCAGTTTTCACTTTGATGACATATGATGTCCACCCCAGGACATCACATACAACACACAAATCCTCCTGCTTCTCTTCTTTTGAGAAAAGGTCTCAGAGTTTTGGCAAGCTCTCTTTTATTTTCTTACATCTCAAAGGCAAAATAAAATAACTTTTTTTTGTCTTTTTTAAAGAGTTTCTGAACTGGTAAGTTGGCCCAATTGTGATTTTCTGTTTTCCCTAGCAAAAAACTGTATGCTGTTTCTGAGAAAGGTGCAGTAAGACAGAAGCCATTCATGTGGGCTGTGACAGATAAGGAAATTTATCAAGGGACTCATTACTTATTACGCCACTGTGAATACACAGCTTATTGGCTCTAATTCATTACTATATCACTGGTGTATTGCTTAGAAAAATCATTTTAAGGCAATACTGTGTACTTCATTTATAAAGGACACAGTTATAATACAGAAATCAGACTTTACTGTAAATGATTTCCCAAATCAAACATCTAAAAATCAATATATTTTTATGGGTACCATTAAAAAAATAATCAACTGAGAACAAAAATTGTTCTCAGTGAACCACATGGTAGACTTGAAACATGTCCTTATAATGTTAAGTAAACCATAAGCTAAGACATTTCTTCAAAAAGGAAGAGGAATTTTATAAGCATATGCTGTAACTGACCCTAACAGGAATAAACTTACATCTCCTTGTCAAGCATTATATCAATACAATGCTTCCTTCTTTCACCTACAGAAAAACAAATGAGAGCACTATGTTTGGCAAATTAAAAAAAAAAAAAAAAAAAAAAAAAAAAAAAAAAAAAAAAAAAAAAAAAAAAAAAAAAAAAAAAAAAAAAAAAAAAAAAAAAAAAAAAAAAAAAAAAAAAAAAAAAACGTCACCAAAAAAAAACACCCAAAAAAAAAAAAAAAAAGTCGTATTTGACATAAGTGGGTATCCGGAGCCTAAATTTATCAAGTCGCTGTTCCACAGATACCGCTCGGGTCATGCGGGGCATCTTTCTTCCACAAAAGACACCTCCCCGTGTTCTCAGAGCCATTCTTCGCTGGGGAGGTAGCAGGAGGATAAGTGGGAACTTTCACTTGTTTGACATGACTCTTATCTCCTTTCAAAAGGGGCTTTGTACTTATAAATACACATTCAAAATTATCATGTGAATAAAAAGAATCCCAAGTGATTACACAGAGTGTAGGAATTAAATAAATCTAGAGAGCTCGCTTAGCTCCCAGTTACCCAGGAACATGCCGACGTCCTTTTGCAAAGACGTAGCAGGCAGGACTTCAGACCCAGTCTAACTAGATTTAATACTTGCATTTTTTATGGCAACACAATTAAATAACTGAGACTGATATACAGGAGGGAATAGGATGAGTTCCCACTGAGACGTGCTTTTTGCAATGCATTTTTCAACAGTTGGCATGACAAAAAACAGAATTTGCTTGCGTAGAGGGGACACAAAGACAACTGCTCAGATCACAAGTGAAGCGAGCAGTGGTCTAGGCCAGCAGACTGCTACCATCAGCCATGTAGATGTCAGTACTTAGCTATTAATTAACGGTAGCTGTTAACAGGAGTAGGGGCAAAATGGGTGTTTCCTAAAGGAAGCAGTCACCAGAGCCCTCCTTTCTCTCCTCATACCCTTCCTTTAGAACGAGAGGCTCTGCTCCTGCCATGATTTGTCATTCCTGGGACAGCAAAGTCAATTTTGCCAAGCAGCAGCCTGTAAATTTAATTCAGACCAAATCTCCAGAACTGAAATTTTCCGAGAGGTTCTGGGCTCTCTTTGCTTGCTAGGCCTGTGTTTCACAGGCTTGACCTGATAAAAAGGTGTGAAGCCCCAGGGTTTTAACAGTACCAATTATAACCGATCAGGGACAAGAAACACTTGGGTATGGAAGTTTCTCACTTCACTTTCAGGAAAAACAAGTAAACTCCTTTTCTCACTGCACAGGCACTTCTGTTTCTTTGGCTGTGACCGTACAGGAGAGCAGTTGCTGTCTACTCTCCCAAAGCCCTTTGAAGAATTAAGCTTAAGTTATGGATGGCACCAGGCACCAGTGACAAATCAATTCTTGCCAGAGAGAGATTTGTGAGATTCTGCAGGTGATATTACCAGCTGGAAGAAGGAACAGATATGCCTCCAAAGGACAGTTAGTTACAACTAGATGTATTACAAAGGGATTTAAACCTCCCTATTGCTTGAGGGGGGAAAAAAAATGATAGTGAAGAAAGCATTTGAGTGAGAATATACAGGATGAAAAGCAGAGTTGAAATGTAGGAGCTGCCCTACAGACTGGATGAAGAGCAAAGCAAAGACTCTTCCGTCTGTGGCTCCCCAGTCTTAATAATGGAAAAATGTATCCAAGAGGACCGTGAATCTGACAGTAACCGAGACATACGGCTGTTGAAAGGAATTACACAGTATAAGGCTATTAGAATTTTAAAAATAGTGTTTGAGAGAATTAACTATTGTGATAAATAAGGTATAGCTAGAATTATCAGACATCAACACAACTGTCCATTTTTCTTTACGCTTACTATTCAACATGAATCTTTGTTTATCGGTTTAATTTACAGAAGTCAACCCCAAAATTGTAACTTCCTATAAAATAAATATGATAGCCCCACATTTTCCAAACAAATTAGGAACGTTTCATTTTTACCTGGCTTTGGAAAAACAAAATTGAAATCATTTCATACAAAATAAAAATACCACCTTTCGTATTTCCCCTCTTGAAATATTTCCCCCTCTGCACTGTTAAACATGCAAGACGACGTATTTTAAGAAAAAGATGCCAAATTGGATAGGAGTAGTTATTACAATATTAGAGGTCGTTGAAGAGACTGTATTTCTGCTACTTTTTGTGCTTTCGTTACCTTGTCCCTTTAGATTTTGTTAATAATATTCAACTCAAACCTTAACTGAAAACACTCATCAAAGTTCAGTTTGCACAAAACTCAAAATGTTTACCGTTCCAAAATATAAAAGCTTAGCAACATATATGATGACCAAAATCTTGGCAGTTAGTGACAGTAACCTTGAAGTCCGTAACGCTCCCTCTAACTCCAGACCAGGGCTGTCTCAGATTTTTTCCCTTGTCTTTTCCTGAAGGTACGGCAAGGAAAAAACCACCCAGGAGGCAGAGGGGACACTACACAGCACAAATAGCACACCCATCTTAAATTTGGGGAATAAATAAATAAATAAATAAAAATAATAATTAAAAAAAAAATCAATTTACTCATTATAAACACGAATCTGCTGAATAATTCAATTATGTGGTAATGACCATTGGATAGCTAACCTGCATCTGGCAGATGCACAACAACAGGATAAAGATATACTTCTTTAGCGTTCCCCTTTTTTTACACAGCGAGAAGGAAAAAACAGCTGAATTTTCAAAAGCACTGAAGTGATATTAGAAATCTGAATCCTATTTTAAGTAGTAGCTTAAAAATATCAGTTTTCATTGAAAATTGGGCTCATTTACTTCTGAGAATTCAACTTAGTGTGCTTAGCAAAATTGTTGGGTGTTTCTGTATTTTTGAAAATCTGCCTCTTACGACCTTAAGCATTTATTATAAACTTTAGAGACTTCCACATCTAAACGCATTCATCACTTGATAACAGGACTTCCCCTATTCTAACAATTATATTTCAGAGCCGTAGACACATTCCACAGGGTGCAAGACCGTGGACTCAAAGCACAGGTAACTACTCTCCAGCTACGCCCTCTTGACACGCTCTCTCTAAAAGGGCTCTGAGAACTCAATCTTGCCATGGAGTCTCAACCTGCCTGTCCCAGGACACAGCCTACTTCCAGCCTATAAATTTTACCAGCTTCGTCCACCTGTGCTGCCCTGGTAAATTCTGCTGGTTTCAGATATAATTTTAAACAGTGCCCGAGGTATTCTGTATCTCAACTTCTACCTGGTCTCTTTTGGATGTGGGATTTATGCCCTTTTCCTATTCACCCTGAAGGCTTGTGGGAGCTAAGTTACACCAGACTTGAACTAAAACCTCTTCATATATCTTCCAAAAGAAAACTGAAGAGAAGTCATATTCATGGCACAAACAGATATAATACTACTGGATTCCTATCAGCTCAGTGACATTTGCAGAATTATGTCTGTTTTTACCAGTTCTGACTCTGCCCGTACTACGGAGCAGGTTGTTTCTCTTATAAACATTAATCTGAGCTAATTCAGTATTCACACTCCTAAAATGTTAGATTTACTGATTGAATACTAGTAACAATATATTTGTCCTAATTTTTGTCAGCACGTAAACCGCAATGCGCAGGGTAAGGAAAACGCTTCAGTTTTTTGCGGTGACTCCTTTCCCCCTTTTCAGGCACCTCTGACAACTTAAGTCCTCTTGAAACCTCTGAAACATCAGGAGTAAACTGATTCCTATTTTTTATCGTCAGCATTGTAAGCACTTCCCTACAGGGGGTGGGGGAGGTGTTCAAAAAGGCTTACAGAGATAATCTTTACTTAGGCTGCATCGTTAATTAGGCAACTTGGCCAAGGCCAGTAATTACAACCGTGCTAAATTGCACTGAATTTCTGTAGCATTGACGTTTCATGGGAAGCAAGGTGCAAAGTTGAAGGAATAAAAGCCAACACAGTGACTTTTCTTACCTAATGATTTCTAGTACATCTGCTGGGAAAAATGCTTAACATGGAGCTGGCTGATGTAGGTGGCCAGTACGGGACTGACGGAAGAGCGGCACATGAGCTCTCACCAAGAGCCTCCAATGGAGAAGCTGGACAGGAACGCCTGCACCTCCCATTTCAGCAAACTGCGCAGACAAACTGCTGTTATCCTACACGATCCTCCGTTCCTAACACAGATTGGCAGAGAGGCTTCATTCAGCTCACACAGAATCCAGTCCAACTCCCAGCAAAATCAACACAAGTGCCCCGGTGCACTTCGGCAACCTCTTTAGAAGCCCAGAGGGTCCCCATCCTCAAAGCTTCATCTGACTGCAGCAGATTTCATCCCAAGAGGAAGTTCCCACTCCAGACCTCCAAGCACATGAAGGTGATGTCTGCTTGGGCGAGATGATTGGCACTGCTGTGTCTTTTATACATTTTTCTCCTAAGTCCTTTATCAGGGCTGTTAGCAAAATCCCTTACCATTATTGAGCCTGATCTAAGTAGTAAGCTAAGAAAATTAAATTAATGTCATTCTCAGTAACATTTAGAAATTGCAAGCTAAGCAGCTGCCACTTATTCCTAGTAACTCGAAGTATATTATATTGAAAGAAGTCTTACAATAACATATTATTGATTTTGTCAGGTTTGGTCTTTTTTTTTCCCAAGAAACATATGTTGCGTGTTCTGTATCTGTGGGGCTACACAGACGCAGGTTTCGTTGCAGTAGCTCTGACTCTTGCCAAACAGATGTTGAGGGAAAGCAGCTTAACACAACATGGGATAAAAGCTGTCTCAGATCAAAATGTTGGGTTAAGAAAAATCTTGTGGGTAATGCGGTATACTAAAAGCATCGATTATATGTTTATATACAGAATCAATAGGTAGCTGAATTAACACTTGACTACATTTGTTGAAATCATGCTATTATGTAGAAAAAAATTGCCAAATGCTAAGAATTATGTTAATTAAAGGACAGCAGCTACGTAAGTTTTTTAAGTTCCAAAGTATGCCCATAATTCATTTTACCTAAAGTCCAGATTCTCACCAATACCCTAATAGCTAGCTGAAACAGTTTGAAAAGCGATGAAGAGTTTGAAAAGGGATGTTTTTAAACCACCCTTTCAAATAATAAAATGGCAAGCGATTCCCAGTCCCCAAACACAAAGAATTGGAGCACTACCCTGAGACTGACAGAGTTCTCTGCAGTTTGCTATAATTTGTGCAATACCCAATCAGAAGGGCCTAGCTTATTCCAATACTTTGTTCACAACTAAGCCTAATGACAGAATTCAGTTCCATTTACTCTCTGAGAAGACAAAGACGTTAATTTTTTAGCAACATTTTCATCACCTATACCCTTTCCCATTATGAAAAAATTAGATTTGTACAAAGTAGAGCAGTTCAGCACATGAAAACTGACATGAAATCATTCATACCTATTTTTTCCCTTGAATTTAGTAACAGTGTTGGCTCAAAACATGGTACTAACCACTTCAGGATTTTAGGCTTGGTTTAGCAAATATAATAAAAGACAAATTATGTTAGAAGACTTCTGTGGTTACTTTCAATGTATTTTGGATTTATTCAGGAACAACTCTTTGGATGTCCATGACAACAATCCTTTCTAACCTCAGGTATGTAAGTTCTGCTGCTTCTGAACTGGTACAGATCAAAAAATCTGCAATGCGTTTCCTTTATCATGAAAAAGGAACTTGCAGTTCCAAAAGCCAGAAATAAGCTCATCTCTCCCCTCATACAGAAATAACTTTCAGAAGTTGGCAGGAAAACCTAGTTTCTTCCACATTCACTGCTACAGAAAAGTGATTATACTCTGATACGAACGTGTTATATAAACTTTCAAAGCAGTGAAAAGATTCCACATGGGGAAGAAAGAAGAAGAAAAAAAAAAAAAAAAAAAAAAAAAAACAGTCAGTAGATATTTTACAACATTTTATATTCATAAAACAGGTACTAAAGAGGAGGAAAAAAAAAAAATCACAGTCTTTCAGAGTTCAGAGTTCAATTTCTCCCTCCTAAAACCATGCAGACTAAAGGTTTACTTCACCGTATAGATTGAAAAACAAAAGCCAGGATTCACTTATTTGCCAGAGATTAGATGGGGATTTCTTAAAGCACCAAATATTACAAAACACCATCTAAAATCTTGCTTTTCGACAATGTTATTTGACAATCAACTGGATCTAGGACAGCTAGTCTATCGTCTGTATTTCTATTCACTTTGAATTATCTATGTACATTAAAACTAATATATTTAGCAATAGAATGTTATTAAAGCAAAAACTATAATGGCTAACACAAATCCACATTGTTAAAAATTACTCTAGTTTCACATATGTTTATGAAAGCTTCCCAAGCATCGTAAGAAAACCAAACATGAAGAAAAAGTCAAGGTTTGTAAATAAGATTTCACATAAAACAAATCACAAGAAGTCTTAACATTGGCACCTGATTGCATTTAGACAAAAAACATGTCAAGGTACATACCTGTAAATCTGTTGAATATTTTCAGCTTTGATTTCCTTGAGAATTTCATGGTAGACGTGAAGGTTATTTGGTTCTTGAGACGTTGGGGGAGAAGGGCATTTCTTGCGTGCATAATATCCTATCACAATTCCAAAAATAAATAAAATCAAAGCAGTGCAAAATACTTTCAGTATCTGAAAAAAATTGCAGCGGTTGCTCTTTGGTGCCTGTCGCGTATAGTGTGAGATGTAGTCGGGGTCTTCCTGAAGCCGCTGGAATCTTCCCTTTGGAGAAGATGATGGCTGGATGGGCTCGAGATCAAGGTCAGGGCTCTGCGAGTTTCCCAGGTGATGCTGGACCGTACCATCCAGTCGGAAATGGTCAAAGCCAGGCTCCTCCAGCTCTTTTTCCATGTCCCATTCCAGTTCCAGCGCTGTGGCTTGGAGCTCATCGTTGTCAAGGTACGGAGAGTGCCCCTGTGCTCTCTGGTCTGCATTCACTTTGTGATAGGCCATCTTTTTATCTATTAAAACAAAATTTTAAAAAAGCCTAAATGTTTGTTTCCTCATGTATACATAAACCATTTATTTATTCTTTGTAAACCTGGAAGAACTGAACATATATAATAAAAAGCAAAACTATAATAAAAAGCAAAACCTGGGTTCTCAGTATTTCACTGTCCCTGTTTCCATCATCCTGTCTTCTTTTGTAGGATCAGCAGTCCCATGAACATCGTCAGAGGGAAAAGAAGATATTTAAAGGAATATAATATATTGTAAGAATATGAATAAAGGGGATTTACAAGTGCCAATGGCAAAACACGAAAGTTACCCTATTATTTTGTCAGTCCCCAAGATAATATTAAAAAATTGAGTGAAGGCACAGAGTTTCCAAAACAATTATTTATTACCTGAAAGTAATTTTAAAGCTTAACAACTGCGTGTATCAATTTCATTTCACACACCATACAAAATAATGTTGTTAAAATAAAGTTGAAAAAGTAGAAATAATATAACTTGCCTGATCTGATTCTAAACACCAGGAAGTGATAAGTTAAAAAAGAAATTTCAGGGTGACACTGTACTTACACATCAATAAAAGGCTTCCATTTAGATGGAGCATTCTATTATTTATAGGTATTTTAAATGCATAGTTCCTGAATGACTGATGAATTTACTTAGAAATTGTCCCAGCTGTTTTGCTCCACTTATTTTTCCCATTTTAATGAATCAAAAGCACTGCCAGGTAAGTATTTATATCAAAATCATTCCTTTAATAGCAAAGCATATCTGTGGCAATTCTAGGTATTTCTATGGAAGTATGAGCCCTCTAAAGGGAACTCTGACCTCCAGTACAAACATTCAAAGTCAATTTTCAACAAATCATTTTTAACAGACGGCAACAATAGGGTGCCGTTTTCCTCCATACTCTGACAATAGCTATTCCATCACATAAGCATCTGTAATTTAGGGCTTTTCAAACACCAGACTCACTCATCAATTAGAATAAAATGAAGATAAAGATATTAAACCTCTCACAGTGATGGATATTGGACTGACACCTACAACACTACATTATCCCTTCATTTTTACCTTTTAAGGCATTTTCTTTCTCTAAGACTCACCTCCAGATAACATTATTGAGGCCACATAACAGATGAACCTACTCTAATCGCAAAGTAGAATTTAGCTTTTTGAAGCTCTCTGAAGAGAGCAAACCGTTAGAAAGCATTGATATAATGAAACAGCCTATTGTCCACTGAAAGACTATCTTGCTCTATACAACACCAATTTACAGATCCTATTTCCTTGTACGGCCATATAAATATCCCTCGCCTATAACTGTCAGGCAGTCTAGGAACAGTCAAGAGAGCCCATACTTGAGATATGCGTTTCAAGTGTAGCTATTGTATACACTTTGCAAATCAACGCTCCACCTGCAGTCCAAATTTTTCTATATGCAGTGGAAGCAACAGAGTTTAGAGTGAGCTGAACTAAAGCATCTTAAATTAGTGTGAAAAGATGCATTATTTATTTAAATAATGATAACAGATGTTAGCCTCTAAATTCCAGTTGAGTCAACAAATGGCTTACGCCTGCAAAGCCATTCTGGCTGAACTTGACGGTCTTTCTGTTAGCCCAACCCTCAGGTTTGTGAAGGTCCCTCTGAACTGTAGCTCTACAATCCAGCAGGTCAACCTCTTCCCCCACGGCTGTGCATCACCTCGAGATTTCTCAAGGGAGCACGCCGTCTCCTCATCCAGGTTGTTAAGGAAGATATTTAATCATATCAGCCCCAGAATTGATCCCTGGTGCACTAAGCTTCTTACCAAGCACCAACTGGACATCAAGTGATTTATTAATATTCTTTGGAAAATTGAGCAAACCAGTTTTCAAACTATTTATCTGCCCTTTCACTCTGTCTCCTCCTGTTTTGTTGGTGGAGGGATTAATTTGCAAACCATCAATGACAGAGGTCACTATTAGATAATAACAACTGCCCAACAACCTCATCTTTCCAACTCCACTTCATACTGCTTTTTATCAGAAATTAATTTAAAGGCAAGTGTTTTGGCCTTTAAAAGCAAAACAAATCATTAGTGTATTCCATAAATACATAATTTTGACTCTAGAATTACTACAGTCATTTAACAAACTGCTTTAGCCAAATAAATAAACCCTTAACAGATTACTACAATATTACCCATAGAATAGGAATTAAGGCAGTTTTTCAGATGCAGTCACGTGGCAAATATTAATCTTGCTGCGCTTATAAATGGTGACCATTGCGTATCCGTGGTAGTTAAGATTTCTCTGCATTTATGACAGTTTAAAAATGTATGTTATTGTTCAATGGAGTGTATTAATAAAGGTTATTTAAATCTACACATAAGCGCATAATAAAAATTCCTATGAAATTTCTTTAAATGGTTCTTAACGCAGATGAGTAGTAACCACATTCCACAGCTTTGTACCTCAGCAATTCTATTTTCATACAAAGCACCAAAACTAGTTACCTCACTCCAGAAAAAAACCCAAACAACTAAATGAACTGAAATAAAAATCAATATTCAATTCAGTTTTATATTTGAGACCAGTCTTTGGTGTATGGGATCTTCTTAGCAATGCATGTGCTTCAGCTAAAGAATTCAAAGAATGCAAGAGTAACCCCAGTTAGCACCTTCACTTTTTCTACTAATATTGCCAAGTTCATTATTTGAGTGCAAGGACACAGCACGACTTACCACGAAGTACCTGAGATTAGGGCCCACAGTGTATTTAACTATGCCAACAGTGATTTTAGAAAGGGGTCTCCTGATTCTCAAGGCACGAGTCATTTGTGCCGTGTAATCTATATTACCAGTTCTATTTAGTATTTGGCTGGTTAAGGAAGTAGGCATGACTTAAAGATTATGTATTAAACGTAATTTTAGATAGGAATTAGAAGGATAAAGAAAATACCACATAGAGAATAACAAAAAAATAGACAATAGAAATATGGATAAACTATGAAGTCAAGAAAAACCGCTATGATACTCTAGTTCAGTCTTCTCCATAACACAGACCATAAAATGAACATACTTTTGAAAGACACTTTTGAAAACTTCAGGAGATAGAAAATCCATCCCATCTGCCAGCAAGCTGTTTCAACATTTAATTGTTGTTAAATACATGTTTTATTATAAAGATAAAAGAGCAACTGCAACGTGCCAGAAGTCTGAATGTGCACCGAGTGAGCTTTAAAGCCATTCTATAGGGACAGCCAAGGGAATCATAAACTCTGGAATACTGGACAGAGCATGGCTGATGACCAGTAAAGTTGATGTGCATTTCTATACTTCCACTTGTTTGTGGGGAGAATGTTTATAGAGAGATATCAAATCAATGCTAAATATCCTTTCAATTAACTGTACACCAGAAATCAGGAGAGACAGCTTTATCAGATCTTTATTGCCTTAACGAGCCCATTTCAAAACTACCTACCTGTTCTCTGATCTTAAAAATAACACATTTACATCCTGTCTGATAGGTGCATCTTGTTATGAAACAACAAGAAACTTTTTTTGTGATAGCTTTCCTGCTTGAATCCCTTATCAATGAAGGCTTTGAAAACTATATAATAAGGACTACATGAAAGGTGTTGCATCTGTATCACTGCCGCTCTCTAATACCTCCACAACAGAAAGGTCAGCTTATACGAACATTTTATGAAACCAACAAGGAAAAACCAATATATTACAGTAAATTCTTTGTGACTGGTGCTGTAGTTGTTAAATCCAGTTCATAAATAGCTGAGACGATTAGCAGGCTCATTCACAGCAGGAAGAGTGGCAAGCGTTAACGTGCTGCCCATAGCGAATGCCTTCTTGGGCCATTTAGTGTTCATTACTGAAAAAGCAAACTTTACCCAGGAATTGTACTAAAGGCATTGTGGCTTCTTTGTATAGTCACAAAACCAGAAATCCAGGGTTGTTGGCTAATCTCATTTTAAAGGTTCTTTCACTTTGATTTTCTTCTCGGTATCCTCTATACAGAGTGCTTTTGCTTTAAGTCCTTGTAATCTTTTTGTGCCTAGACAAACCCCCAAAGCAGATATAATGTCACCTGTTTGAAGGGCAAATAGCTGTACTTATCACAGAAATCAACACCCACCACACATACAAGTCTTCAAAGTGTATATGACAACAATTTAGTACTTTGTTAAATGAGATGATGCCAAGTTTCAGGCCTAGACAAATTTCTTCAGAGTTATAAATCCCTGACAAAAGAGATTATGATGCCCTTGTCAACAGCAACATTACGCTACACTGTAATTCAAAAAATAATGTGATATTTCCATCATCGCTTCCTTAATTTTCTGCAGTAATGATTTCTCCCTTCCCTCACATTCAGGATACGGGCTTAGCAACCAGTTCAGTTAGAGTAGGACAATTAAGTTCCTTGTCACTCTGCACAACCACCGTGTAAAACCAAATGACAAAACTCACCAGTTGTTCACGTTTCACTAGCTGACTCAAGAGGAACACACTCTGAAAACACGTGCAGTATTGTAGCAGAAGAACAACAGAGATCAGACTTGAGAAAGAAGGTGTGTAGAACACAGATAATCGTTGAGTCCAAGTTGTCTCTTCATATAACACCAATCAGTACTTTTTACCATACGTGAGCGATATAGAATATTTAACTTCTTCAAAATGACTCACCAATTTTACTATATCATGAACAGCTGTGTGGACCAGGATACTAATAATATTAACTCAAAGGATGACTACATGACAAGAACAGGGTCTATAATGCACCTTGATTGATAAGACTTGTGCACAATGATGTCCAGTTGGAAGCAAGAGTTAACTTGCCTGTCAAAGCAGTGATCAAATGCGTCAGCCGCTTGAGCGGGCCATGCAGGTGTGCATAGGTACACACGTATGTATTTGCCTGCTGCCTTTTCAGAACCTTTGAAGTCCTGGGGCTCGGAGAAAGAAGAATTGCTAGGAAGCTCCTTCTCACCCAGCAGACAACTATCACATCAAGATTAGGCAGACTCAGCTGGTCTCTAATATGCTGGGCATGTATTACTAACATAGATCTTTTCCATCCTCAGACATGTTTAGTTTGCAAATACCTATTTGCCCGAAACAAAACTCAGAAATATTTACTGAACTTATACTAGCTAACAGCATCCGTGATACATGCATAGCCTACCTAGGAGGTTTACTAAAACCACGGCGTAATCAGATCAGTATAAATGGCTCTGTTACAGAGTCTGTGCATTTCTTGTGGTACGTGCTGTGCTGCTGCCTTCACTTTGCTTCCATTTTCAGAACAGCTTTTCCCTCCAGCTCGGGCGGGTAACAGCTCAGTTTTCTAGCTGCTCACTCTTTACCATGCTCATTTGCAAACATCAGAACAAGGTCTCAGACAAGGAGGGAGAAGCCCCCCCCCACACACTGGTTCCTTAGTCCATGAATTAATCACTCATCTTTCCTTTGGGCTCCACACTCAGATCCCGCTGTTCTCCTTGGGAAGGGCATTGGATAAGACTGCAGTGTTTCTAAAAGCAAAAAAGTGGATGGAGAAGCAGGACTCCCAGCGCTAGGAGGGAGGTGTTGTCTATGTGCGTTCACACACTGCTCTTAAACTAAGTATAAGGGAAAGAAATGATGTCCTACATCTTTCTACATTTGCACTAGGCCACAGTCCCACCACCTAACCTCTCCTGCCCCAACCACCACCCCGCCATTTACCTTCCCACATGTCTGTCTGAGCTCCTGTCCATCCCCATCACGCTGGGCCCTGCTCCCCCAGAGCAACCCTGTCCCTCCCCACCCCTGTCCCAAAGCCCCTCGCTCCTCCCTTCACCACTGCTGGAGCGGCCACCCCGCTCCAGCAGCTCTTCCTTGGCTTCCCCGGGGAATCACAATAGCTGATGGGGTGGGGAAAGCCCACCTGACACCAAGGGTCCCTCAGAAAAAAAGTGCTGGAGTTCTAATCCCTGTTTCAGATTTCAGGGACTTGGAGACATTCTACAATTACAACAAACAAAACGCATTCAGAAGGGATGCAGTTGCAAAAAGTAAGAATATGTTGCCTGGCAAAGACGACATTTTAGCCATGTGTTTCAGCCAGTCCTTGCCATAGTTTGCTTGAAACTGCAGCATCGCTGGATCCTGGGCGAAGCCACCTGTTGAACTCCTCTGCCCTCTCACGCCCAGCGGGATTTGGGATGGTTAGCAGCAACCACCTCTTCTTGCAGAGCCCTCAACCCCCTCAAACCTGTTCTTTGAACACCTCAATCTTTCCCTTTTCCCATTTCTCCTCATACCAACTGCCTGTATGCTAACCTAATATTCAGTTTGCCTGCATACATATTTTTTTCCAAATTCAAGGTTTCATCAATAATATATTTTGCATTACATTTCCCCAGACATTATAATCGCCTCTGAAAGGAATAAAACACAAAGCTTTACCAAGACAAAAACTATTATTGGGGCATTTGCATTTAAGCTTATAGTTGAATTTGATGTGAAATAAAATTACTGTAAATGGTGTTTAACTTCAAAATGCTGACAGTGATAGCTGCAATAACAGGCCCTAGCAGTTCTTAAGAAAGTTAATTTTAGATTACTCATTTCTGCTTTGGAAGTTTTTACATTGCCAGTCTTTGGTTTGGACACATTTCACCTCGACTTTTTTCCAATGTCTTTTTTCTTGTTAATTACAATCAATCCCATTTAAATTATTGTAAAAAAAAATTAAGTCTTTTTAACTTTAAAAATTCGGAAACTGTACACTCGCAAGCTACTACGCTCTAAGAAACTGTGCTAATGGGAGTTTACTATACTTCAGAAGGTGCAAACCAACATTACAAAATACTATGTGATTTCAAGCCATGTTTTTTTAAAAACAAAACAAAAAAAAACCCAAAACCAACCAACCAACCAAAAAAAAGGGTCACTTTTATGGATGAACCTCAAACAGGAACCTCGCCTCATCACAAACACAGACTCCATGCCTGGTTTTTAACAATCATTGCCAAAATCTAGCAATGAAAATATTAACGCATTCTGCTGGGGGGNAAAAAAAAAAAAAAAAAAAAAAAAAAAAAAAAAAAAAAAAAAAAAAAAAAAAAAAAAAAAAAAAAAAAACACAACCACAAAACACCAAAAACCCCCCAAAACCACCAAAACCCAAACTGATGACTCCGGAGCAGTTGGGATACAAGATTATCTAGCCTTAGTCTAGTCCAAAGATAAGAGATGGACATGAGTCAGCCCTGCAGTTTCAGCCTGCCCTCTGAAGGGATCTGCCCCCTGATAACAGGACACAGCTTGCAGCAGAGCTGCAAGCAAGAGACACGCTCAGGACCTAAGACCGAGTTGCAGTAAAAATGTAGATTGCAGACAGTAAGTTGTGCTCGTGTCTCCTCTAAAAGGAAACCAGCTCTTAAGCGACTTAGATACATCTCCAAGCAGAATGATCTCAGATATATAAATGACTCTACATAAGATAAGGCAATTTAAAAAAAGACAATATTTCATATCTGTTTTTAAAAAGAATACATCTGCCGACAAAGGCTTCCTCTATAAAACCTGCATGTGTGACTGACCTGTGCACAATTTCTGTTCCCATAGAAGAGCTATGGCTATGGCTCCAGCCGGAGGTGGCAAGCACTCTCAAAACCCTGTTTCTATGGCTCCTGTTGAAGAGCCCAGAACTGACAGCGGCGTGGGGGAGAGCAGAACAGACTTCATCTGCAAACACCCTGCTACTCCCAGTGATACGCGAGATCAGATGATCTAAGCTGGTTTTCAGAGCTTAGGATGAATTTCACAAACTTGTCTGGTTACAGAAGACAAATCTTCCTATTATTAAGATTTCACACGGAAATCAGAGATACACATGACATATGAAGCCCTAATGTCTCATGTCAAGAGTAATTTTTTGCATAAAACCACATTTTACATAATATATTTAAAATACTGATACACACAAGTAATATGTGTCTGTTGTCACCATCCTGTGGTCTTCTAACTTGCTGTAGAAAAATAGGTCAGTACTTATATTAAAAAACAAACAAACAAAAAACCACTCCTTATTTCAGAGTACATTTTATAGAATTTTTTTTTTCATTTCTTGCTCAGTGGGGTTTTATTGAGTTTTATCAATTTCAACAATGACATGGAACCCTTAAAAATAATATATTATGGAGCTGAAGACGGCACCATTTACCATTTAGCTTTACTGGAATTTTACTATATTTTGATAGTTACTATATTTTGATAGATGACAGCTTTAATGATTCTGTGCACGGTTTAGAGCAGGAAACAGAGAAAGGCAGTAACATAATTTTCTGCTTTTTTGAACGATCTGTATCCAAAGAATTCAGAAAACAAGCAAGTTTACTTCATAATCATGCCAAATTTATTTTCTGGGTGAACTCTCGAATGTTAAAGCTCAAGTACACTGAGTGATGTTGCCATGGCAACCGCTACTGCAACCCAAGATGGGAATATGTTTATGAAAGCACATTTATATACCCGTACACACATGCCGAGGCACACCGACACTCCAGACTCCTGTCAGAAGGCAATCGAGCTATTCGCGCATTATCGGTCCCGATTCTGCTCCTGGCAAGGCAAGGAGACATTCGCTGAAGCCATTAAGCTGCAGCAACCCCGCCTATGATATATACAGTGCAAGGTTGTTTCCGCATATTGTGGTCATGAAGCCTTTGAGCCATTACTCCTGTTTCTAGGACCTAAACTAAGAAACCTTAATTTGCCATAAGATGTAATATTAGAAGGTCTAGTGTTGCTATAGCTATAGGCGAAGAGTGGAGAGGTAATATGTTTAGTGTCCTTTGACCTTTTTTTCCCTAAATCTCCACTGAAATAAGCTGTCAAGTTTGAGAAATGTCAGAGTTTGGTCATTTGAGTCTGCCCGGAGGTGTAATTTTGCATGGCGTACAATTCCTGTGAATTTATCACAACATGTTATTTCACACATAGTCAACATGGTGTGACATTCAGCATCCTGAATTCGCCAATGTCTACATGCTGAAATGAGTTTATGACTTCTTTTTAAAAGAAAATCCAAGGTGTGTTAGTTCAGGTCAACAGAGGAGTCCTCAGTGGATTTCTGGGGATAAAAATCAAAGGAAGCATCCCTTCTCTCTGCTACTTCGTCTGCATACCTATCTGTTAGGCTGTTCTGCCACTCTTGACACAGCCTTTCCACATCAGCCAGCACCGAGTTCAGTGTGGAAGCGTCTTAAATTAAAAACTGATTTGTTCCTTTAGTTGAGTATCACTCACTCGGCAAACACGTTCAAGATCTGTGATGAAGTAAATCTATATGTAAAGCTCTATATATCAGTAATATATATGCTTTCAGTAGCTTTCCAGGAGAATTTTACACTTTGATGTTAGCCCTTCTGGAACCAAGTCACAAAAAGCAGCTAGGTCTGATGCTGTTTTCAGCCAAGTCCTACGCAACTGTGAGCATAGCCTTGGGAGAAGAGGCACAGATGCTTAGCCTACGGTTTTATCTTCAGCCTCTCTTTGATGGACTCCCAAACATCACTTATGGAAATCTCTCAGCCTTGCTGAGACGTATGAAGATGAGAGCGTTACATTAAATAAACTAGAGAAGTCCATTATCCTAAAGACTACCTCAATTCGCAGTTGTCCATCTCAGCCTGCTACAGTCGCTTTTGACACCTACAAGTTAACAGTTAAACTTTTATATACGCAGAATTTGTCATAGACTGCTATTAGGCTGAACTCTGAGCAGTTCTTATTAATACTGTTAGTCTGTACTGTTTTCTTAAGCAATAACTTCTTAAAAAGTAAACATAATACTTCTTGACCACGAACAGAGCAGCCTTAGAGAGGAGCATGATACATACTTCACAATCTAAAATAAACAGATCAGCTGCTTTAGAGGAAAAACTTTTAATAAACCTTCTTGTTCTTTTAGACTAGCCCAGGGTTTGTGCATAACTATTAGAGCTTAAATTGTTTACGCTGAAGTACTTTTTGATTTAGAGACATTAGCAATTGAAGATAAGCAAAGTGTGCATTACAACAAGAACAAAGAGGACATATTCAAGAAACATATAGCTTAGTATACTGACTTTAAGTAGGCTATAAACTATGTAACTGGTGCTTAGAGGTATTTCAGCACTTCCCATTTAAATCAGGAATTGTGCATGAACAGAAGGACTGATGGTTTGTGCTAATTCAGCTTTATACCATCAGCTAAATGTGTGTTGATGATCTTGTAAGATGCTGGATACCCATGTTCAGGTACACATTCTTGTACAAGACAGCTAGTGATGTTTGGGAACTTTTCCACAAAGTAATATTAATCAGAAAATGACAATCTGCTGACACCAAACCCCTTAAATAGCAAATGCCACAGAACAGCAGCTGTGGATGACCAGTCACTGAGCATACTTTGCATACCGGCTAATACGTACTATTACTTCCTCTCTCCAATTTCCTTTAAAAAGCAACATTAATCCAAAAACACTCCAAGCAACAGCTTTGAGAGAAGACTAAGCCCTCTCTTCCCTGCTTTCAGCTATAAAACAGAACAGTATTCATGTCGCCGTAGAATACGTTACAGCTTCCTAAAAAGATAGGATGATATATCAATTACCCTAATTCTCTTAATTCTGGAAAGTTATACTGAAAAGTTGACAATTCACAGAACCACAGAAATGTTGGCTGGCAGGGACCTCTGGAGTCACCTGCTCCAACCTCCCACTCACAGCAGGACTGCTGCCAAGAACAGATCGAGTCGCCTCGTCCTTAAACTGAACTCATCAAGCATTCAATCAGAGCTAAAGGGTTCAATATGAACACAAATGTATGCCATTTCTCTCCTCCTTTTTCCTGCTGCTGATACATCTGTTTCTTAGTAAAAATAACATCAGTATGCAAAAATAAAAAACCTCAAACCTGTAATATAAGCTAGTCATTAAAATTCATACAGACATTTCTGCTTAAAAAAACCCAACCAAACAAAAAAAAAAACCCGAAAAACACCAACCCAGAAAAAAAAAAAGACAGAAATGGGAAAAGAAACGAAAGTCTTAACACACAGACATAGCAGCCATGGCATGAAAAATTCATTTCCATTAATGAGACGTGGTAGTCCCCAGGCCAGCGCCCTTTGCATGTGAACCATGTTAATCAGATTGTATGAGCATTTGCCGGAAACTCCTGGGATAGCAAGCAACTATAACTATATAGCAAGCATAGCAGATTAGCAGCTTGCTAAAAACTGCTTGACTTGTAACCCTTGAAGCACATAAATGAAATGCTTCATTTATCAGTGATTCAGGAAATCTGCATCATTCATGTGGCTCATCTTTTTTGCAGCCTTTGACTCAATTTGCACATCACCAAAATGTGTACAAAATATCCTTCTCCATGGCATCTTTATGTAAGAAAGTACAGAATAAACAAACAAACAAGGGTTGCGTCAATTCAGATTTGGTCACGCGCCCTTCTTGTACAATGCCTTGCTATTGCTATCCTACATCTCCAAAAAGCCCTTCAATAACTTCAGCTGAGTTGGAGCAAGACGAACACACAAGCGTTCCCACCAGGACTCACTGTAGAAGCAGGTTTGGATATGGGGAACGTGTCGATTTCTTGAAAGATCTAACAAGACAGCAGGATCTAGACTTGACCAAGCAAACTTCTGCTTTCTAAGAGGTCCTATTAAATGAACCCTTCAGCCAGGAGGAGGAAAACAATCAGGATTTAGGCTTTCCTTCAGCTGGCAGTAATACATTTAATTGCTTCCTAGCTTGGGCTTTATCTGCTGCATTTTCCCAGTGACAGAAACAGATGGAAACTCTAGCTATTCGAGACAACTTTGTTTACAAAATACTTGAGAGTTTCAAGGAAATTTCAAAGTTGTTGGATCTGTAAAACTTTTTATTGATTTTATTCCCAATCTAATTGTAATCTCAGTCACCAGTTCTCAAATCACTGTTTGTTCAGAGCGAGGAACCATTAAGAAACCAATGTTCTCAAAAAGCAACCCACAAAATGAAAAGAATTGATAAGCTAGTGTCCAAAGAACACAATTTCACAATAATCATGAAAATATTATCCATAACTGACTCTGAAAAGGACTGCAAGAAACACGCTATTAGTGACTCTGAATAATACAATAAACTATTAAACTCTGCAAATTCCTATATGAGTATTTTCAACATTGTACTAATATTTTTGATCTGAGTATCAATTATAGTCCCACTGCCTGCCTTCTTTTCTACCAGAATACTTAGGTGTCTCCTTGAAGGAAGAGGAAAAGACTTCATAAAATAAACAAATGTGTAACTGATCATCATTCACCTGCTGCTTCTGCCTCTCTGCAGGCCTCTGGGAAATTGTGTAGATTGCTGTAGGGACTATCAGTATGTCCATGGTCTCTCCTGCCTTTCTTTCCCTTTTGAAACATCACACGAACAAAAAGTATAGAAACAGGGATACAGATCCCCAACTCTATGCATATTTCCTTCAACTTCAAAACGGGAAAACTAATTTTTCACAGTTTTCCCAGAAACATCATTCAAAACTGAACATCCCTTGCTTTATTTTAATGTTAATGTCAATTATTCCTCTTAGAAATAAACATTTCCTCACTAAAAATGTGCATTTTGATGAAATTTAGTTTTTTAGTGGGAACATTTCCCTCACAAAACAACTTAATCAGCTTTATTCATACATGGCCTAATTTCAAGCTCGGGGAGAAGAAGAAGAAAAAAAAAAAAATGTCAAAAGATGCCGATGAGCTTTCACAGGAAGAGGATCAGGCCATGCAATTTAAAAAAGCAGAAGCGCTTTCTTCATCTCTACTGGTTTTTACAGTGAAATTCTTCCACTGAGCTTCACAGCGCAAAGTTTTTCATGATTTACAGCAAGGAAAGAGAGGCAAATCAGTCTCTAGTGAAAAGTCACCCAAGCTCATGAAAAATTGAGAGTGACTAAATTTATAATTAAGATGAATCAAGAAACGACATTAGAAAACAGTTTGTATATTAACAGAAATCGAAGACTGAAAATTTGAACGCTCCTCTTTTCTAACAGTGAGCACACAGAATTCTCTGTATTTTAGATACACATGTATGCCTATAATATCCGTATATATTAAAGGTATTTAGAAACACAGTGAACTATTTTAAGCACATCTCATAGCTTTTATAATGTATTTATGAACAGGGACATTATTAAAAATAAATGGTCTTCAATGGCACTTAAAAGTAATGCTGTTTTGAGACTAAATGTCAGGCAAATGGCATGAAAATGTAAAAATCAGTAAGTCATAAAACACGGCTTTATCACAGAATATTTATACTACCAAAATACAGCCTGAAACAACTAGGTTTATTATAATAACACAAACAAAATCATTGCAATTGCATTACATTTCATGTGTAGTCATTACATTACTTAAATACTCTATTTTTCATTCTCTTTTAAAAAGTATCAAGCTATGACTCTGCTTCATACAGATACAAAGGCTTTAGCTGCACTGCTGTATATTACAAAGGGTATGGTCTGAATGCGCGTGATCAAAAGTAATCAGTTCCGTCACCTTTTTTCATAACTTTGCCAAAAAAATTCCAAATATAACCATTGCAAAGTCATGCCCAAAGCCTACCACATTGAATGTAAAGACAATAACCCCAAAGTGACCATTATGTTACATCTCTATGTAAGTAACGTGTAAACTCTCCATAAATCTGTTCAGACCTGTAATCCATTTCCATTTTTCCTTTACTTTTAGATCCTGGAAATAATTAGGCCCACAGTTAAACCAATTAAATACTGTGTGCCGTTACAAAACCATACTGGATTTTTATCTTCCACTGCTAAAGTTAGTCCAAAATAATTGCAGTGAATACAATTATCTACCACAGTTACCATCTGGGACATGAAAATAAACATTTTAATTATTGCCATTGTAATTTGGGACCCACAAAGACCAGTATTTGGGCTACATATGGAATTTATTTTTATGGATTAATGTCAAAACAGGTGGATGCAACACTTCAAAAGACAGTTGGCTAAATGCCCATAAACCTTGCTACCTAGTGCAGACTACTACAAAGAGCTGAAGAACTGAATTTTATATCTAGGCTGGTTGTTAAGCTGCTGGGTGATCTCCAAAACAAAATCAGGATAAAAGACATTGACCTCTGTTCTAAAGCACTTTTATGTATCATTGAAGTAGTTATCATTGAAGTAGAGAGATGACTTTCTCATTAGAGATGTAGATTATCAAAAACTCCTAGCAATTTTACTGACTGTATTGGGAACTTTGTCTGTGGGGAAAGGAGAATACTTCGGGCACCTTTATTTGAGTAGATACCTATGAGTATGCACGTCTAGCATTAGGCATCAAAGTTAAAACCTATTTGTCCTGCATAGCGATGTCTCAGTAAAGAGCAAAGGAGGACTGCAATCTAAATTAATATGCAACAGAAAAATAAATATATAGGGTATGAAATATAGAGAGGGTATTAACTTCAGAGTTTTTGAATATAGCACTGGGAAAAGGTACTTAAATGCCTTTGAAGACAGTTTGAATCTTTTTTACCAAGGTCAAAATGACTGCAAAATGAGTAAGGAATTGGAAAAGTTACAGAACATTGGCAGCGAGCAAAAACTTCTTACAGCCCTATCGCAACTTAGACTTCACACAGCTGAATGAAACCAGAACGAACTCTCATTTAATGAACCCGCTAAGACTTCCAGTTTGTGACTAAGGTCTAAGATTATTAACAATTGCACAACAGTCTATGAAATTCCTAGCCTACATGTGTTTGAGAGGAACACTTCTTCTTTTTGACACATAATGAACTCCTGTGGACTGCTGAGGCTCCTTAACTCTCACCTGGATTAAAGGAAATTAGTTTGCTCAGTTCCTCCTAACTATACACTAAATCCAGCAGAATTGAGCCAGCAATAGTCTTCCATCACACATCACAACTTGCATTACTATCTAATAATTATGGTTGTTTTCTGGTTTGTTTCTTTGTGTTTTTTAAATTAACAAGGCAACGATCGCCAAGACTTCTCACTATTTACTTTCGCTATTTTAAAAAACGATAAAGACCGATACTGGACTGAGATGAGATGTAACTGAAGATCAAAGTCAGTCTGTTGGCAACGAGCTCTACATTTTGTAAGCAGTGAGCAGTACAACCCATTCAATTAGCAGGGATCCAGTTTCCTGATAGTGTAGGCTGGTATTAGAGCAATAACCCAATAAACCATAATTCACCCAGTCTCAGACCTGGAACCAATGGATGTTTTCAAAGGTCTTCATGACCTGTTATCTATAAACATGCACGCTCAAATAACCCCTGCCCTTACTGAGGCTGGGGAGGATGCTCTTCTATTACTTTATTGGGGCCAGATTTTTTGTCCCTCTTCCATGCAGATTTCATATCTGTAGTTTCTTCTCTAAACTGAAATTATACACTGCTTTTTGTTGGATGACACGCTCAAACTTTAAGCCTCTGAATATTCTAATTGTTTTGAATGAGATACCATAATGTTTGGAAATAAACACATACCTGAAGCTTTAAGCATTGAAATCTAAATTCCACTTTTTGGCAGGCCTACTATGAGCATCCAGATCTACTTCTTCGTTTTTAAGATTTACCTACGGCATACCGTAGTGCAAGGATTGAGTTGAAATACTTCTTACTTAAAAGATAATGATACAACTATTTTAGCTAAATAAAATAGCGTATGACCTTACTAAGGAAATACGTAATGTTTATCTACAGACATGATCTTGAGTAGGTCTTCATCCCAGAAGGAATATTTTATTATTACAACTATAAACATCTCCCCGCCATGTTTTGAAACCAAGTAATTAGATTTAGAGAAAATATGCTTAATTATACCCAAAACTATCCAGACTGACTGCTTGGAGGGTGTGAGTTGCTCAGTCCATCTGCTGAGTACGTTCACTGCTTTTTTGGCACTTCCTTGAAGTCATGAAGTGTACACACACACAGACGTTAGAAACGTTTCAAAACCATGTAAGCAGATGGCGATACAGCAGGTAATAATTTAATTACATAACGCCTGGAACATGTTTCCAAAAAAAAAAAAAAAAAAAGTAAGAGGGAGGGAATAAACAATGTCCAGTCTGATCTTTTAATTGCAGTGTAATAGCTTTTGTTGAATTGGCAATGATTTTCCACCCATCTATTCTGCGGTTGGAAACAGTAATAAATAAGTTCTATACCATGTTTTATTCCTAATGCAACGTTTAAGATAAAAAAAAATTAGCAACATAAACTACAAGTTGCCTAAGACAAGAAAAAAACCTATAATTATATAACACTGAACAAGAAGATTTATCATTAGTTTTGCAGGTACAAAGAGGTCAGAAGGATGTACGCACAACATCTGCTCTTGCATCAGCACAGAACATCGATACTGCTGAAGTGTGAAAGCAATGAAGAAATGTTAGTCTTATTAATTCTTCATTTTATGCAGAAGCACAGAATCGCATGGAAGTGGAGAAGCACGATACAGGCATGATACCAGAGGTAAACAGAAACTGAGTGATTTTAATGAAAATGAGAGAAAGGAGAAAAAAAAAAAAAAAAAAAAAAAAAGGTAAGATTGTGTTGGTCTACTTCACATACCACGTATGCCAATGAAGGCTGAGGGAGAGAAGAGGATTTCTCCTGAATGCTCTTACGGCAGCTTCACTGTTTTAGAAAAGGAACTGCTACCTCCAAAGAAGTCAAAGCTGCTGAGATAAATACTAAAGTACATAAGGTTTGATTGGCAGTCTGCTAAGTCAGTGGGAGTCATCTTAACCGAAAGGGTTTGGAATCACATCAGAGATGTATCACCCTTTGCATTACGCGCAGAAATTGAAGCATAAATGTGTAAGGAAGTAAATGCAAATGAATTGGAATAATTGGCGAACTGTCACTATGAGACTCAGATGGTACGTTCCAGTCACTGCTGGCTTTATGAAGTGTCTTCTAGTGAGACATTAAGATAGAGGTAAAAAAAGGCGGGGTTGGGTGTCGGGTAGAATTAAAGGTTGTGAAATGTTTATCCCACAATAATACAAGTGTACACATAATATTTCAATTTTGTCATAGAACGGTATATTTTTTTCTCTACATAAAGGTCAAATAGCTTGAAGAGTCACTATATCTGAGTCACAAAGTGTAAGTAGTAATTTATATATATGCATATAGACATATATAAAAGAAACATTATAAAAATCACTAGTTGAATCTCTTGGATTCATTCAATTCTGACTACAAATGCCATAATTGGTTGCCTAATTTGAACTAAAAACCCTAGTCTTATGATCTAAGCAGCTCATAATGCAAACTTTCATGGTATTGTTTTTTGATTAGTTCCATTTCTCAGCAAACTCCAATTACAGCAATGGATTATGGAAGTCAGGTTCTCGATTTTATGATACTATAAAATAACATATGAAACATTATTTATTGTTAAATTTCATAAAGAAGATAACCTCTCTCCAAATTGTACACCCAATCAGTTCCAACTTGGGATCGGCTTCTCTGTTTGAATGCACAGGAGAAGAAAAACAGCAGCACAGCTGATTGGAGTGTCACTTTGTCTTTATAATTTTTTTTTTCTAGTTTTTATTGGGTATGTAAATGGCATAAAAGAAGAAGTGAGGTGAAGTATTTACAACTGTTTCGTTTAATTTTATTTTTTGATTCTCACAATTATTCCCCTACAAGTTAACAAAACAGAACAGAAACATCACAAAAGGTCACTTTGATGTAGAAACATCAAAACCGCAAGCATTATTCCAAGCAGGTTTATAACTTGTAGCTTGAAATGCTAGATAAACCAAGAAAAATATATTAACATAAACCTCATAATGAAAACAATATATAAATACCATATAATTCTGTGCTGTGCTTGTCACTTGAAAAGGAAGCGCGCATCAAATCTTAATAAATATGACATACTAGTTCAGAGCGTAATGGTGCATTTACCACAAGACAATTAGGGGTTTTTTTAATGGAATGCTGTCTAATGAACCTTTAACTTACCTTTCAGCCTGCCTACAACAGTGCGTTGTGAAAAGACAAGAGTCTGAAGTCAGAGTCTAATTAGAATCCTCTGCATGTCCTACTGCATCTATGCTGCTGCTGTTTGGGGGGTTTTGGGTAGTTTGGGATTTTTTTTACAAATAGCTGATATTTTGTACATAAATTATTCAGTTTACTGAAGTATACACAAATATATATACACACAACTATATATCTGCATGCATTTTCTATAGCTATATACAGAATAAATGCAAATTATTATCTGGTATTTACTTACAAAACTACACTACTGCTGAACTATTTTGGTGGCAACAAATACCTTATTCGAACATAAAAATGACAGTAATAACTGTCAGGTTTAAATATTTAGTGCTAGAGTATTAGGCTTCTGACTATTAAAATGACCCTAAACAGCCTTAAAGCTGCTGTAGCCGGGCAGCTGAGGAACGGGGTAAGGGAAGCATTTGCTAGCGTAAAGCCAGCAGAGCCAGCTGAAAAACAACCTGCTTCTGCCCCCCAGAAACAAAAACTGAAGTACAAGGGTCCTACGTAAGGGAGATGTCCATATTTATACGAATATAGAGATAGTCACGCTAGATGCAGATCTCTACTAGGACCCAGCAGCCTGAACAAGAACGGCGGCAGGAGCTCACGGCATCCTTGCTGTAACCACAGCCTCAAGGCCACCTTACCCCAGGCTGGAGGCCAAAATGAGTGAGCTTGCCTCAGAAAGAGAGCGGAAAGTCAACCAAGAGCCAGCTCATCTATTTTGTCCACCTTCAACAGTGACAGATCTAATACAAATGAAAGTGCTACCATTTCAGCCGCTGATGTTTTCTGATGAATTTCACCATCCAGAAGGTATTTCCTGATAGTGAATAATGGTAAGTAGGAACGAGAAAGCCCAGAGGTACAACTCTATCAGTGAATGAAATGGTAATGAAGTGGTAACGCTACCCCTAAACAAAGCAAATAAAAACCCCTAAAAGCAAATCTTCTGTTACTCCACGGTATAAGTTTTTTCTCTAATGCACCCATACACCATTGCTAGGCGACAAATGCTATTATTCAGCTTTCCAGTTTTCTCTCTCTCTCCCTAGCTGCAATAATCCGACAGGCCGTTATCCTGACAAGCGAGGTATTTGACATATCCTGATTGAGCCCATCACCGCAGCGTCCGTCGCTCCACGGGAAGGCAAGATGGCAGTGACCGGTAAGTCGATGGAGCAGATGATACAACAGCGCGGTGCTCACCTCATTCCCACCCTGGGGTGGTTATATACCGAGTGAACATTACAAGTGACTGGAGTAACTGACGTAGCAGATTCTACCGTAGCCCTCGGATTTCACACACCCAATGAAACAGCATTGCCAAGGCTTCGAAAAATATTTTGATAAAACACTTAGGAGCCATGACTTTATTTCTCATGGTAAAATAATGAGAGATGCCCTGATTACAATGGAAGCAGCTTAGGAAAGGGCCAGAATGTTTGTTTAGGACAGATAATATCTGCTTTATCAATAAATATCTTTATTTTTTATTTTAAAAATGAAACATTTTCCCCAACATTTAGGGGGAAAGAAAAAAAAAAAGTGAAACGATGAAAATACTAAACAAGTTTCTTAAAAAAAAAAAAATCCCCCCCCCTTTCTTTTTTGTAAGCTCCCTTGAATGCTAAAGAGCCCTATAAAGCATAACGGGCCAAACCCACGCCTGACGTAACTCCCCTTCGCTCAGCCGAGGCATGCCAGAGACGAGCCTGGCTCAGTATTTGACACCAATGGCGACTACAATCCCAAACTCCAATCGGATTTTAAACGATGCCCAGTTGATCGATGCGTCCCTTCTGATTTAGTATATACTTTTTTTGGCTCAGTGAAGAGAAGTTAAACGTGCAGAAGAGCATAATGYGTCAACTAGGAGATTAGTTTTACAATCTATACGTTGAAGTGAATAAATTGTACTTTCATTAACAGAAGTAGGCCATACGCCAAAAAAGTCATTGGATTCGCTTCACTGGTGAACTAGGGCAACAATATACTATCAGAAAGCCTCAGCAGTTCAAAAGTCTTTTTAAAGGCAGGTCCAGTGGTTATACAATTAATTTTTAATGATATTGTTACCATCTGGGAGATTCACTTGAAGTGCCAAATGGGTTCCCTGAGCTAAAGTATTAGCTTTAACAAACTCGACACATCTACAATGTGTCTGGTATCTGTTTAAAATATTATTCAAAGTTTTATGAGAATTAGCTATCATTATTTGTGATTTTTAAGGTCCTGCAATACATCCACAGTAGGAAACATTTACAGCTACTAGATTTTTATTGGAGACTGTAGAAGGCCTGGAAGTTTGCCATTAGCAATAATCATATAAAAACATTAGGAAAAATTAAGTTTCTTTATTCCAATTGGATTATATAATGTCTCTTCCTTTGGAAAAAAAATTATAAATAATCAAGGTTTCTGATTTCAGAAATCAAAAACAATGAGTATATAAAAATCATATCAAGATTAACCTTTTTGTAAATTTTCACAGTTTTAAATTTAAAAGGGCTTAAAAAGTAAATGTCTTTCTCAGAATTTTTACTGAATATTGCAGTAACATTTTTTTTTCTTCTAAGTCACGCAAGACTCAAACAGATCCTGTGTTTAACAGCAGTTAACTTCCAAATTTTAAGCACAAACAAAATAAAAYGTTGTACTTGGTTTTGTTTCTTTATTTCCTTCTTTGTCTCAAAAATGTTAATATACATTAAGCTTTTCAAATATCAGTACAAATTTTTACTCAGTTAACCGAGTACAGTAACAATGCTGAGATTTGATATATGGATTCTGTGATAAGACAGAAGAGTATTTAAATATATACTTACAAATATCTGTAAGTAATTAAAATTTACAGCCTTTGTASAATTACAACATAAAAGAATTACTGTAACATTGCTCCATAAAAGCACGGGGTTTTGAACAGGCGGCTTCTATTCTGAAAACGCTTTTCTCTGCAGTGAAATGTGAACATTCCTTCAAYTTAGTTTAAAAAAAATGTACAGTTGAAGGTATTGAGCTGTATTTTGCTATTATATTTCTACTCCATTTGGACTTATATCACAACAGCAAGGTTGAAAAAGTAATCAASCATACCTCTGGTTCCTATTCTGAGTAGCAGGATCTTTTCCTATGACTACCAGGCCTCATGACATGAAAGGAAAAAGAGCGATTGCTGAAAACCAGCACTCTTGTCAGGTTAAAAACCCAGCAGGATAGAAAGCTAAATCTTTAGGTAGTTAAAAAAAAAAAAAAAAAAAAAAAAAAACAACCCACACACACAACCAAAAACAAACAAACAAAAGCCAAAAAACCCCCAAAAAACCCAAAACCAAACCAAACAAACTTCATTTCTAAAACTGAAACATATTTATGGAAGCATAGAAGCCTGTTTTCTTGACCCAAAGCATATTGTATGACTCGTATTTAATGGTGCAGCTCCAAGAGAGAAGATGGGAAAGAGACCAAGCTGAACCTCTGACTCAACTGAGTGCTTCATGAGGACTATCTGATTGAGAACAAAAATTTTGAAGCTGGGGCATCTCCTCAAAAGCAGTATGTTGGGAATTTAATGCAAAAAATTACTAGCAGATCGTATTGTTAAGCAGTCAAATTAAATCTGTATGTCTAACCCAGACCTGGGTCATATTCTCCTTTTAAATAATTATTGCTCCAGCACAGTGACTTTCTCCTCCTGCAACAGACAACCTTGCACAAAGCTCACAGGGCCACTTCTGTCCTTTTTTTCTCTCAAAAAAAAGCCATTGGAAAACAGTTAATACCATTATATCAGTTTCCTTCCTTTATAAAATACGTAAATGCCTACTAAATTTACATTTTGGAACAGATGTACATTTTACAGTCAGCAAACATAAGTTTTTCATAGACAAAATGACACCTGTGCCATTTAYAAAGAAAAACTTCTTATATGGCTGAAGGGAAATAACACAAATACTTCAATTTTGTGTTATTTCTACTTCATCAGAAAGCATTAAGAATTAAAGTAGAGAATCACAGTACCACAGACAGAATAAAGGACTGAAAGATGATTATTCTAAAGGTCACATTATCTTAACAAAGTGCTGCTTTCTGACAGCGTGACACTGATATAGAAGTAATATACTCCGTTTACCAGAAACCTCTCTATGAGATCCATGCCCTCTGCACTCTAAACAAAGAAATTAGTGATTTTCTTCAAAGGTCACTTGGCAAGCGTGTTATTTAAAATGAGGCATTCGGCAATGGCAGTAGGTATCTAAGAAACATCTGATCTAGGCCCTGAAGCAAGTCTTAAAAACGCCAACAAAACTGAAACAACCTCTCCCCAGACCGTGCTTTTTTGTGCCACAGGACAAATTCTGGGTCTCTTGCAGGGCAGCAGGCTATGGCATTTCGGTTACAGATCCATAATCTGTTATTCTTTCCAGAACACATTTTGTTGAAGAAATGCTATCTCCTTTTAGCATGCACGAAAAGCAACAGCATCCGCTTTCCAAGTGCTACTTATGTTATGTGCATTAAAAAAATGGACATAATGGTAGAAATCAAACATCAGCTACATCCCTGCCTGGCTCCCGAATGTGAAATCCTGTACGTCAGCCTAAAGGCTTGTTACATAAGATACACCCGATGCTAGTTCATGGGAACTGTTCCACAACAACAGACCATGACAGCCTGATACTTAATGTGTCACTGAGCTGATGCGACTCAGATAATAACACCTGGGAAACGTAACGCTGCCCAGAACACACTATTCTTTCTACAAGATTCCCTTTTCAAACCTTCACGGCAAAGTAGCTGGTCTACCAGCAAGAAGTGGACCTATATTCAAAGGTTATTAAAAGGGTAAGAATCAAGAAAACAATAAAGATCAGCTCTGCAAAGCTCAATATTTTAAAAAAAAAAAAAAAAAAAAAAAAAAAAAAAAAAAAAAAAAAAAAAAAAAAAAAAAAAAAAAAAAAAAAAAAAAAGTGCTGACATTTCTATATAAGATGTGAAACTCTAACATGGAGATAAAAAGATGAATAGAAATGCATTCAAAGAACTAGATGCATTTTTTGTGAATAAGTTGCGTCTTCAGCAGTCATTCGCTATTCTGACCTTATCAAGCTTTTCAGCTTCCCCAGATCTGTTAGAGCTGTTTAACACCAAACAAACCAGCCAACTGCAGAACTGTGAAAGCAGAGAATCTCAAGGGAACTCAATTACTTATTCGCCAGGAAACCTTATTTTCATGAAAACAGTTTATTAAAATGACACTCCCTTGAATATCTCCTCTCTCTAAGTTTATTGGGATATTTCTATCTGCATTTTAATTAAGATCTTTGGGAAAAAGAATCTCAACAGTTATTCAGAAATATTATTTTGGTGAAACGGTGTTAACCATGTCTGTATACAAAAAACTAACACTGCCGTAACGTTGTGTTTGTATAACACAAACCACGATTTACTTGCTGTTCAGTCTTAGATCAAAATTTTACTAGGCTACATTGATCCTTCTACTGGTAAACCATGAAAATCGGTGGAGGGGAAGGAAATAAGTACGTCTGACACTCGGGCAGGATTCACGTGCAAGATCTACTAAAGAGAAAACTGGGCTATGCCAGATGTTGCATGGAAGAACTCTAGGACTGATGGAGAAATTGATCTCCCTCAGTCTGTCCGCTTCTCTCTTGAACTAAGCACAAGCTCAGCGATTTCTGCAGAGCCTCAGTTCCTGAGACGATTCAAATCCAAACTCATCTCTTAGAATAACAATGAACTACTATACTGCAACCTGTAACCTCAATCTTGCTCCTCGTTCCTCTTCCAGCCCCTTGTTAAAGTCATTCAGCTTTGTGCAGAGCACACGAGTTTTTGGGGGGCAAAAGGGAAAAAAGCAAGAATAAGTATTTCCCCGCGTCCTGGGAAGTATGCTCTCCCTTGGAGGGATGAGCTTCTGTTTCAAGGGCTGCATACATATTTTGCACTGAGTTGTCACTGGATAAAATTGCAAACTAAATGCTACTTGAGGTATCAGCAAACACCTAGCTCGACATCTTTTGTCGAGCTAGACAACTTTGAGCACCTAAAACTAAAGTTCTTTTTAATGGATTCCGACTACTTATCTCAAAAGCCTCAGCTTCAATTTTTTTTTTTTCTTTTTCAAAACTAAGCTAGTAACATTTACCTATCATTAAAATGAGAAGGACAACGAGCAGTTATAAAGTACATTAATTTGAGATAATCAAATAGAACTGAGTAGGTAAATCCAAAGAGTATGTAGACCTCACAGATGAGATACTAATGACATAAACGTATTCCTCTTTAACAAGTAGTACCAATACTGTTTTTTGCCAAATATCAAGAGGGTATTTTTTTTTTTTCTGAAAAACTTTTACACCTTATTACTGCAATCACTTTTTTAATTTCATGCTTCCCTAACTTTATTACTGTTAATTTTACTCACTTGATTCTGGCTATTTTCTACCATTTACTGGGAAAATAAACAGAACTTCATCGTTTTCTGATAAATAAATGGCTTTGTGAAAAAGGACATCTTTCTGTACAGTATGCTTCTTTTCACCACTGGAAGCCCTCTGACATCCTACAATATTATTTACCTAATTAACTAATTCCCATTAAAAATCCTGATGCCTCAGAGCAGAGGCCAAGGCAGAACAAAAGCAGCAGTGTGCGACCTCAGAGACCTAAATGGCTGTGCCCCAAAGCTAGCTGAACAGTCCCACCCACTTCAATGAGTTTTGGATCACATCTGGTAGATCTTGCATTTGTATATTCTTTTGCTTAAGTCTTCTGTCACTGCTGATTGAAATTCAAGCAATAATTAACTTAATATTAGCCACAGTTGATCAACATATGACACTTAATTATCTTTATTGAGAAAATGATTCTTCCCCTCCAGTAACCATTGTTAAGTGAGAAAAGGATCAACTTGGAATTATTCAAATACTCTTATGTGATTTTGCAGTCAATTAGTTGTTTTAAATGTACTCCTGGTAAATGTGTGTTTGGGTTTAAGTTTAGCACCTTCCTTTCCCAAGCGAGCCAAATGCTTTAAAATGTCCTGCCTGAGCAACCTAGTGGCCTTCTACGATGGAGTGACTACATCAGTGGACATGGGAAGGGCTACAGATGTCGTCTGTCTGGACCTCTGTAAGGCCTTTGACACGGTCCCCCACAACATCCTTCTCTCTAAACKGGAGAGGTAGGGATTTGATGGGCGGACTGTCCGGTGGGTGAGGGATTGGTTGGATGGTCGCATCCAGAGGGTAGCGGTCAATGGCACAATGCCCAGATGGAGGGCGGTGACGAGTGGTGTCCCGCAGGGGTCCATATTGGGATCGGTACTGTTTAATACCTTCGTCAATGACATAGACGGTGGGATCGAGTGCACCCTCAGCAAGTTTGCAGATGACACCAAGCCGAGCGGTGCGGTCCACACGCCTGAGGGACGGGATGCCATCCAGAGGGACCTGGACAAGCTGCAGAAGTGGGCCCGTGTGAACCTCATGAGGTTCAACAAGGCCAAGTGCAAGGTCCTGCACATGGGTCAGGGCAACCCCCGGTATCAATACAGGCTGGGCGATGAAGGGATCGAGAGCAGCCCTGCCAAGAAGGACTTGGGGGTACGGGTGGATGACAAGCTGGACATGCYGGCAATGTGCGCTCGCAGCCCAGAAGGCCAACCGTACCCTGGGCTGCATCAGACGAAGCGTGGCCAGCAGGTCGAGGGAGGGGATTCTGCCCCTCTACTCTGCCCAGGTGAGACCCCACCTGCAGTACTGCGTCCAGCTCTGGAGCCCTCCGCACAAGACATGGACCTGTTGGAGCAGGTCCAGAGGAAGGCCATGAAAATGATCAGGGGGATGGAACGCTTCTCCTGTGAAGAAAGGCTGAGAGAGTTGGGGTTATTCAGCCTGGAGAAGAGAAGGCTTYGGGGAGACCTTATTGCAGCCTTTCAGTACTTAAAGGGGGCTTAAAAGAAAGATGGGGACARACTTTTTAGCAGGGCCTGTTGCGACAGGACAAGGGGGAATGGTTTTGAAGTAAAAAAGGGTAGATTTAGACTAGATAGAAGGAAGAAATTTTTTACACTGAGGGTGGTGAAACACTGGCACAGGTTGCCCAGGGAGGTGGTAGATGCCCCATCCCTGGAAACATTCAAGGTCAGGTTGGAGGGGGCTCTGAGCAACCTGATGTAGTTGAAGATGTCCCTGCCCAYGGCAGGGGGGTTGGACTAGATGACCTTTAAAGGTCCCTCCCAACCCAAACTATTCTATGATTCTATGTACATTAAAATCTACAACTCTATTCTTGAAGGCATTATATTAGGGAAGAATAATGTATCACACTAGTACTGTTTTAGACAGCCAGGTTACAACTAAACAACAAATGTTGGAGTYGTGCTTTAGGACAAACAAAAAAAAAGTCCACGTCAGCCAAATACATAGCACTSCTAAATGAAAGTCAAAGATGAATGTATTTATATAAAATTCTCAGTACCCTTTCCCTTTACTTTTCCCTTAATATTTGCAAAGTGAGGGTACAGAAGAGCTGTAAATCAGTACAATTTCAATAGCCTAATGTAGACAGCTTTCTCATATGTTTTATGCCTAATGGTGGACTATACAATGAAAGCCTAATGTCTATAACTGAAAAGGTATTTATATTCATAATGTAAAAGAACTGGAGAATGAGTCTTCACTATATTGTAGCTTTCAGTCATCTGGCTTTAACTCCTGAACTAGCGCTGGATTATTAGAAGAAAACAGCTGTATTTCCCTCTTTCATTCTGTATTAGCATGACCATGGAAATAATACACTAAGGAACTTGAAATACGTTACTACACTGTGAGTCCTTGCGGGTGGATTGTCGTTTATATGTTAATCTTTTGAATATGTGCAACTCTATTTGATAGCATTTTCCAAGCATTTCTCTAAAATAGCCAAACTCACTGTTCAATATTATCTTCCATTAATTCTCAGTTCTAATTATGAATGATACTCCCCACAAGCAAGACAGGTTAGAAGTATTTCAAACTAAATGTGTGTAATGAGACATCTTTCCAGTTTCATTTGTTGTTCTATAATGAAATGAAAGTTAAATGCTGTAACCACAGCTCTCTGAGGTTGCACACGCCAGGTTATGCTCATTGTATTTGTTGTATTCTGTCAGAAATAAACATATTAAAAAAAAAGTCAACTGTTAAAAAAACGGAAGGAAAATATTTTAAAGTTTGTTTCCTTGAAACAGACAATTCCCTAGAAACAAGATGACTTTGTGAAGCTTTTGTTGTGGCTAAAAATGCACCTTTGTGAAAGCACCCTGGCTGAATAATGCCATCCACTGGAGTTGATTATTTAGATTTAGTGTTTCTTTCAGTTCTTACGATATTCAAAAAGAAGCTCAGTCATGTGAGTCGGGGTATTAGCACGAATCTCTTTGGAGTAACACAGCTGAATTTTTCAAAACCCTTTAAAACACCATTTCACAGAGTGGACAAGAAAAACCAGCTGTGTTCAGCTTATCTTCACACAGATGCTTCAAACTTTTCAGCTCTTTTCTTCCCCTTTCTTATTTAAAGCTCATTTTGCTTTTAGTAACGCACCACAAAGACTTTATGGACTAAACCACCATGGTCCCAACCAATGTGAGCGATTAAAGAAACCGTCTCTGTGACCGCGGTCGGCTGGTAACATTCCACCCTGAGGCTGCACCTCCCAGACAGCAACCACCACAGCCCTCACTCGGCCCCCCGAAGCGTTGCATGCTGCCTTTCATTCTGCATCCTATGATGTCATTTTACCATTCGACATTATTATATGATTCAACTGCCAGAAGAAAAGTCAGGTTTCAAACATTCTCCCTTCCCCTGCCTTGTTTTCATATCACATAAATATGTGCATCCGCTCAGAAATGAAGCAAGCCACCAAGTATAGCTGGCTAATTGATGATAATATTTTAATTTGCTGGAAATGAAAGAAATGGATGCACAGACGGCATTACCTAAGCCTACTAACTGTGACAGAATGTGAAGGACCCTGCATCCCTAAAGGCACACCACTGCATCAGAGACAAGCAGAGCAACAAACATCTTATTAAACAAGTGCAGAAAAGCAAAAGGCAGAAGCCTCCAGGGCCATGTTAATTATCTCAGGGTCGAAGTCGCTCGGAAGGCTGTCTCGCAGACTCCAAGGCAGTCAGATGGCAGTGCCAACGCACAAAAGTCCCCAAGGTCCTGCAGTTATTGCACTGTCATATTTCAAATGACAGGTAATACTTACGGAACATGCCGACGCTAACCTCCTCAATTATATTCAATGTCAAGGTTTTCGTGCTGAAGGAACTGCTAATTTTCAACATACACACTTGCTGACAAAAGGTACTTTATCAAAGAAGGGAGTTTAGGGTATCTGCTACAAAACGCTGAAGATCCCTTTCGACTCTCACAGTGGGAATAACGTCCTTCATGCAAGCTCTCGAATGATGAAATAAATATTGCCCTTAGTCAAGCATACAAAAATCACAATATACTGTATTTGCTTTGCTGACAGACAGTGCCTTTGCGCCGAAATCTCACTCTGCTATTAACTGTGGTATGGACGAGCAAATACTCTCTTGGTGTTTATTTGAACTTCCTCTGAAGAAAAAGGCCCAGCGGGTGTGGGGTCTTGCAATGCCTCAGATGCTCCAAGAAGCAAGACTAAAAGGAGAGAGTGCCTTCCAGCAGCCCCCCAAGAGCAGCCATGCATGCCATGGAGCAATTTAAGTGCAATTACCAAGAAAAAAAGTAAGCATTGAATTTAAAGAGGAAGACGTTTGAACATGCAAACGTGATTCCTTATTTATTCTCATATTCGCTCTTTGCAGAATTTAACTGAAAATACAATTAAATGAACTCGATTCGGCAGTTAGTACAGAAAAGAGATTAGGAGGCACAGATATGGCTACGGGTGAAGGAACATGGTCTCATTAGAGCTTTCTATCCGTTCAGGCGGCTTCTCTCACTTGCGGTCATTAATATGAACTGGAGACAGATTCTGCTGTGAGTTGCACCAATTTAAATCCAGAGCAACTCTTATCTGGCCTCCAATTTGCATTAATGGTCAGAGGTGGCACACTGAGATGAAGCATGATGAAGGCAGACACCATGCTCAGGAGAAGGAGCATTACACTAGCAGAGAGGCTCTGAATTTAAAGGGACACAGTGCAACGTAAAAGGACACTTGCTTGAAATATAAAAAACGTGCTAAAATTAAAAATAACATTTAAAAACTTAAAAAAGTAATTCCGTTATTTGTATTAGTCTTAGGTTTTTTTTAGTTGTGTACAAGCAGTTTCAATGTTTCCTTATTATTATTTTTGTTACATTTACAGTGCAGTAACACAAACATCCAAAAATGCCATATTCTTACAGAACRTGCCTGGGTAGCGTTTGACATTTTAGCAGTTACTTGTTCAAATGCTCACCTTAGAAGAGTATTAGATGTCCCCTAGTTTCCCTTCTTACATTGCAGAAAAACAGGCAAATTTGTTTTTTAATAGGTGAGTAGGAGCATCAGCAACSCCATTTGTATTTGATGTAAATAAGAATTGTGGCTATACTATGTAAGCGCTACAGGCTAGTCTCACCGTCTCATGTTCATACAGCGATTTCTGCACAGCTTTGGGAGGAAAGCTTTTGCTTTCCTGCATCTCATGATCCAAGAATTCCTTTATAATGATGCCTATATCACCCATGTTAACACTGAACTAGCAACCAGAACGTGCTGAGGTACTAAAATCACAAAAGAGCTCATTAGTCCTCCACTTAATTAACTGGGAGTGGAAGGGTTAAAGAAAGCACACCAAAACATGAGATTTATACACCTGCACATGCCTTTCCAACTCTGTACAGGTGAGGACATTTTCCAATTGATCTGACTGATCCTCTTCAAAAGAGCTGCTGGAGAAATAAACCAATATCCACTTTCATGAAAGGGAATATTTCAGCAACAAGGGTAGCAATTTTTGGCGGTATGTCTACAAATCCAGAGCTTGAAATTTTTGCTGACCCAGCAGATGGATTTCATAAAGCACTATGCTCCTGTTAAACAAACAAACAAAAAAAACCAACACCAAACAAAAAAAACCAACACCAAACAAAAAAAACCAACACCAAACAAAACCACCCTCCCCCTCAAAGCCCAATGTCATCCCTGTCACTTGTCCAAGAAGAAATTCAAGGGTCTGAGATTTCACGAGGAAACGACATGCTTAAAGTAGTAACATTCAGTATTCACACAGACTCCTGAGAGGTCTGAGATTATTTAATGTCTGACTACTCGATCCTTCTTCAACACTTTTATCACAATATAAAAATTCTGCAAATGTTTTCTATGAACACCACTGGCTTCTAAAGTCAAAATGTATAAACTCATATTAATAATCTCCTCTGCTTTCACTGCTGACATTGAAGAACAGAACTGTTTATGCCTCTACCTAAACATACAAACACATCAACAGTTTCCCCCCAACCTTAGCTTCTTCTGAAAAATGTTCCAAGTAACTCACAAAAACGAGTTAGACAAAATCAGTTCAGACAAAAAAAACCAAAAAACAATACATCTTTTCCATCTGCCATTTTGTTATTAAAATAATACTCTTTTGTGTTGATCTGGCATGAATTGAGAAGACATTTTCTCATATAAATTTAGATGTACAATAGTACTACAGAGTTGTTTGCATCTTATCTTAAAAAGATAGTTATGCTGTAAAGAGAAACAAGGGAAAAAATATTTTCCTTCAATCTTTTAGCTTTGAATAAGACCGGGCATGTTCAAATCAGTAACAGCTTTTTTTTTTTTTTTTTTTTTTTTTAATATGGAAGCCAAATAGGTAATACTACTCTAGGAAGTTTTGAGCAAGTAAAGGTTACTTTGACTTAGGGGAGTTCAAGTAAGCATCTTTTGCCACTTAAAATCTAATTTTAAACCACAGCAAAATACTGAGGTCATTACTGAAAGTCCAACAATTCCCACGAACTTTGGCGAAGGCACAGAAGTATCACATTTTTAAAAAACACATTTTTGACAGTTTAATACAACTTTCATACTTTTATATTACCAAATATATATTAGAAATCTGAAACTGCTACATACCACCTCTAGAAATGGACTAAAAGTTGAGCATCCTAAATAGCACAAGTTTCTTGGCAGATTTCACGTGCGCCTACTATATCTCAACAAAATACGTACGCATATGTTACTACGACAGGTAATTTTACGCACTGGCAGACACTCACACATACTTTTTCTCTATGCAAATGTAGGTGTTTCACTTTACAGGTGAAAACTAATTTTTTTCAGTGTACTCTAAAATTTCTAATTTTGACCCTATTAATCTTTCTGTTTCACTGATCTCTCTGTTTTTCAGGAGAATAAGACTTAATGGACCGAATTTAAGGAAGCCAGAGTTCAAGAGTAAGTATGGGGAAAAATCCAGCGTTTCTCTTTGCTCCCACTGCAGTACGGCTCAGTCCCTCCCACTGAAACCATGGCTTGCTTTAGGTACTGTAAGGAAACTTAACAACATAAAAGACATAGAAACATCTTTATTCTTGATTTTTAAAATGCAAATAGTTCAGATATACAAAAGCTTGGGTGAAATGAAAGCACTGAACTTAACAGCAAAATCTGAAAAGCAGCTTAGTGTTTTCTGAAGAGTGCTGTCCCTAGGGCTTAGCGGGGAGCTACAGCACCAAGTTTATGGCTTACAAGTCCATAGTGCAACGCTAAATCATGTTTTAAACAGCCATGTACTGTGCTACTATATAGCTGAGCCAGAACATCTAGATAGGTAATGCTATATTACGCAATACAGACAGAGCCAGAGCAATTAACAGGTTTTTAGCTTGTAAAGTGAAGATCCTAAGACCCTGAATACAGACAGGTGCAGACAGACAGTTGTGCTCACACAACCTGAACCATATACGCACCCTCAAAGAATTGCTAAAACAAACTCAGCATTTCTTAGTGTTCCCCACGCAGATGACTTACCACTTCAGAAACATTTGATAGAGACAAAAACTAGATTACCATCTAAAGACCCAGCCCAAGTGTTTAATCAAAGAGCAATTAGATTAAGACTGAAGAAAAAAAAAAAAAAAAAAAAAAAAAAAAGCCGCATTTCCAGAGCCAACTCTCAAATCAAAATTGCATCCCCAAATGATGTTTCCCCACACATGACATAAGACTTGTTCAGTTCTTGTACCAGTAACAGCCCCACTGAAGAGAAGCCTTGGAAAGACGGATGCATTTTGCTCACATTGCAGTTGAGGGTTGGCAGCCCAAGCTGTCCGGCAGCTCTGCACCACACTAAATCCTTTCAGGGCTATTGGTACAGTGAGTTCAAAGGCAACTTTCTAGAACATCCATAAAGTGTTTCTGCAGAAGCCAACAGCAGATGTTAAAAGAAAGAGCCTGGCATATGCAACTGGAATATTCCTAATGCTGCATGTTGTTTTTTTTCTTTTAAAGGAAGAAGGTTTTCAAATACAGGGATTATACACAATCATCATTACCGGTTGAAGGAGAAAGCAAGCTGAAGAATAATGTCCTGAAGCAATTTTTGAACTACTGCTTTTAAAACTCTTACAGCTTATATCATTTTAAAAGATAATGCACACAGTTAGAAAACCTCACTTTCCTCGCCTTTCTCATACCTTAATAAACACGTTAAAAAAAACACTCCATAAAATCCATTTGTATGTCTAGCGTGAGTGGCAATACAGGCTCGATTCTCCTCTCTCTTATTGTTGTATATCACTTAGAAATCTCACTGGATCCACCCTACTACCCATTGCTCCAAAATATATAGGTTGCTCTGACAACCAAAAGCATGTACTTTGTACTGTCGTATATATAATTTTGTCAGCCTAGACAGCCTGGTGGCAGCTATTACAAAACAAAACTGCACAAAGCAAAGAAAGTCACCTCTTTTCCATGCATACTTTCATTTCTTGAGATAGTCAAGATTTTACAGTTCAGAGGAATATGAGACAGCTTTTGTTTAAACTTTCATATACAGAACGATGACTTTCCTTACCTGAATTACAACTTCCTTCTTACTCGCTATTGCTTACGAAAAACAAAAATTAATGAGATGGCTTAAAACCCTGCTTAACTGTAAAGCTACCTCTTTAATACTTTTTTGAGGGTTTATTAACACAAAGCACTGTTCCAACATACATTGCAATTACATCTATGCCATAAATGAACAAAATGAATCTTGAACACTATGACTCTTCAGAACCTTCCTAGCAAGCCATAGCTGCCATTCAGAACAGCCTAGCCCTCAAAAGAAAATACAGGAGAGCGCATACGTATTTGTATGATCTTTAAAATCCAAGGGAAAAAAATCTTACAAGTAGGACGGAGAATACACATGCATCACGGAAGACACCAAAGGCTCAGTCTCCACCACGCCTGAAGACAGGCAACAGAAGACCTTGCCCAATGCAGAAAATAACTGGCATGGATTATTYGGGGCTTTCCAAAACTGTCATTAAAAAAAAAAAAATTCCAAATATTGTAGTTCAGTCAAATCATAAATGCTATACAAGCGATGCACTGCAAGATACGGGATTTCCCAAATCCTAACAAAAGCAATGAGTTAGTTCCCTCTCCACCCTCATTACTGTCATTACAGAAAACTACAGACATGCTTTTTAGTATCATCTGAAGTATTCAGTTTCCATAAAAGAAAAAACAAAAAACCAAAAAGAAACCCTAAGAAACAAATTTTTTTTCTCCCAGCAACTGTTCCATAAATCAAATGACATTTAAAAATTTATAAATGTAAACACACTTTTATTTTCCTTGACCTACGCAAGCAAAAATCCCAGTCTCAAAATTCAGTGGTGTGTGGCTCAATGTGAACAGGAAACCTGAGATCCTGAGGCCAATAACCTTATTTAGTGCCATAGCAATAAACAGTTAAGCACACACACAAATACTATCTTCTCCCACCTCAACTCAGACATGCCCACATGAACTTAGATACTCAAATTTATAACTGGGGCTGCATTGTTTGGTCATTTTTCCAATGACTATAATCATGAYTCAATTAGCTTCCCCTGAGCATTGGCAATGGGGGCACAGTCAATGTCCCGTGACATTTAAAGGATTGGTACCTGCCCAGCCCTTCTCTCCTCCATGAATTGTCTGAGCTCTGAAAACAAAACAGTTCACATCTGCAAGACGACGCATAGGAAAGCTATTCCAAACCGGGCTGTCTCCCTCTGCAGGAAYAGCGCGTGGAGAAGGGAAGCTCCCAGATTTCCGATTCCTCCAAGGCAGGGATTCGGGTTATGATTCCGGAAGCACAAAAACACTACGGTCACCTTTGTAAGAATGGATATTATATGTGTATAAATTTTATAAATATATATCAGAAATATATGTGTGTGTGTGTGTATATATATATATATATATATAAAAATTAAAAAAAAATTAAAAACCTTTATATATGCTTCCAAAAGTTAGGTAAGCCAAGACGCTGCATCATCAGGCTTCAGTGCGTTGGACTCTGCCTATCCAGGACCTAGTAGTGGGACTCCCAAGGTTTGTTCRGAGAGAGGTTTCTCTTGAGAAGGCAGCGATTTTATTCTTCAGCACTTTTACCTGCCTATTACTATCACTAAAGTTCAGCACCACTCAGGTGCTAAAACTTGAAATGACTGTTTTCTCATAAGGTAATGGACTTAAAGTATTATTTAGGCGGAAATAGATTCTTTCCTCCACAAATGTGATGGAAATAATCTGCAAGTACTTTCATTTAGAACCACTTATGATGTAAAATTATTTCAGACTGTGGCTTCAGTCTAGCATAGTATAAAAATTTATATTAAGGCTGACTCTGAAATATTTGCAAGCTGTAATACCATTCCAGTACCAAATTTTATGAAATCAAACCCACTGCAAAAAGAGACTGTTAGCTGATTATTCACATAAGTAGTAAGCCATGGAAAAGTATTGTTGATCTCTTACAGCCAGAGTTGTATAAAATACCTGCAGCAGATGAAAAAGGATACCCTGCATGCAAACAGCTTCACCTTTCCTTATTACAAACTCACAAAGAAATTCTCCGTATTTTACAAAGTTTTCCCTCTGATAAATATGTGCCTTTTCCAGCAAAAAAAAATGAGTCCTTTTATAGAAAGCCTGGACACAGTGAGTTAAGGCTAGTTTAACAACATCCGTTAAATATTTACTATACAAACAGCCACTTAACTGACTATCCAAATATCTAATAGGCAAAAAACATTTCAAGCATCACAATTATCAGTTTAACTCTTTCACACATTCAATAACATCACCTTTTTAGTTAATGAAGGCAACCTCAAAAATAATATGCCTCTAAATCTGCTTTTAATGCAGAGTGTTTCACACTTAACATGCCCGCAAGAAGTCACATACTTTTGCCATTCAGAAAGCTTGAACAAAGTTGCTTTTAGCCACCACAATGGAAACACAGTTTGCATAAATCTTGTGGTCTGGGCTGTGCAGAAGACAGCAGTCCCTCCTTGAGGACACCAGAGGACAGAAATTTATACAGTTGGATCAGGCCCAAATTTTTGGTTTATTTGCATTTACATTTAGTAAATTACCGGGAAAATGCCCAAAACAGCCAAGGAAGGTGGGCAGTGCTATTGTAGTGTTGTGCGGGAAACGGGAACGAGCAAAGGCTACCATGGAGATGTCCTTAAAATCTGTCTCTTCAGCATATAAAGAAATGGTGGAAAATGGGATTCTGTAAAGGACTTCCGTTGGCTTGGTTGGAAAATGGTGGGTTTGCTCTGTTTTGGTTTTTTGTTTGTTTGTTTTGGTTTTTTACATAAGCAAAGGAAACATTCAGTAAATTATTCCTTTGTGACAATGGAGCTGAGGAGGCTTGAGGTCCTTTAGAAGAAGGCATGCCTGCAGGGACTGCACAGGCCCCAGAGCAAGGGAGCGGCAGAGCGAGGTGCGGGGCGACAGTCTCAGCAAGCCGGAGCACAGCTAATGGAAAAGACGACATAAACACCRTGACCAGGATGCGCAACAAGCAACTCGGCGTGAACTGGAGCAGCTCCTAGCAGATCTGCCTACCGGGAATCAAGATCTGCCTTGAAGGTCAGCAGCTCCGAGCTGTGTTTGGGGAGAAGCCCCCTCCCAGCACCTGGACAGGGTGGGATGGGCCACAGAGCAACAGGCGTATTTTAGCCCATCAAATGGGCTCCAAACTACGAGAAAGGAAGTTTTCTGCAGAGGAGGAGAGTTGGTAGCTACCTCAAGCAGTCCTTCAAAGCCACAGTGTGCTCTTCAGGGCTGGCAGTCTTGCTCACATTCAAACATCCCAAACTGAGATACTTCCATGTTTCCTTTTATTCCTCTTGCCAGTAATATTAAGTCTGTTTAACCGGTTGTTTGGGATTTGACAGATGACCTCATTGAGGACACAGCCATTACAATTTATTCTCCCTGGTTTCTAGGAACGGGCTTGACTGGTGGAGGCTTTGTTTGGGTTTGGTTTTGTTTTGTTTTTTGGTTTTTTGTTTGTTTGTTTGTTTTAGTTTATTTTGTTAGTAATTGACTCCTTGCTGTCAACTGGTGCCTGCAGAAGAGTTAGATTCGTAAGAAGAGCAGCAAGACACGTTCAAGCATGTGACAGGCATAGCATGCTGACAGGGGCTGGGAGATACAAGTCTTTTATGAACGYCAGAATTAGGTTCCAGCAGAGAACTTAAACTTTTATATCTTCTAGCAATTCCTCAAAAGGAGTAATACTTACATAAATGAAACAGCTGCCCACACAAAAATTAAAGCAGCAATTGCCAGCACATTTTACTTCATCTATAAAGGCACGCAAGGTAGCAAAAAGTTTTGCACGTATATTTCTCAGGGAAATAAACTCAGCCAGAAAGCAGCTTTCTGACTTCTGAAGACACTTACTGTTCACGGAGAGCAAACATCAGGCTTCACAGCTTTTGGAGGAAGCTACACGTTATGTCCCTGGAAGCCAACACAGTGTCGGACAAGTGATCCTGGGGAGCATAAGACGACAACAGCAAAAACCCGCTAACCAGGAGCACTGGATTTTGACAGAGACAGCACAACTTCCTCCCACTAGTGACGCTGAYGGATGGTTTCTGTACCAAAACTGACAGCGACAAAAGAGGCTTTAACGTGAAGGAGCCTTTCCAGTCCCTCTTCACGCATCTGGGAAGGCTGGTACTGACTGACAAGCAAGTCAAATATTACGAATGATCGACACCCCTAAAACAAATACGGAGGTGGGGTGTTTTCAAAGAGCAACCGCTACCACTCTGGTAGGGGTTTTTTTAACACTTGTTGCAGCGACCGGTTTTGCTGCATGCGGCTGAGAGGACAACTGGTTCTTTGCCCGGTCTTCTTCACTGCTGGCACCAGCCCAGCCCTGCCCTCACTTCTCAGCCCAAAGCAACCAAAAATAGTTATGCTGGGATCCCTGAGGTAGCGAACAGACTTTCTTGATCTGGGATGTTGCTCGCTATGTATACCAGTATTATGGAAAAGAAAAACAAGTTGGGAAAAAGATAAAAATCAATGTGAAACCAGAGGCAGAACAGAGAAAGCAACAAATTTTAGGGGACGCATTATCTTTCTCATGCCCTATTTCCATTACTGCCTGGTAAACGCACACTTGTCATCTCCAGTGCCTTTCCTCCATTTTCTCAGCAACGCTTGGCTTTGTCTCCTCAGGAGAAAACACACAAACAAGACATGAGGAAAAACTATTTGATAACTTTTACATTCCTCTCAATTCTGAGTGATGGTCCAACATTGTTTGAGAAGTCATCTGCAAAACCCTAATCCCTAATGTGGCACAGACAGCACCGTCTCACAGCTAACCTGCCAGTAGGAACACAGGTTTTCCACAGGACATTTCAGTTCAATCTAGAGGTAAAGCCCATTTATTGCACAGTCAGCACAATGTGGCAAAGTAACTTGAATTTCTTGGGAAAAGAGCCACAGTAAGGATGTGCATTTTGGGCAAGATTAGCACCTGTTGCAAATAAGAGTCAGATTTATACTTGCTAAGGATCTAGTCCACCAAGGAATAGAATAAATTTAATATTCAATCATGGCAACAAGAACTTAATTTGAGTACAGATGAGGGTCATGACGTAAAATATAGCATCCTACAATCTATCATGGTTAGCATGATTTTAATGGATCATTAGAAATGCTTATGGAACCTATACATTTCTGGGCACTACTTCGGGATCAGTAATAAAAAAAATTCATTCTCTAGTTGCCTCCTAAAGCGACTTAGCATACCATATATGATGAAGAATTATAGTCTACTTGCAAAAAGATACTTAACTCCTTACAATGCAGCAATAAAAGATGCCTGATCGGAGATGAAATTTGAAAGTTTTGAGTTTGATGGGCTTTGAGAATACCCCTATGTAAAGTATTATATTTTATACTCTTTTTTTCTTTTCAAAATGATTGTTTTTCCACAGACTTTCTAATATGAGCATACAAGCAGAAAAAATTCAGTATTTCTTTTCAGTTATGTCAAATTTTAACCATTTATTACAGTGCAGAACCCTGGATAAAAATACTGTATAAATCACATACCTAGCTCTACCTGCACCTTAAGAATTTAAGTATGTCCAGAATTAGACATCAGGGTGACCGCTCATGAAGAAATCTTTTTGGAGTCAACATGCATCCTCTACGGTCCCTTGTATCCACATGCATCCTCCTTGCAGAGGAGCTATCCTTCCTACTCTGCTGCTTTACTCTCTCCTCATATTTACTATGCTCTGAAGAATTTTAATAAATATTCCATGTGATATCCGTAAAGCAAAAAAAAAAAAAATTAACTAACAGTCAGCACAAACGCTTCTAAAGCGGCATGCACTCTTCTTTCATGCAGGATCATCAAGTTCAAAACCATGATAAAGGTTAAGTTTATTAAGCATTAGAGAGATCCGAGTTCTCATCACTCAACCACTCCTTTTTCTTTTCCTTCTTTTTTTTTTTTTTAATTTTTTTGAGAAAGTGTAATAAAAGGAGGTGCGCAGCTAAATGGTGACCTTTAGAAGTACTGTGTTTTCCTATGGGAGGAAATGCGCTGTATTTGATAGTTAGTTTTTATAAGATTAATTAGTCTGACATGTTAATTGATATTTTTTGGTAGATGAGAACAATGAAATAATTTGTTTCCCTTTAAAGGAATTCTGTAATAAACGCAATCCACAGATGAATACCTGCACTGCTTTATCATAGCAATACACTTTTTTTGGAGATACATTTTTAAACACAAAACAAACCCAACAATTTGGGTAAGTTATCTGAAAGCATTACATAGCACAGTTTTTTCAGACAGCAAGTCCTTCATGGATTTAAATCACCAAACCAGATGCATAATAGAAGTCCCCTATTTAACACGACGACAGATGTCATCAATAGAAAGCCTTGGCATTAGCGAGCTAGCACACCTCAGTTCAGGATTATTGCCTTATCTACTGTAATGCAACTTCCACACAAACACAAAAGCATTTAGTTTGTAAAAAGACAGTATTGTTAAAACTGCTCGTGTTGCTTAGCTTTTACTTGCACTAGTATCTATGTACGTAGGCATAATAATCTTTCACAGATCTGACCTTCGGAAACCATGCATTAGTATGCAAGTATGTACGGTATACTGCAAACACTAATGAAGATATTTAGACAGTGTAGTTAGACCTCAGACACATGATAAAGTTGTCACAGATTAATATATTACCCACATCAACTGAGCCACGGTAACTGTCCAGTCACCTGGTCTCAGCTCATAAAACGCAAGGTAACGAAGTAACATGCGTTAGCAAAGCCCTCTTTCACTTCAGGTTAAGCCAAGCCAAATAACTTTGCATTTGTGCAAACATGGCCAGTTACTGCATCTCTGCTAACCCACAGTAACTGAACAGGTCTTGGTACGTTGATCATGTATATAACCTGCTAGATACACTGCTGCCATCTCAGGAATTTCTCCACACATACCCTAAAGTAAATCAGAGATGAATCGCACAGCCCATACCGTCTCCCTAGGGTATCAGAAGTGTCTTGCATAGACCTTGGCCAGTCCTTTGAAAGACTCCCTCAAGACTTATTTGCCTAGTAGCTAACTTAGCAGTGACACTCCAGCTCTCACCGCATCTGTCGCAAAGCTATCACAATATTGGACCTCTTCATTTTTAAGCCTTCATGGAAATACTTCAGCCTACGGAAAACACCCCAGAACAGGCTCATAACTGAATATAAATTAGGTGTTAGAAGGATGACATACCGCTGTAGTTAGAGGATAAAGCTTCTAACACCCCAGTAGATGCTATTTTTCACAGCAAAACAGCAATTCTTGTAACAACTGCAGGAAAATCAGCCAAGATGCACAAAAGTGTGTCGGTAACTGTCTTCAGAGTAGCTGCTGAACTGGGACTGGGGAGTTTAAACAGAAGTGAAAAACCTGCCTACGTTAGTGACTCTGGCCTAAATGGAAGCGGTTTATTGCCCACTATGTACAAGCCGGGAAAAGGGACCAACCAACCAGCCCAGCGCCCCAGTCCTGAGGAAAGGAGAAGAGAGAAGCACATTTAAGTACAAAGATTTAACTGTACAGTAGGCAACATTTGATCTTTCTGGTAGTAGGAAATACAAAATCAGTGTCATGAGCTTTATCAGACACCACACATCTCTCAGGACTTCTGCTAGAAAAGGTCACTATAAATTGTGGCCAGACTCTGTCCAGGTTCCTCTAACAAACCCATTGGCAGAGGTTTGGGAAGGATGGTGTGGAAATCTGTGGGCCAACAGTTCCCGTTTTGGTGTTGCACAATGATGGAGGCAGTAACAGATTTTTAGTTCAGAGACTGAGCTAATTAATTTATTGTTGTTTTTGGCAGCCAGAAACATTTTTTCTATGAATCAGAAATGAATTCTTTATTAAATGAGAGTGCCCTTCCTATCAAGTAAGTGCTTGATTCAATAGGCAAGAGTCTTTCTCAAAAACAAAACAAAAAAAAAAACCACAAAAAAAACCCAACCAAACCAAAAACAAACCAAAAACAAACCAAAAACAAACCAAAAACAAACCAAAAACAAACCAAAAACAAACCAAAAACAAACCAAAAACAAACCANCCAAAAACAAACCAAAAACAAACCAAAAACAAACCAAAAACAAACCAAAAACAAACCAAAAACAAACCAAAAACAAACCAAAAACAAACCAAAAAACCAACCACACCACAAACCTAAACCAAACACAACCAAAACCAACAAAAACCCAAAACTTCTTTAAACAGTGCAATGAACACCAAAGTATTTATGCAACACACGAGCGCCAACAAAAGACACAGAGAATCCCCATGCGATTCCTTTAGCCATGGTCTACGGAAATCAGTGGAAAAGAGACAAAGGGGAAAAGACAACTTGAGTTCAAGTCCAAATTATTTGAATGCCCAGACCAGAATCCTAGCAAGAGAGGAAAACAACCATGCACGATTTGAGCTTTTTTGCATTTCTTTCAGCTCCAAGACGACRGTTGCTCTGTCTTTCCTGCTCAAGCCTGTAGACCAGCTGGGAGAGACACACTTCTTTTTTTGTGAAATTCTGTTCCAAGCAGGCTTTTGACTGCTGGGATCTCACTCCCTTGGCTTTGGAAAGCTAAATCTAGACTGTTTTGTTGATAGGGAATGGCAGAAAGCAAGCGATGTGACAGGAGGAGGAGGACATTTCGTAAATGAGAAGCATGCTTGCATCAGGTGCGAAGGAGAAAAAAGTTTACTGGTGACTTTTACACTAGAATTATACTGACATTATTTTACCCTTCTCATAACTGCAAATGAGGAGTAAGATTAATTTTACAGCAGCAGATTTTCCCCATGACTTCAACAGAATTAGATTAAATTAATGTTTCAGTTGTGCTTAATCTAAATTTCTGTCTTCTAAACTGTAGGCAAATGGTTTCTAATCACTATTTCTGTACCATCTGATGTTAAAGGTTCATCAATTTTGTTTCCCACCAATATGATTAAACTCTTATTCAGGCAAGAAAACATTGTTAGTAAGCAAATCAATTTCTTTTAAAACTCTCTCATGTACTACCAGTTAATAGCTTCTTCAATCAAAACAGTAAAAATACACTGGTCTTGGACTTATTTTTTAGCTACATRCTGAGCTGTGAGCGTGCGATGTTTCTCCCCTCTAATTCTGCCTGTCCCAGACCAGCAACATATAGGACATAAATTTGAATTTCCCTCTATACAACTCTTTAAAAAGAAAGAACTGTTAGAATCATGAACTGCCAAATAGTGTGATTTTAACTTATTTAATGAAGGACAGAATGAATTTCTACTTTATAAAATGTAACTCCAATTAACACCAAGAATAAAACACCCTGCGCTATTATCAAAAAGTCATAAAACATCTGGGTTTAACAATAATCTGGCTGAAGAGTACTATACACAACAGAAATAAAATTCCTTATTGCCATTCATCATCTTCTATCTTTAAAATGATACTGCATTCACACATTAATTACAGTTATTAGATAAGTAAATTGTATCACGATGCCCTGAAAGGCTGGCACACCAACTGCTGGAAGAGCATAAAACCATTAAATCGGCAAGATCCTTTCTCTGCCAGGACTGACAGCAGCGCAATTTCACAACGTAACACTTTGTCAGTCATTTACCTTCAGCTGTACTTGTGAAATATATCCCCCCATAAGCACTTTATGCATTACAACTCAGTCCAATAGGTGAAAAAGACTTTTCCGTGTGGGGCGGGGGGAATTAAGGGGTTCCTGACACTACTTTCAAACAAACGAGTAAATAACCCGCCAGCGGCACAACAAAGAGTGAACTCTGCCATTCTGAGATTATTCGTTTTGTTGTACAAGTATAATAAACATACTGGAGGACAAAATTGGTCTGTTACATTAATATACCTATTTAATTTAGAGCAAGCGCACAGTGTAAGCTTCGGCATTTTAATGAGATGACAAGGCTCAAGCACCGCCACAAGTACCGAGGCACTACTATTGCACAAGCTCTGTCGGAAAAAGCCCTTTTTGGAAAAACCAAGCCACTACAGAATTTCGACCCCAGCTATCAGCCCTGACACAGTACCGCAGCTTTTCGGACATTTGACAGCTTTTGGGGACTTTCCCTCCTCATCAGGCCCAGCTAAGTTTGGTTTGTGAAGCAAGGAGAAGCGATGCGCTCTCCTCTCTCCCTTACAGTCACTCCTCTGCTGCCGGTGCCCGCCACCTCCTTAACCACCACCCCCTTAGACACAGCATAGCTTTGGTGCAGCCCATTCCTCAGCTGGCCCTGATTTTAGGTAGCAGGCTCCATCGAGTCAAGTCCTGAGTGGGAAGGAGAGAGGACCACATCTCTCCAGCCAGTACATTCACCGAGTGTCCCTTCTGCACCCCAGAAAGGGCAAGGACAAGGACGCAGTGTTGCCCTGGGCAAGGAGAGTCAACTCCTTGCCTTGCAAAAACACTTGCAAAGAAAAAGGCATTTATTCATGAAATTACAATCCACCCTGTCCTGCTTAGCAACAGTTTTCCTCCTCTGTGAAGCATTAGTAATATATTTTTATCTGCTTTCAACACCACGCCTATACGATAAAATGTTTAATTCCTTAGAAAAATAAACTCTGCCTCTAGTGAGGATAACTTCTGCAGCATAGCAGCAGATGTAGGGGTTTGACAGCTGACTGGTCATAAACAATCAAAGGTTTGAACAAAAGATAAAATATTTGTGTGGGCTACCATTTCTGCCAAGAAATTCAATGAAAAGCGAGGAACAGCAAGGAAAGAGGATAAAATATCACAGACTTGAAGCGAAAGAAGTCTGCAGATGACACTGGCCTGGAAGGAAGGAAAAACTAACAAAACATATCACTAGGCATTATTAACAGCTGTGTAAGAAACAAACCAGATTTCAGAGGAAATCCTCCTTCTGTAGAGGTTTAAGGGTGACAATAAAGCTTAAACTGTCACAAGCATTTGATTAGTACATTACAGATGGAATTTAAAACTGGCAGGTTAATAATCAAGAACTCCCCAGAGTATCAGACTCCCATTAATGCATCTCCTCCTTCACCTGGACCAATCAACCATTCATGCTTTCCCACCACCTGACAAAATACATCTGTTGGTAAAAAAACAGCTTTTCCTGGCAACAGATTAAATATTTATGCCATTCTATTACTGATGTAAACACTTCTCCTACACAATTTTCTAGATATAGATCAGCAGCTTCATTGCAAAACTTAATCATGCACTGTTCCCTGAAAACTGCTTAAAAGTATGTTTTAGAAACTGTTCACAGAAGGTAATAAAACACACTTAAAGTCACACAAAACTTATAATCATTGTTSCAGCCACTTTAATACTGAAAAACAACTGTGTTCAGAAGTTGAACAGCCTTTGCTAACACTACATATGCCCTTCCAGTACCTAATTAGCTGATAATACTCTGGGTGCCTGTAACACACAACTCAAACGCCTTGCTTACCAATGTGTTTAGTATTCTGCAAATAAATCTTCGTGCCAATTAAATCCCTTGTTATTATGAAAATGCTTCCATACYGTTGTAATAACACAGGATAACACACTCAATGCTACTAATCATGAGGCTATTCTTTGAATAATTGCAGGATTTATGAGTAATCATTGCTAGGGATACGCTACTATTCAGTACAAAGTACACAAAATCTAATAATACCTTTCAAATAAATCTGATTAATGCTACAGTATCCTCTAAGTGAGGCATGTACATAAAAAATCTTCCCAAACCACTGAGAAGCAGTATTTTACAGTGCAGTAATTTACTGTCGCAGTTCCACAGTAATTCACAAGCACAGTAATTTACAAGTGTATGCAGACAAGAAAAATCTATTTTTCTTCTCAATATCTGAAAATATTGCTAAATACCAGGTTTGATCTCAGACAAGATTACTACTTCCATTTCCCCTAGCAACAGGCAAATTAGGAGAGACTTCTGCTCACAGGAAACTTTTGGGGCAAACTCAGGAATGAGTCCAGATTCCCCATCAAGTAAACCAGCAAGTCAAGAACCTGCAATATCTCCACAGAAATGTTTACTGGTACTGGCTTATAGTTTAGTCCAGTTCTAGAATTTTCTGTTGAGATCATATACAGTAGGAGAAATACTTCATTCATCAGCAAAATAATCAAATAACACATGAACTCATCTTATTACTTAAAAAGTTATCTATCTTACAGTTACCTAAAAAAGAAAACTATGGGGAGCAAGGAACTCCTACCATCAAAAAGATTATAACACTAAGATGTAGAACTAGTGGGAACTTCAAGAAAATCAGTAAGACTTTCAGTAAGTAACTAAACGTGACCATTTACAAAGTACAACTAAAGAATGAAATTAAAAAACAACTACCAAAAACCTTCACCACAGTGTAAGAATGGAAACATTTTAGAGAATTATTTAATTAGTAACTTACATATACAAAGACATTTAAAACGATTTTCACACACACAACTAGCCAAACCCACAGAAGTCAGTGTGGCAGGGGAGAAAGACAGATTAGATCACCCCTTCCAGGACAAATTAGTCCCAAACTTCCTTCACCTGTGCCTAATGAAACACCTGAACTAAAAGTGCCCCACCAACCCCAAATCCTTCCAACCTTCCACCATTCACCCCTGGAAAAAGCTGAGACAAGGGCCAAGCAGATCCACCTGTGTGCAACCTCCTCACCTCCCAAGCGGGCACGCAAGGAGGACTGGCAAAGCTGGCCAACGGTGCAATACGAGCTATGCTTCGAGCACACAGTATTAGCATTCACCGGGGTACACAAGGGAAAAACAAAGGACCAAGTACTGAAATCAATAACTTGAAGAACCCCTCCTTCTTGCAGATTAGCTGTCTGGGGGACTTTCTGATGCAGCATGTCTCTGGAGCATTAACTCAATGACACCTGCAAGGGCTACACTTGCATTTTCATCATCTTTGAAAGTTCCAAGTTGCCTGTATTGCTTTAAGAATACAGTATGTTGGAATATATATCTATACCCTCTTTCAAAAAATATTTTTTAAATTGCATCTGTCTGCAATGTTTGTTCAGAATTCAAAAAGGAAAGTGTGAGGATGTCTGCTAAACAGTAGAATATCATTTGGTCAAAAACTGGACAGACAACTTCAAGTTCATTAGAAACATTTATCTGTAAATATTGTTCTCCAAGATATCAGTATTAATATATTACGTACAAAATATAGTAAATAAATACAGAAAGAAGAAAGTGAAAAATCTCAACAACCTACTATAGATAAACAAATCTGTTTATTTTTCCTTCAGAAGACATTGGTTACTCAGGCGAACCACTCTATTAGCAAATCCCTCCAAAAAGAGAAGATTAAATATTCCACAGAGAGATTAATAGTAGGTAAACTGTTGCTTCTGGTCTCCTGCCCAGTGAATGCTTTTCTAAAGGAACAAAAATATTACTATGCCAACCATCACTACACAACACTGGACTCCACCTCTTCCTTTTTTAAAAAGCAAATTACCCACACGCCAAAACAGAAACATTTAGTGATTTTTATTATGTCTCAATCAGATGGACAAAGCTCACCCAAAAGGCATTAGTATCACCAAGTCAAGCCAGGCAATTCCACATTAACAACAGTATTCAGCGCATCCTGTATAAATTTATTACAGGAAAGAAAAAGGAATCTTTGCACACAGATACAGCACTAGACAATTAAAATAGTAAGATAAGAACAGATGTGAAAAGCTTTTCAGAAAGATAGCTATTCTCAACAAGTCTTTAACTGTAATGGAAAAAAATTCAAATTCTTATTTTATTGCACCCAAATCACATCACTAAATACATTTTACATGAATTTACACTGTGCCTTCAGGGACAGTAGGTTACTTCTAAATAACGACAAAGAGATTTCTACCCAGGGCAAGGTCCTCAAATTATATATTAAGTATCAAATCACGGGTCTACCCTCATTCAAACTGGGGTCTCAGTGGGGGCGGGGGGGATCTTCATTTTCCTAGAATGCTGAAATTGTTTTTTGAATGCTGAAGGTTTGTTTTCTGACTTTGATCAGAAGCTTTCCTAAAATTTTCTCACCTATACGTGCCACACACTCTACAAGCAATTTGTGGCAATCTACCAGTTCATTACAGCATTCTTCCAAAATTATAGCATACTAAATGATTTTTTTTTTTTCCCCAAACACGTAAAACGAGTAAAAAGGTATTTACTTAAATTGTACAAGTACTTTGCATAGATGGAAAGAATTTGTTTCAGCAAAGCAAATATCTGAAAACATTAGATTCAAACCCATTTCATTACATTCAGGTAACCATGGAATCATGTAAGGTTTTCTTTCTTTTCTTTTGTTTTATCACCTAGATTCTTTAATATGTGAAGGAAGCAATAACAATTTCATTAAACTAAACTACAGAAAAGAAAGGCAGAGGTACCAAATCGGTACTGTTAGAAGGCTCAGATTAATAATTTATGACAGCCAATCTAATCTTTTAGAGGTAAAGCAAGTAAAGAAGATTGTATGTCTGAACTTTTTACCTATGTTTCAATTAATCTACTTGCTTGCATACATGTAAAGTGTACTGTCGGCGTGTGCCGCATCCCCAGGCAGGTGAATATAGAGCAGCTCTACCTTTGCATCCACAGACACAGTTCCGCAGTGTTTGACCATGATCTCTTTCAATGAAAAAAATTCCTCAATAGCCAATTTTACCAAGCACACACCACTTGGCATCATTGCCTGCACCTCTGCCTGTCCACACCTTTACCTTCTCATCCTGAAGTTCAAAGATAAACAACCTTTCTTTGCCCTCAAAGCTGTCACTCTGAAAGCCACCCATGGGCAAAATTAGAGCTACAGCAGGAAGTTGTTAAATACATGAAATGCATGCCTTAACCCATCATTTGAATCAATGTATATAAAACATATGCAACAAATAATACAATGACCCGTATTAACAGCTTTATCCTAAGTTACATTTATCTGTCTGGTGTTTAAATTATATTTTTTTGCAGTATGTGGCAGTAATCATTAATATTACATTTAATTTGTATATGCATTACAGCATCATCCAGAAACACAAGGTGCAGGAGTAATATGCCAAATACAACATCTTGAAAAATTTCAACATTAATTTAACTGCACAGATTTTTTGGATGCCACGTAGACCTTTATTAGGTACCCCTATGCAATTCACTTCCACGAACAGCTTCATATAAGAGCAACTTATTTTATGCAGATAAAATACCCAAGCACAAAGACTAACAGAGAGTCTGAGAACACAGAAAATTCTCTTTTAGCTTTTGATTGGGTTTGCTTTAATCAATGTAGTTGATAATAATTAAGCCTCAAAACCCACACGCCTAAATGACATACTGCAGTTTATTTTGATTACAGAGTTTATTTTGTCATTTGTAGCTTGCCATTTAATAGGCAAACACAAAAGCACACGTCTCCTTGGTAACAAATTGAGCCCAGCTCGATAACCAAAAAAGTGTCTCTCACCTCCCGGTGGGAAGGGGAGTCCCTCCTGTCCCTCTGACCAGGGACGGCACCTTGGCCTCCCACCGCCCAACAGTTCCCTTCTGGAGACAGGTAATCACCTCCATGTCGGTGAAGGTGGCAACAAAGACTTCCCAGATGGGGTTATCAAACACTTTTTACAGTCAGGCCATAAACCTGCACCGACGGATTTGCGTCTTTGTTCGGCTGCCCTAATTCCAGTGGGGTTTGGCACAACCCGCACCCCAACCCCTCCAAGGCTTGCACACTCTCTCACTTTTTTCCCCGATACATCTGATATTAGTTGTTTGTGCTCCTGCGTAGTGAGTGATAGCTGATGAATATCTCCCTAACTGCACTATGTGAAACTGCATCATGGAAGGAACCTGTTATTGACAGCACAATACATTATAATGGAATTTTATATAGATCTTACGGATTTCTTCCCCGTTCATCTACCAGCATTATTTCAGAGAGAGGTTTAAGCAAGAGTCAACCTGACTTTTGTTTTAATCTCTCAACTATGACAATATAATTAAGCTGTGAATGATATATCAAAGTGCCATACACAAAGACGAACTGACAGGAGTAATTTTTACTACTCAAAAGCCTTTAGTTTCATATATCATAATATCCTGTAAAGCAAGCCCACTGACATCTGCTTGACTGTAAAAGCAATAGCTCGGTATAAGCCTCAATTCATCCTTCAAACAGGCATATGTGCTCCCTGYTTATTACTAGCACTATGTGCATTACTACAGTTGAAACCTGCATCATTCATTATTTCCTTTCTTTATTAACTGCTTACCACAAATCGGAGGGCAGAACTTGCCATATTCTTGCATGACAGTGTTTCATAGGAGTGTTCTGCTTAAATTATTTTAAATGTTTTATCATCTTGACAGATATTTTGCTTCTTTTGAAGGTGTTGAAGAACAGAATTTGGCATATCTGGTTAGGATCCAAATAGGTCTCCTTTTTTTTTTTTTTTTTTTTTTTTTTTTATCTAGACATACTTCATTAGATTTTTTTTTTTTTTTTTTTTTTTTTTACAAAAGGGAAGGGAGGATTTGCATTCAAGCTCTCATTACTTCTCATTTCACTTCTAGTTTTGAAGCTTTTCAGGGCTGCAGCGGATCTTAGTTCTGTACCTACAAGAATGAGAACCTCGTTTATAGCTGGGATCCTAAGGCACTACTGTAATGCAATTATTATTATCATCACCATCAGTATCAGCCCAATCAATCTGAGTATATGCTTCTAATGAGTTCGTGTCTTGAGGCAGTTAATGTTCAGACTGATTTTTGGGGGTTTTTTGTTGTTAAATAACCGTTCTTTGCAGCAAATAAATTGAAAGCTTTATCAAATTAAAATTAGAGAGCAACTATGAAAAACCTGATTATGGCAAAAAATTATCAAGAAGAGCAGATTAACCTAGCTCATTTGGGGGGTGAATTGTATTTGCTGGGTTAAGAGATATGGCTTGGCCAAGAGGCAATTTGCTTCTATCTTTGGGTTCTTCTGTAGAAGAATAAAATAATTTCCTTGAAACAAATAAATTATACAGAAAAGACTAAATACTCTCCCATACAGACCGTGTGTAGAAGGAATGCATGCTATTTAAATGGCTGTTTTGGCAAAACAGAAAATCAGGAAATTTGTTTTCTGCACATTCCTGCACGATTCATTAGAATAATCTCCACACCTTCCTCAGAGAATACCAGGGACCATCAGATGCCAGAGAACTTCCAACTTGGAGAGAAAAGAAAAAAAAAAAAAAAAACAACACACAACAAAAAAACCCACCAAACAACAACAACAACAAAAAAAAACACCACACCACAAAAAAAACCCCACAACTTAATTTGCTCTTGTCCGGTAAGTCTTGACCGACTCTGCTACAGAAGTCCCAATTGTGAATAATTACCATTCAATCATATGAATCAGTCTTGTGCATATGACTGGATTTACAGTGATAGACTCATTTTCAGCTGCGTGTTTGCAAGTATTTGTATTAGAAAGCCACCATTTCCAAAGCAAGCATATAAAGAAAAGTGAAGGTGAAAACTTTTTCATTATCTTAGAAGACAGCCTATTACCTATATCACTTTCTCAGATATCCATCCATCCACACCTAACGAGGCCTATGATTTAGTCAGAATACATTCATAAAGATGATCCATAGTTGTTATGCAGCCACTTGATGTTAATAGCAAAGCTGATGTCTTAAATCACAGCTGTTTCCCTGTGATAGCCAAGGGGCAAAGCGACACTTTGGAAAACTGAGGAAAGAATTTATTAGGGCAACTTTATGAAAGCAACATTTAAAAGAAAAATGTGAGGCAAAACATCAGGTCAAAAGTGCTATAACCAAATCACTAGATAGTATTAGATGCCGTATAGTAATCTGCATAACTAAGTAGTTAGTAGTTATTTGTCCTCCCTCTGCATATGTTATTATTACCAAAAATTTACTATATCTAGATTAAAAACTTTTATATTTATTTTTATCTATAATCTGTTCTCAGTGTTCTAYAGAGATGCATAGTAACCTGTATATACTTAGGAACAAGTGGCAAGTRAAGTGTCATTCTTTCCTATACTAGTAAGCATTGAACCACAACTGAAAAGAGTAAATTTTAACCAAAAAAAGTATTTAGCAGTTGAAGAGATTTGCTGATTTTTAATTATATCAACTATATAAGGGACAGATAAGACAATATGTGTTAAGAGTACCAGTACTAAGCCAGTAATAAACACCAAATGACCCAGTGTCTTCAGGAAAACTACTTACATCCTTCAACTTTAGCTCGTTAGTAAGTTCTGCTGGATCACAGAGCACACAGGGTTTTACAGGGCTGAATCCCCTCTACACACACCCCACTCAGATGCAATTTGATCCAGAAACACTCAATTTATGTTGATTGCAGATTCTGGAGCTTTAAAGAATAGTGTAGCTTTACAGCCAGGAAGGAAGAAACATATGAATAAATTCGGCATTACACGAAAGATAACAATTAGGCACAAGATACCCATGGGCTCTTGGAAGTCTCTTAGATTCATAGATGAAGAGATGTTGCAGCATCAGGCTCTGGTGAGAAACGGATGCATTTTTAACTAGAACCAACAATCCCTGACATTTCACTTGCTTTCAGCAGGACTCCGTTTGCCTTACTCATCGCTATTAAAAACATTTAAATTAATCCAGCAGGATTTCTGAGAAAGCAGTGAATGAGCTGTGATTTTGCAAAGCGGTAGTCTSATTTCTGCCTCCATTCTTCTGGCCAGTAATTGTAACAATAGAAATACTGAACTCAAGTTCCCATTACCAACCATATGGTATTTTTAACAAGGAATGAAATGACTGCCAAACTGGAAAAAAATACAGAGATGAGAACAAGATGTGCATACGCCGTAGCAAAGTGGAATAATTGCATAGATTAAGTAGGTCAACTACAGGTATGGATTTCTTTTAAGGCGATCCAAAAAAGTATGAAAAGTTGCATGTGAAGGCACGCTCCAAAAGAATTCACAACTGCAAACACGCCTGTCTTACTCAAATCAAGGGAGGCAAAACTGAAACCACCTACCCTAAGGAGCTTCCACTGGAAAGCCGGTCTTATTTCCCAACTTGCTCGCTGGAAAGCTGCTGTGGAATAACCGGAGCGACGGACGAGCACATGTCGCACAACTACTTCTTAATGATATTTTTGTCAGGTGATTTTATAAGCAGGAGCCTGGATTGGATAGGAAATGATCTTCTTTACAGCCGCCGTCTAGTATTTTGCATTAGAAGAAATTGCTATTCAAAATACGTGAATACGGCAATTGCTGCCTTCCTTGCACCTGTTTTCTGAAGTGAGCTCTGAAGTTTTCTATTAGTATTTAGATTTGCAATGTGATTTTCAACACAGAGTTAAGCCTGTGTATCCAAAATAAAAAGGTGAAAGGAGGTCAAGAACCACCCTGTTAAAAAGCAAGCCTTCCATTTCGGGGGGGAAGGGGGGGGGGTGGTACTTTTAAAAGGAAAAAATCTCTGAGGAAGAAATGGCCGACGGCTCTTGGGATCTGTGGATCAGTTTGGTTAGTGGGTTTTGGTGGAGGAGGTAGGAAAAGACATGCACACGCATGCAGATTTCCTCCAGCTGCTAAACRCACAATAGAGATTTTTAATTTACAGACATTTTGACTCTTCAGGTATCAGGAGTCTTTTAATCCTGTGAAACTTGCATTATTTTCTTCCTAATTTTTAAAAAAGAATTTTGAAAGAGAAAAGCTAGAATTGGAATCCACAAGGCTCAAGTAGGCCATCAGGAGAACTCTGCATTTCTGGAAGTGCTGAAACATTAGGTTTATAATGAGAAACTGATGCTAATCCTAAAGAAATCTGAGGTTTTCCCCATAACTACATACATGGCTCAAAAAGAAGGTGCTTCAGCACACAAGTCCAATAAAGCCCCTGGAAATCTCCATTTCCCATGCACAGGAGCATACACAGACCCACAGAGCTCGCACCAGAACCGCAGGGAAAGGTCAGCAGAAGTCCAGACACTGGGACATTTTGTTATAAACAAGCGTTAATCTGCCATGCGAACCCCCCCCGAGCGGGAAAACCCAGACTCCCAAAGGCAACTGGCCTCAGGGAAGGAAAGATATGAAAAATTCAGAACTGGGGAAAACGTCTCGCCTCTACACTACGCTCCATCATATGCCACCCTTCTCTCTGAAGTAAAGCTAGATAGAGACACATGCAGTTGTCACATCTTTAGCAGACTGAAAATTCATTCCCCCCTACCTGTGAGAAGAAGCAAGGAGACATCGCTGTACACATTATGTCTTATTTAGACTTYTGCACGGCAACGCTCGTAGGTGAACTGTTGCACCACATTGGGGTGGGAGTCTCAGTACGCATGAAATCTTGCATGTGCTGGCAATCCTGGCTCAGAGCCTCCAGATGAATGAAGGACATGATCTTACTGATAAGAATACGTATAAAATAAAAATGTACAACTTCCCATGGCTCTTAAGTTCTCTACTCCGTTCTCCACCCAAATATCAAAATCTACAGATATTAAATAACTATAAACATGCTTAGAGACTATTGCACACATTCTTCTCCTAGGCTGCTTCTCTGGGCTGACCTGCAGCACCATTAGTGCAGGAGAAAAAAAAAAGACTGAAACAAAACAAAGCAAACTACTGAAGAACAACATGCCGTTGTAAATTAATGGAGTTTTGGGAGGATCCAGGAAAGTTCCTGAAGTTTCTTCCTCCACTCTATAATGCCATGCTTCTAAGTTACTTCATTTATATTAATAAACGCTGGATTACACAACTATTAGTCTAGTTGAGAACTGCACTAAAGCTCACTAAATCTGTCTCTAATTACTATGATTAATGGTCCAAAACAATCAGCTTCTCAAATTAACAACCTAAAGCAACTGGTATAGAATAAAGGGTATTTTTCGTGGTAAACAGGGTCTTCAGTCTTTTTAGTTAATGAAATCTTGAGCAGTCCATTCAGTAATATTCCATTCAATTCACCAAAACTACCTATTTACATAGATTTGCATAGATTGTGCTGCCACTATGTATTTATTTGAGATTAATTATTTTTAAATTCCACTAAAACTTACTCTCATGCTTAGTTTAATACTGCAGAAATAGATCTTCAGGAGCTGACTACCTTGGCCCTACTGTTTTTCTCACTGCTTCCGGAGTGCGTACTACATGCAGTTTTCCGTATTACTACTCCTACTATTCACCAATACTCATTTTTAAAGGACAAGTTCTCCATTTAATACCTGAGGTTTGCAAAACAGACTCCTAACATTTCAAAGATTTATTGCCAAATTAAGAAATATATATATATCATCTAAAATACTTAAAGGAATTACAGTTCTCCGTTACTTCTGTGATTAGTACTCCAATGTCTGTTATTTTGCAGTGATTTTTAAAGAATATTAACGCAAGCTGATCACACAACCTAGGTTAATTATCTAGTTTACAAGTGAGAGACACTATAAGCAGAGTCTTATCAAACCCACAAAGGAAGTATCAAATATTTTTCATTTTAATACCCTTAGATTCGGGTTTCTAGATTTCCAGTTTTACCCAACAATGACTGAAGACAGTTGCTAAGTCTGAGCCAAAGCCAACTCACAAACATGATTAGAGCTGAAAATAAGATCTTCCCTCGTCCTTACCATCCTCAAACCCTAAAAAAGCTTCTACCACCCCTTAAACGCAAGGCATCTAGTAAGGACCACACCTACTACATTAATTTCCAGAGAGGAAGACAATATGCTCCCCAAGCATCAAGACACAGTGATATGGGTTAAGAGGAAAAGAAAGCCCTTCAATAACATTCAAATGAATGGCAGTTTCCTTTGGCACCTAAGACACACTGAAACTTTAGTGTCTACTCTTCTAAACAAGGATTAGCTCTCGCTCTGTGTATCTTCACCAGCAGTCTTTTTTCTCCAACAACTCTCATCAGTAACACTTTTATTTTTTTCCCTTGAACTAAAAACATGAATAGCCCTGCATGGAAAATTAAGCTCTGCAGAACATAATGAGAAACCTTCCCACAGCTGCAGGGAGCCTAAGGGATTGCTCATTAAGAATTAGATTTCAAAATACATTGATATGGTCAATGCTATATATGGGGAAGAAATATGTCTCAAAGAGTGCCAGAGACCATTGCCCTTTCTCTTTTGTCCTTCTTCACGGCCCATTCCTAGGAYCGCTTGAAAATTATTTCACAATGTGCTTCTACTGCAAATAACCAGTGTCATGGCCATGCCTTTTATTCTCTTGCTCTTTTCTTATGGCATTATGATGTGCAATACAGTTGTGGCATTTGGTCTTCTACTATAGGTCTCATACTTCTATTGGGAGCTTTTTGTGGGCTATGATACATRGGGGCATGTGCAGTACTTATTCAGCAGATCCTCCTGGACCGGTCACCTGTTGCATTCCTCCATACCATCGTCCCAAGGTAGATGCCCCGTTTCGTATTTCATGGTCCCTGCAGGTCCCGTTTCCCTATTTGTAATAAGTTAAATGCAACAGTCTTTGTATTAATTCGAGAAGCCTTTCTCTGACACCGGATTGAAAAGAAAATATAAAAGTCCTACTTTCAAATATGGATTGAAAAGGTAACAGAACCTACAACACTATTATGGAGAACTTGCTCCCACTTGAAGATTCCTCTTATAAATTTCAAATTACATACCCAGTTTAAACAAGTTTGTGTTCAGTACTTCTGTCATCATCTGAGTTAATAACATTCATTCTTTAGTACATGTGAATAACCAAGACAGCAAAGATTAAAAGGGAAAGTCGATAGCTAAAACAACTGGTTTGGCAGCCGCACGGAAGAAACAGGAGTGGTTCAACCATTAAATTCTCACACATCAGTCTGGGAATGCCCTGCAGAAGACTACTTAGGACACACTACTGGCTGGTGTGTGGGAAACCTAAGTACAAGATTGTTTCAACATGAGAGGTGCATTTGAATGCTCTTCAAAGCAATTGTGAAAGCTATGCAAAACCCACTCGATTCTATTTGGAAGGTTATTGGGAAATGGCAAATTACTCATAGCTGCGTGGTCCTACTGCTGCTGTTGTTGCTCGAAATGCCAGAGCTCGCAACTAACCTGAAAAATCTCAAAAATACTTTTGATACTTGAAAAACTTACCAAATGCATTCCAGACACTATTGCACTGTGATCACCTCTGTGTGATGAAATGTGAAGATGAAAAGCGGAAAAAAAACCTCTTAAGTGAAAGAATTGCACTATCACCATAGCTAGAAAATAAAACTAAAATGAAAAAAAAAAAGTTATATTGTGTTTTGCAGGTTCCTGAGTTTAGGCAGTGGGAGGCGGGCACGGGGGACATTGCTGCTAATGCTGGAAAGCATCCAATATATAACRCTGTAATTACACCTCATGTAACTGACTTAAATATTTAACACTCTTTTTTTGACCGATTCGTTCTACAGAACGCGACTAACACCTTTTCTGCGGAGAAAGAGGTAAAAAGGAAATTGCCACTTTTACCTAGAGGTAATTGGGCTTACTTTCCTCTGTCCAAAACTATGGTTTCCTTCCCTTTCAGTAACAGCAGAACCTGGAAGAACATTTTAATCACTTCTGTGACACTTTGGCTAGTCCCTTTACTTACTTCTCCTGAACTAGCAAGAAATTCACATCATACTGAAGAGTAAAACCACCTGAATTTCATCTGCTTTCAAGCCTCAACAAGAAATTTCATACAACTCTATCCATCTGAAGTGACCTTGCAAAGTCTAGAGCCTTACTGATATATTTCTTAGCTCAGAGTGAATCGGCAAGAATAGACCCACTTGCAGATACCCTGAAGACTGAAAAAAAAAAAAAGTAATTTGCTCCTGTGCACGTACAAGATAAACATAATTTGTGAAAGCATTCAYGGGTATAAGATTTCCCAAGGCTTCATGTGACACAAGTTCATAAAACATATTTGTGCCTGATGGCATACATTTTATATCACCACCACTCACCTCTCTTCTGTTACCATGAATTTTCATTAAGGGAAGACGGTTTAAACATGTAAGGAGAGTTTTAGCAGTAGCTGATTGGGTGAAGGTGATCTTGAGTTAGAAGTATGTTTGCCCCATTAAGACTATTGTACTAACGACACTGTGAAAAGACAGTTAATATCACGTACCACTTTTGGAATGACATTCTTGCTAATGGTGGCTGCTAAAAAACGTCCCAAGAGCTAAATTTCACATTAATAATTCAATCGAGGGGATCTGGAATAGGAGTTTTTAAAAAATACAAAACCTGAGAAACCCATTTAGATGAATACACTTTAGAGTTACTAGTTTAGTAATACCAGAACCCTTTTCTTTTTATTTTGCATTCTTTTGTAAGGGGTTGTCCTTATTTAGGTGCCACGCTAAAAAAAAAATTATCAACAGACAAGGATATATCATAAAGGCATTGCTGCTGTTAGCACCAGATTTGGATCCGACGACTCAGTCTGTAACGCAAAGAATTCAGGGAAAATACAACTTACTGCAAAGACAAAGTCATGCTGGGTTTTAGATCTCTGCGTGAACAGGAAATATACTTCCACACCAGATTCCCAAAACCTTCCATACAAAATTCTCACTGATTGTGAAAAGGAAGCCCTGATATAAAAAAAGAGATAGTCTATAGGGTTCCCAACCAATACACTCAAATGATGTAATTGCATATGTCCATGTTTTCTACAGATCACTGAAAAAAGGGTCCATTTTGTTCTCACATCTGGGAGCCAATTAAGCCACATTCAAGACACTACAAACTGCTGTGACATACAAAATCTACAACCAACAAAACCCTGAAGACTTTGGAATCCGTTCACACTGAGAAAAGTCAGTGTAAAGTTTCTTTTAAAAAAAATTATACTGCTAAATTTACATTATACAACTGTACCATGTGCCCACTCCTGAACAATGAGAACTGACAAACGCTCAGTACTTCTGCAAACTTCATCAATATGGATTTATTTTTGAAGAGACCGTCTTCTCATACTATTTCCTACTTTCAACATCATATTCAGTCTTACCGTTTTGGAACACCCATCTTACGGCAACATGGGTATCCCTAAGTCAGGAGAAAAGGAAGTAACCCCAAAACTGACAAAAACCAAAGGTCTTTCAAATGGACRAGGTTTGCAGTTCTTCGTGCAGAGATGCTACTACAAAAATGACAATCCTTAAGACAGAAATTGGTTAGATAAAGGAAGCGAGAAGTGCGGGATTAAAAGGCCTAGTAAAGAATAAGAAATATCACCTTCAGGTAGCTCTGTTGGTGCTCATAACCTGCATTTTACAAAACCTCATGTCATTCCTTGTTTGAAGGGAACTGTTTCTTAGCRACATTCATTTTAAGAAGTCTCCCTCAAATGAGACTGCTCTCTTGAGAAACTAGATWAAGGATGAACACAAAAATTAATTACTATTCTTTTAAAATATATTTAAAAATCACCTTATGGCATCTAATAGGTTTTTACTTATTAGAAAAAGTTGGCAAACTGAGGTTCACATAGACACAAAACTTCCCTACTTGCAGGCATCTCCCCCTCCCCACGCACCGCTCTCTCCAGGTTCTCTATTTAGAGAAGTAGCCTCACGACTCGAGATTAGATTTTGTGTTCCACCTTGAGCTGCAGGGGAAGATTATGGTACACCCGCAATGTAGTTTATAATGCAATTTCTCACCTAGTTAATGAGGAATAAAAATTGATCGAAAGAGAGAAATCATTCTTATTTTTAAAGTAAGGCTTCCACAGACGCCTGATACGATAGAGTAGAAGTCCTGCTGCATCGTTATGGCCACACTTCCTAAGCATAGGTCTTCAAATCACTGAATAGGGCACTTAACATCCCTCTCCACAACCACAAACAGTGGATTGTTGAGATTTTCTAAGAAAAACTGTTTTCCCTCAGAAAGCACCGAGCTTCTTAAAAAAAACCAAGAAGTTTCACAGAAACGCATTCCAAAAACCTCATTATAAGGTTTCATATTCTGGGGAAACTGCTGAAGTTTCCCACGTGAGCACGATAATGCTTGAGCATTCAGCTCTTCAGGTGGGCGTGCTCTCCCTTCACTTTCTGTCATCATGTGGGAGAAAAAAGGTGGGGAGTGGAGGGGAGCGAGAGGGAAACATTTCCTGAGCATCTCCAATCACAAACACCACTATCCTCAGAGAGGTTTAATTGGCCTGATTCTTATTTTAGCCTAGTCAGTTCACTCATATTTAACAATTACTGAAAGACATTACGCTGTTGGTCTTGAAATTATTTTTAGACACCATTAAAAGCCTGGCCTTAGCAAAAATTCTTAATTTAATTTGTCATGAACAGAGTAATGAACACACTCGAATACGAAAGGCTCAGCACTGACAAAAACAGAGGGAAAAGCGAAAGCTTGTCAAGTCCCAGATTAAGTACCAAAAGCTCATACAAAACTCCCAACAACGAGAAGATGCTCAGTGAACACTGCTCAGACAGCTCAGATTCGCTGTGTCACTCTTGCAATATTTTAAGGCTACTACATATCATCAGGTTGGGAAGAAATTGCAAATCTGATCTAATTACTGACTGTTTTGTGGTGTATTGCTTCTAGGCTGCTCCTCTACAACACTGGATAAATCCAAAACAACAGTGCCAACCTGTAACACTGTAAACTATTTCTAAGAGAAATGATGTGGGTTTTGAAGCATCAGGTAGGGCCAGCATGCACCAACTGCAGAGAAGATTACTTAAACATATACACAAAAAAACTTCTCCTAAATACAACAAAACCAACCGTCTAGAAGTAAGGTACAAGCAAGCTCTTCTCTAAAAGTTGTGACTGCTACAGAAAACTAGCTATATACACATGAGCCTTACCATCATCTGCATAAAGATGATAACCTCTATCATAATGGCTGAAGATGGAAGATTGAAGCAGAACATAAGTATTGGAAAGCACAAAGCTCTACACAGCATCCCGAAAAGCTATACTTCACGTGAGTATTAGGAAGATGCTTATTTACAGTAAAAGCTTCGTGTGCTGTAAAATGCTGCTATAATGGACAGTGGTAGAACTGAATGTTATAATGCTGAAAAATTCTAACAGGGACAGTCTTTTGGTTGAAATAGATTCAATACGTTAGTAGAAATATTTGGGTTTAGTTTCCCGCTCTCAAATTTATTACTAAAATCTAGAGGCAAATGAAAACATGTATAAGTGATTGTTAGAAAAAAGTTCTACCTTTATGGTTCTGGAGGTTGTTGGGTTTTTAATCACATTTTAAAAACCCCACACTACTTCAGCGCTACAAAAGACATCCTGAATCACTTAAAAAAAAGTCAAACTTTCCAAAATATGACTAAGATTTTTATAAATTACTTAGAAATGTTGCACAACAAAAGCATCTATTAAATAAAAAAAGATTTCACATCATTAGAATTAAAAACATGGGTTGGGGGGTTCTTTTAAAAGAAGAATTAAAATGAAAATGTGAATACCAGGGGAAAAATAAGCCCAAAAACTTTTCAGTTCTCAGCTATTCAGCTTCCAGTTTTATTTTTGAGATAAAGCTCCACTGCAAATTTATAAAAACTCTTTATAAAAAGACTTTTATCATTTGTCCAAATATTTATGATGTTCAGTTGGCAAGGCAGGTTACAATCTAAGTCTAGAGTTCCAGCTGAGTTTCACCAGTCAATCTTGCCTCTCGAATGGTGGAAAAATCATCTCTAAAACCTGAATTCACTATGATTCCGTGGAAGTTGGACCAATTTCTTGGTGATGAGTGAATGAAAGATACAAATGCAGTAAATTGGATTCAGGTCTGCATGCAGTTACGGTACGACTGATCTTATCTCTACTCAAGCGTCTTAGAATGAGATCGTATGATGTAAAAACACCGCAAAGTTTTTGAAGTGGGGTTTTACTTGATAACACTGATAGTTTTTTTGAACCTGTAATTTTTCTGCTGCTTTCCCTCTATATTGTTATCGTCAGCCTTTTTCTTTTTTCTATTTCATGTTTACTTGTACTGATCAAATCATGCAGTTTTATTCCTTCCATTAATGTTATTTCAGATGCTCCAAAGTGAAAAACAAAACTCCTGACTTTTCTAAGCCTAGTGGTTGTCTCTTAACACGCGTGAATAAAACAACCGAGAATACTGTTGTATTTTGCATTAAATTCCACTGAAGCCGAATGGTGAGATTTTTAACCACCATACTTTATTGAAGATACCTATAAGGCAGCACTTAGTCTCTTCTTGGAAGGAGATAGCTGAAATGACAGCACTCTCAAAGTACAGGGGACGCATCTCCGCCCCAAACACACGCTTGTCAATAACATTGACTGTGTGAACAAAGAGGCTGTATTTGAGGGATGTGTGCTCAAGGAAGAGGGGAGGAGAATGGAAGGGGGAAAAAAAGCCGAATCAAAAACAGAGAAGCAAAGAGTCAAGGATACAGCCAGAACCAGCCCACAAAGTGCATTTTGGTTTAGTACACTGAAGGAGGGTTTGAACCGTGAGCAAATAAATTCTGCTTAAATTCTTAAAAAACCAGAAGAAATATTACACGTTAATTATTACATAAACAAGACATTTCACAGGATTAAAAATTACTCCCTTCAGAAAAACCTCAAATTTTGGACAGATTTTTGATCAAACCAGATGAAAACACCTGCCTGGCCTTTGTTACCTAGGTATTTTCCCAAAAACTCAACTCAAATCAAAACTTCTAAAGGAATTAACAAGCAAAGTTACATGAATCTCTAAGCAAGACAAGAAAAGCCAGAAACTGCATTATACAATGTTACAATCAATCATTAATACAGCGTAACATTTAATATATTTCCTTTGAAGTTTGGCAGCATGGGAAAATACTAGTGATGGAAAGCCTCAGGTAATTGCAGCTAGCAGGTGGTTTAGCCTGAGGAGCTGGAATCAGGAAGACCTTTGTATTTTCATTATTATTTCTTTGTAAGAGATCAGAAGACAACGTCTTGAGTTACTTAACGCGATGTAACTTCAAAGTACAGGTATGGCTATGCCAAGGAGGAAAAACAGTGCGGAAAACCTCAATGACTGACAGCAGATACGGTAGCACCTTCCAAACGATGAGAGGCTGGAGTCATCGGCCAGGAGGATGCTACTGTAGGAAAGCTCTCAGGAGACATTCGAAGACAGTTAAGCCCCAAACCACAAGGTGATTAAACAAATTATTTTCTCACATGAATAATGCTACTTCTCTGTACATGCCTGGAAAATACTCCTAAGTTTGATACCATCTGAAGTGTTTTCTAAAACATTATGAATGTTTGTGAYTAATACATATATTTTAAAATAATTTTAGAATTTGGGAATTGATTGAAAGAGTTATTCTTATAAAATGAGTTAGAGAAGACCACATGACACACGACACACAGAGATTTCTTTAAATTTTCATTGAAAAACATAGTTCTGTTCCTCTGTAAGAGTGAGCTACTGCATGAATGACAAAGGAGCTCTCAGCTAATGAGGGAAATGATCTGACTGAATTTCCAAGGAGGCTTTACCGTAGCTTATATGAAGTATTTCATTAATATTTATCCCTGTATCAAAACTCTGACAACCATTGTTATTTCTTCAGCTTCACTTACAAAGTAAATTCTTTCAAACAGTACAGGAAAAAAAAATCCCATACAGGCTGTGATGTGTCATAAATTAAAACAAATTAAAACAAATTAAAACAAATTATTGTATGTACTTCCATATATCATTTTCACACTTAAGGAGAAGTCCTTGTCTTTCACTAAGAGGAAATTCTCAGGAATTTGATGGTTCTCAATACTCCAGCCAACTTTTCTCTGGCAGCAAAAGTGCAGTCCATCCCCAGCAACAAGTGTGCAGCACTTGTTTAAATAGCTTAAAAAAAAACCAACCCAAAAAACCCCAAAGAGGAGATTTTAGGAGAAATAAAAGGGGCACACATCTAAGGGGCAACATCAGGAGGTTAAGTAGAACGTTTAAATATTTCATTAAATTAACTTCTCTTTGCTTGCAGGCATTTCTTTCAGCTGTACAGTCACTGACATTTAGAAACTATTACCAATGCTTATGCAATTTTAATTTGACTGACACGATGAAAGAAAAAAAGTATAATTTATCACGCAACAGATTTACTTTCACATAGTCACGCGTCTTTTCTCTTCCCTTCATCCAAGCACCCTTCGGTTAAGGAGCATTGTAATTCAGACGCCCTACTTGGAGCTGCTGCAGCGATACCTGGTGAAGCACAGTTGCCAGAAGCAATGCTGGTGGGATTGTGGTCAAAAATTGTAACAGAGGTTGCTCTTTTTAATGTCTGTCTTCTGGGGTGCAGTGACCCAGCAGCAGAGTCAACCATCTTAGATAGGTTTCACGCATGTAACAGCAAAAAACCCCAAAGGGATGAACAAAAAATGCCATGCACAACCCACACCAAATAGTGAAGGGCTGGATTGCAAATAGCTACTTGCTGTCTGGATTAAATTTTCCTTTATAAATTTTTTCAAATTAAAATGGTGGGCCACTGGATATTGCTGGTGATGCTCAATGCTTGTATGCTTGTACAATACAAGACCAAACCAAAAAAGCACAGTACTTTCTGTGCACTGAAGGAGACTTGTATGTTAGTTTGACCTCTATTGCTAACAACCAGAAAAATGCCTGTCAACCCACCAAAAAGTTAATATTCACCTAGTCAATCCTACACAGTTYTTGATAGATCAATGAACCGCAAGTGATGTGGCCTTCAAATGAGGAAGTCTGCAGTAATACTAAAATGCAGTCATATATGAGCCCCAGTGCAAAATTCAAAAGAAATACCAGGACACTTGCAGGAATAAAAGGTGACAGGGAATCTTTAAAAATAAATCCAGATTTCATCCAAAGAACAACACAGCTCAAATACATGCAAAAAATTTCAATACTTAATTTTACAAGACAAACAAGCACAATACCAATGACAGAAGAGAACAAAAGCCTGAACCGCCTCTRTGGCGTATGATGTGCAGAGAGCATCTGAAACACTTCAGGATTCCGCTGCAAGTGGATTAGGAATTACTGTTTCATTAAGTTCTCTGCTAGAGTTCTACTATCAATCTCTTCTTTTGCTTCTTTCTATTTTTCCTCTGCTCTTTCTAGTAGAGGTAGCTATCTATCTACATATAGCTAACACACACAAAATCACAAAAGCGCTATGGTAGGCCAACAATGCTTTTTCCTCATGTTGTGTATGAAAGCGGAGTCGCTTCTATTCACAACGGCATTACAAAGCAATCTAGCATTTAGTTACTCTCTTACCAGTACTTTTGTCATTATAACTTCAGACATGCTGGCTGATGCTATCGGCTTTAAAGATCCTGTTCCCCAGGTTGTCTGTGTGCAGTTTATAAATCTGCTTTGGATTATATTGATTTACTAATTGACCAAAACACTGGATTATACACTCTGCTGGACACTTTACACATTAAACAAAGTAACTGACAAAGAGAGYGTGCTTGTTGGGCTGATTTTTCTAGGATTTGATCTTTTCTAGGAACGTATATCATTTCAAGTCAGTCCTTAATAGCACAAAGAAATAACATAAAAGAAAAGAAATGGGGAAAACAGCCTTTTGAAACTGTTATTTGCTACTGGAGGAAGGTTGGTAGAAGCAGCAGCAGGAGTAGGGACTTGACTGGCATCAGAGACCTGATCAGTGCTTGCTATCGTGTAATCAATGGAAATTCATTAGGTGAACAGCCTAACAGAGATGCCCTGCAGTGTTCCCCAGGAAACTGGGAAGCAAACACCCTATCTATCAAATCCCTGGAAAGCGCAGTTTATCTTCCATCCTGTTGAATATACATCTGTTATTAATCAATAGCTGTTAGAATTTGCGTCCCTTCTCCTCCCATTTTTACAAAGAGCTGGCAGCTTTCCTGTGACTGAAATAACCCAATTAATCTTCCAAATAGAAAGGCAACCCTTTCTTTCTTTTTTTTTTTTTTTTTTTTCTTTTTTTTTTTTTTTTTTTTTTTTTTTTGACAGGCAGATGTTTGACAATTGATCTGAACAGCCTGAGGAAAAGGAGATGGAGCAAGTACAAAACAAAAAAGCACATACAACATCAGAATACAGCGATGGAAATAGTTCATTGCTCCACCTGCCGTTGGGCTCCTTTTCCTCTACAAATCACRCGTTCTCTATTGCTAATACTAAACACAAAAACGTGCACCTGTAGACAGCCTCATCACATAAATCCATTTTATTAAAAAGTCTGGACTAAAAATGTACAAATCTGAAGGCAAGTCCGAAGGAGACAGAACACCAATTTACTACTTAAGTCTCTTTTCATTGGGACCTAGAAGTATAAAAGACAAATCAGCAAGGATTGCCATACAGGCTTACATGCATCTTTGAAGGAGATCTGTATTGTCCAGAGAATAATAAAAAAAATCATAAAAATCTATGCTACAATGCAGCCATTTCTCACTTGGATCAGTGTTTAAACAACGAATTGCCATTCCTACCAGAAGGCCGTATTCAAATTATTCCTACACTTTTTGGAGGGGAAAACCTAAAMCAGTCTGACTTTGCTTTTCCTCTAAGCCGCAAGGCAGACGTTTGCTGAGCGCGCAGCCCTGCTGTGCATCAGCACAATAATGCTGTTTGACGTGAGTTTTCACCTGTAACCCRGTCCAAAGGATCGCAGCAGAAAGAGGGAGAGAACGTGTGTCACCAGGCACGTACTCCTCCCACCTGGTACACACAGTGCCACCTAACTCCGGATGCTCCCATCCCCTGCATCAGCCAATTATCCTCTTTAAGCACTCTCAGAGATCAAACACATTAAATTCCTGTGGTCAAAGGTGTGGGTTTAGGTGAACAATAGCAGTAACTTCAATAGTCAAATTACATGTTCCACTGTGGCTAATAAAGTCTGCATTTCATTAATCTTTTCGGTAGGCCACCTCTAACCGAATGTTTGATTAGAAAGGAGCTGTGCTTCAGGTTGTGGTATGAAGGTATTAATATAAATAGGTGATGTACTGTAAGGTGTACTGTAAAACTGCTTATGAATATAATGGCTCAGCCACTGACAGCTGTTAAACGGTGGAAGGTCAAAAGGGCTTCTCTGAATTTTCAGCAGTAAAACTAAGAGGAGATCCTGAATTTAATACAGTTATTTTGGCATTTTAAATAATAATATACCCTTTTATACTAAAAATTTTTCTCCTTTATATTTTTTCTTTAAAAAAAGCTATTCCCCTTGTACAACCATATTGATAGTTTATTAAGTGTATGTGCTAGACATCCTAACAGTTAATACTCTCTGCACACCAAATTTCTTGGGCCTCTATTATCAACCAAAACCTCTCTGAACTTGGTACAAACCCCTCAATATCAGCAATATACAGACATTAACACAAGTAGCACCACTGTTACATTTTAAAGCTGTCATCCCGTCCTTCCAAAGGCCCTGCAGTCCTATTCTGCTCTACATTTAGCTCTGTGTTTTTAGCTTTTCAGCTAGTGATTCAGAGGTACAAGAACAGTTTTAAAATCCCAGGACTATACGCAAATGAAAGCCCCGTAAGACAGTAGGTTCATGACCCTTCGATCTACGTTATCTTAGCTTTTAGCCTTTTAGTCATCAGTTTGATTCTAATTTCAACCCTACACTCCACATATTTGCATCACAAATCTTCAGCACATGCCCACAATAACGCTCAGTCTACAAGAGCTTATTCTCAAACACTTAACTCTTGTGCTCACAGCACACATTAACCCAAATCCAGCTTCAGATTCTTGGTTCCCAATTTGTTAGGTATGGTAAGCAAGAAGGCTAACCCCTGTTTTCAAACATTTACAGTTTTTGCACAATGATTTCAGTTACGTCAGTTATTACAAGCACAAGTTATTTGGCCATTTTTAACTATATCTCAGCAATATATCTCTGACTTGGAATGCCAGCCTGTAAATAAATCAATACTACCAAATTATTCCCATTTTCTGATTATTCCAGGGAATGCATTGTCCTTATTAACATCACTCCAGAAACAGAACATGCCCTTGCTTTTAATGCCTGTGAACCTCCTTATGAAGAGAAAAGAGGAGGAGGAGTTTATGCACTTCAATCTAAAACTAACTAGCAGCCAATTCAGACCTCAGGARCATCCCTTTTGCAGTACATTATATTCAAACACAAATTCAATCTTCCCCATGCTTCACCCTTCAAAAACACCATGGCTCCATCTAAAATAGTAATTTCGTTAGAAAATATTACTTTTATAGTTAAGTATGAAATGACAGTTACTGTTAAATCCTCTGAAATTCTGTCCACCTCCCATATTATAAAGCACTTCTTCCTCCAGTATTGCATTCTTGATTATAGCAACCACATGATATACCATACTGCTTTTCTATATATTTGTACAGAATGTAAACTTCACTTTCTCGTTCTAACAAAGTAACACACATTAGAAACACATTTAAGTGACATTTGCAATATTCAACCAGATGAATGCCCTGGACAAACATATAAGATCCACTGTACATTTATCTCTTCAGCAAAACCCCTTATAAATATAATCATTGTTAAGAGTTTCAGGAACAAGGGTAATTGTTTTTTTTT
>JAYKAV010003440.1:240884-256228 GCA_035582835.1 Phoebastria nigripes
AATTTGTTCCATTTGTTAGCAACACAAACTGTCTCTTGAATTTATTTTTCCCATTTGTTAAAACCAGCCACGATTCTCATTGTGGTTTAAATCCACAACTACTTGTTTGAATTCTCTTATAATTGATATCTTTTCCATTTGCCACTGATTATCATGTCTCTGGCTAACGGTCTGATTTTTTTTCCCCCTTTTCTTTTTTATTGTCTACAAGCAAAAAAAAAAAATCTGCCTGATCCAAAGAACCTCAAGGCAGTTCAGGAGATACGACCTTCTACAAGGGAAAAACCAAACCACACAGACAGCCAACACTTCCTTGCAGTTTAAGGAACCGCGTACAACATGGAAGGATACATACCTCTGTCACTCTTTCTTCTTCTCTTTGCTATGGCAGCCCCTTGTCATCAGGCACGGAAACACCTTCCCTTTCCATCCATCCTACACCCACATGTTTTACATTTATCACCACAGTATAAGACCTTTCTGCCACACTTTCAGTGGCAGTGGGTTTGCTTCACCTGTCTTTTCTTTGATCCAGTAAACTACTGAAATACCAATGAAGTAGATGAAAAACAGAATATCGTTTTTAGCTATCACGTCTAAACCCCAACGTTTGGTCAACTCCTCCACTTCTCCCACTGATAGATCACAAACAGACTTTACTATAAGGCTGAAAAGAAAAAAGGAAATTCTTATTTTAGTTTTACCTTTTAGGTCCAACTCTTCTGAATAAAATTTGTTGTCTACAGAGAGGGGGTTTTTCAATATGTAAAATCATACATTCTGTTTAACAGGCCAAAAGTGTGTTTTCCGGATAGGCTCCAAATGCATTTCAGATTGACAGCTATTAACAGTCTGGATCTTCCTGTTAGAGGCCAATAACAAGAACACTTTTCCAAGAAAGCTTTGAGATTGTTCTTCTGTGAAATAATCACCGTTCATCCAAAAGACAGTAGAAATTATGCAGGTGTCAACATTTGCCATGAACTGACAGGATTTATCCTCTCAAGAGACCTTGCTGGAATTGTAGAACAATTAAAGGCTCATGGCTTTTAATTAAGAGATCTCCAGAAGGAAACTGAGGAATTCTTAACAGCAAAACAACCAGGGTAAGCAAAGGAGGGACTGAAAAGAAAGAAAACCATTGCTGTTAAAGAAGGCCTACAGAGGAGAAATCAATGTTCTCACCGGGAGAAGAGGGATGTCATGAAAGTAATTTCTCCAGATAAATGTGTTTTAAAAGAGAAAGCAAACCATAACATATTTATGAAGATCCGTATTTTATGAATATGTTTATCTCCCCACTCTGATAATGCTATTTCAAAGTGCACGCTACAAAGCACAGAGATATAGGATGCATAATTTTAAAGTGTACATAATAAGCATTTACCACCTAAAATAACAAAACACGAGAGCCACAGGAAACTGAGTTTTGTTTCTTTAGCTGCCTGTATATTTAACATAGTGCCCAAAGTCCTATCCTACGTGGGAGAGCTCTCAGCATCTCCTCTTCTCACTTCTGGGAAAGTGAGGATGAAAATTTATAGGGCTGCACGAAGCCCCACGCTGATAACTTATTCCTTCTTATATGGTCTCAAACCTCACTGTAAAAAACAATTCTGATTGCAACTAGCTTGAAAAGACAGAAAAAGTTAGTTAGATGAAGTGGAAAACACCATGGGAATGGATGCAAGCCATGTCAGACCAACGTAATTGTCGCTTTTATAAAATCTTTAAGGATCCCATGGCCCAATTCTGAGTACAGGTGATTGGATTTCAAAGTGTCTCCAAAGTAAGATTCTAGTAATCACTGAGCTAAGAGGAATGAAATGGAGGAGATTTCTGAGCTGGGACAAATAGATTTCTTTCATCTGGACAGTCTATACTTAAAGATCAAATAATTCTGTACAAAATGCTACCTGTCTAATTTTAAAATATATTTCTTCCTGTCTATGGAGATGCACTCTGCAGCATATTTTAGATCCTGCGTACAGACCAACAAACCCAAACTCCGTGCCTGTGCCTCATTTCCCAATTTAATGTTTATTTTTATTTATTCTTAACTCCTGAATTAATTAGGTAGTTTCAACACACAGTTTAATGTCCTACAGTACAAAGCCTTATTAGCGAAGATCACTTTGCACTATTAAATACAAAACCTAATAGTCAAAGTCTTCACATGCTTAAAAAAATTACTCCCTAAAATTATTCAACAACAGCAATTGTGGGTGTCTCCTAGAAAAAAAAAACTAAAAAGCCCTGGAAAATTAAAAACTGCATTTATCTTTGCAACTGCAATTCAAAACTGTAACAAACCAAACCAAATTCTACAACTGGTTACTTGTGACTAATTGGTAAGTACATAATGAAGAACAATTGAATAAAGATGTTGTGTGTTCCAGCTGGGCTAAATCTAACCCAAAATAGGTGCAGCTCTACCGGTACCTACTGGCCCCACCATCAGTAACAGCAACAGCTCCTGGAAAGTTAAGAGCATGACTCTCACACGAAAGCATTTCACATGATGAGCCACGGGGCTGTGTTTGGTGCAGGAGCTACAGCTTATTCAAAACCTGTAGTGGTGGGAGGAAACAAGTCAGCTGGAGCTTCCAGCATTTGCATGTCCGAGGTGCCCTCAAATCAATCTGTCTGACCTTCAATGAACATGGTCTTGACAAAACTGCTTGCAGAGCTCCCTCTGTATCTCCCTTCTCCCAAGCAGGTGGCTGTATGCTTTGTGCCTACGGGGAAAGCGTTAGAATGCACCTTATAGGATGAGGAAGACGTAGTTCACAACACTTGGGTGCTTCCCCCCACCCCCTATTGCAGACAATGATAATGAATTTTATTCTTGTAAAGGACTAACATTGGAGATGAATCATATGAAGCCTTGCCTCCGCATTTCAAATTACCCTGACCCCGTAACCTCTCTGCTCCTGTCTTATGCAGAAACTGCTACTCCTGCTATGACATGCTGAGCTCAGACTATTTTGCAGTTTGGACAACTAACCACAAGAGACTGGGACGAAAAAAGGCCTCATCCCCCTCCTAATTATCTACTTATGAACCATTGGTTCTTCGTATTCAGCAAAACTCAAAACAACTGCAGCTTACTTGCTTATTGAGACACCTTAGGTTCAATTTGTGCAAGCCAAGGCAGACGTGTCACAGGTAGAAAACAAAGATCTTTAAGCCCAGAGATGGATGCTCAGAAATATGGGCACATAAAATCACTGAGATCTAGACATACCTGGACTTTTTTTTACTTTCTTCTGGAAACTAATCCCTGCTCTGAATGGCAATGAGGCCAATCATGTCTATTGTTAAAAGATTTGGAACCATTAAGACATTTGCTATTCTTACTGCTCTCATTTTTAGTCTTTAGCCTCTGGTGTGCCAGAAGAAATTCAATAAGCTTCTCCTCCCAGATAAAATCATATCTACCCCTCTGCAGAAATGGGCCAGATTTTGACTGGAGTCCCARGCCATCACTCTTTAAAGTAATCACATAACACCATCAGGCTTTCATACTATAAAATTTATGTTTCAGACCTTATCAAAACATGTCCTACTGGTCACCGGTAGTTGGCAGACAGCTAGCTGGTTATGTCCAGAAAGCAGCTGACAATAATACCTAGGCTTCATCTACTTAAAGCTGTCAAAGCGTGAGGCTAAACAAAGGTAATTGTATATGCACTCAGCTACTGTGTGTTCTCAGAGGAGATGGGGGTGGGAGGCACTCAGCCTCTACAGGTAACCTCTCCCCAGGGGATCAAGTCTGTATTTCATTTTTAGGAGCACACCCGATCAAGAACCACCTCCAACGTAAGATGAAAATGAGAACTGGCCACTCCTGATGCGGGACTCGGGGCACGCACCAGTCCTCACGCAGCCAGGTACGACAAGGACATGGGGTCCCATCCTTTGAGGCAGGACTGCTCAGCTCGTCTTTCTCAGAACTATCCTCAGAGCCACAGACTAGTCGCTAGAGGCAGAAGGTAAGACTAGCACATTGAACACAGCAGGCAAACAAACTCATTCTATTGCTCCGGACAAAACAAAAGCAGCCAGTTTTCATGCTCACGCACAAGCCGGACTCGTCCCTGCTCGCAGGCCCTTTGAAGACCCACCACYGCCACAGCTGACCTCCGCTTCCCGGGGAGAGGCGACAGCATTCACCGGAGTACGAGCTTTACAGAGAGCTCGGCATGACCGTTCTTCCTCCATGTTCCTTGGCTTCGCCAGCAAGTCTGAAGAGGTTAATTTCTGCAGCTTAAGGGCAGCTCTAACCTACGTATTGACAATTTACAGATGTTTTGCTCACCTAATTTGTTCCACTATTCACAAAAACATGCAGTTACCTTAGCAACTACTACATTACATTTTATCTCCAAGCTGCAGAGGTTTTTCTTTTCTAAAAACAAACCCCACACGATACCGCATGTAATCTTTGATATTAGTTCCAGCCATTTCAGGAAACACAAAAATAGGCACAAGTGTAATGAAAATAACAGTCTCTTTTCTAAAGTCTAGTTAAGTTTTCCATTTATGAACAGATTTTCTTTGTAGATTTGTTTTATTTGACTCTCCTATATGTTTGCTATTCTTCTGTGGGTTACAATTTGCATAAAGGAAATTAAGAGGACAAGGAGGAAGACCAGTTTTGATATAAGGAGCTAACTGGAATCTGGGTAGAAGATATATTAAGAGAATGGGCGCCTCAAAAAACAAAACAAAACAAAAAAAAGTCAGGAATCAAGGAAATATCTGAAAATTGCTGCAAGAAGAAACAAATGCCTTTAGGCCACTGACTTCAAAGTGTCCTTGCTCAATGGACACCTAGAATGAAAACAKATCTACTTTTAAATGGCAAATCAACAGAATACTGAAAGTTCTTCTAAAGTCAAAGACATCTTCCTCTGTGAATATATCTAGAAGAAAGAATAATACTTGGAAAATATTTGCAGTTGGTTATGTACCAGCATTGCTCCTAGGTGTCACTGCTTCCTGCACTACGTAAATTTGCATTCGATTGAAATAAATTTGTTTTGAAAGGCACRTTGACATCATGTAATGTGAAACGACGTGGAGACATGTAAACAAACATTGAGTAACCTGGTATCTTCACACTGCCTGCTGCAAGATGAACCGGCCTCAGATCTAGACATGGCTTCCAGTTCTTGAAATGTTCATGTGTTGCTACCTAATGCTGCATTGTACAGGGTGGATGGGAGGGAAAGGAATAGTTTTTCCTTCAAAACKAATACATTTTGGGACATATTTTTGTTTTACTTAAATCAACAGAAAATCACAGATCGGTATTTTCTCAGAGCTGTGAAAAACCATGAAGGTTTATTTTTAGGGACTGAGTAAAGTTAGTGAACTTGTTGAGTCTTCTGATTTTGGCAAGTTACTGATTTAAATCCATAGATCAGTGCTTAGATTCAATTTCTAATGAATTATTTTAACTACCTTGGAAATTAGGAATGATCTTAAATACTGTCTTGAGTTAATACTTTAATGAAATAACTTCTGAAAAGGTCTCGTACAACATCTGCGTGATATCCTTTTATAGCTGTGACATGATGTTTGATTTTCAGCTACCTGCTCTACAGTGCCCATTTGTGCATATTTGAATACACTAGAGAATCTAGGTTCTGCTTTTCGCAAAATTTAGATACCTTTCAAAAGCTAATTTTCCCATTAAAGGTGGCTAAAATAAAAAGCAGGTGGAAAGAGAATTTTTCTGGTCTTTCTTTTTAACAGGAAGTTAAATTTTTAATCAAAAAAGCACAGCATCTTCTAAAACCAATAAAACTTTGTAGGAAGCCATCAGTACAAAGGGCAACCCAAACTTAAAATTTTAATTCCAGTTAATTAAAATGTTGGTAGGGAAGTAATCTAGTATCCAATCAGCTATTAGTAATTAATCTTCCAGCAAATCTAACTGAGGATGGGTCTGAGCACTTCAGTTCTAACCCACGGGTTTTCCAGTTTATTGACCCTTGAAGTTTTCTCCTGCCAGTTCAGACTCCTGTATAGCAAATATAGGCCAGCTGACACAAGTTTTGGTTTTCTTCATTACCCTCACAGACCCCTAGAAGAGTCCACTGACTCTTTGCGTCTGCAGCTGCCAGGTTGAAAACACCTCTGCTAGCTTTAAGTCACTGCCTCATTTCTACTTATATTCCTTTCTACTTTCTCCCCTACGAGCACCTATCTATCTGAAGCTCAGCACGACTCTGCTTTGAACCTGGTTTTTCTTTACTGCTAAAGAAAGTCACTGAAGCTGACCAGTAATAATTACCTCCACAGTTCAGCACACGTAGGTCTTTCTGTAGCTTTCTGACTATTTCTGAAACCACAGCTACACTTGAATGATGGTTTATAATTTTTTTTTTTTTTTAACAGATATGACTGACCTTTCCATCTTAAATACATGCCTGCCTGTACCCACTGTCCTATTCTGTCCTTGAATACCACAATTCGCCCTGATCACAGATTTTAGAGGAAGAAACAAAATTCCTGTCCACTGATGTCTATTACAAATTGTGTAATGCACTTTCTATCATTATCCACGAATTCACCCTGCGACCACATGCAATGGTCTAACCCTACCACCGATGTAAAATAACTAACTATATAAAGCAATAATACCACTTTGTCAAGTAATCGTTTACTTAGGTCCCTGTCAACAAGGGAGATGCAGAATGAAACATATACAGTTACTTGGTTACTTTCCACATTAACATTTAACTTACTGAAAAATTTAATGTAGTTAAAAGGTAGTAGGAAACCACAGTAATGCCAATACAGCATTAAAATGCATCAGTACTTCTTGCTACATCCTCACATTGTCTAGCAGACAGAGCAAACCTCCCCTCCTCAACCTCTCCGAAACAGTGCTATAGCTTTGATTAGCACTATTAAAAATGCTACCATATTYTAGTTCAGTAATGGAAGAGTTTCAGTGTTGTGGGAAAAGATTCACAATGTGTGTGACAACGACTTGTCTAGGTTGCACACAGATTTGACTAACACATATGAAATGAGTTACAGGAAAATGATATGAATTAATATACTACTGTAATTTATGCCATTCATTTCCTTTGCATAATGCTGCACCATACCATCCATTAAAATTCATAAAAACAAGTCATTGCTTTTTAATTTCTACATATTTTTGAGCACTCACTGGAAATGAAAAATTGTTTTCTTATTGACACATTCTTCCATCTTGACAAAAAAAAGAAAAATATTGAACACTACGGGCTAATGACTTCAATATTTTTTGCTGATATTAATCATACTTGGAATGCCACAAAAATGAAGAGACATCTACCCAAATCCAAAATACAGCAATCAAGTAATTAAGACACCTAATCCAAAGCCAATAAATGATATTCCAAGCAGCAAATGTAGTGAGGTAATTATAACTGTTTTAGCACCTTTGCCTATAAATAATAATTGAACAACAAAATAAAAGTTAATGGCAGCCCCAGCTGTTATCATAAACAGAAACCGCACTTTCATTTTAAAAGAAAGCAGATGTATTTTCTTAGGTTCAGAATGCACGTAGCATTTTCTGTAATACCCACATTCACTTCATTTAGAGCAAGCAACTTTCTTTACACTGCTGTATATGAGATGGTAGACATGTGGCCGTTTAATGAAGAATTAGAACGCAACTGAAAATGACTGAACATCACAAACCACTATGACACTTCAACAGATTGATAAACATCRAGGGAAAAACTCCCCTCTGCCTTGCAAAATAAACACAAAGTTTCAACCTAAATCGTGAGAGATTCTCCATCTTCATGTGGAAAGGCATGTAAGGTACAGGAGTACCCTGACAGGGTAAATTACTTGCGTTCACATTTACATTCATCTAACTATATCCAGCACGATTCCTCAAATGTGTAGGGTATGTCTTTCCTGTTCTTCATTACATGAATGTGACAACTGGAGATGGATGCTGGGAATGTCCTTTTGAAGACAGCAAGCCAACCCCCATGCTTTCTTCTAGGGAGCCAGGGTGGAGAGGGAGGAAGGAAGGAAGGAAGGAAAGAAGGAAGGAAGAGAGGAGGCACCAAAAACCACTGGAAATATAAAATTAGTAGCTTTGTGAATGTTTTAGAAAACAGAATAGTTAATTTCTCATCAACTGCTCTAATGRAAATAGCAAGTCCAGCCTGCTCTCAAGATTTTAAAACATCACTGGTGCTCATTAGCATTCCCCTCTGGCACCAGCTTTGCAACTGTATTTTGTTATAATGCACTAGACAGAGCCTGGTAACCACAACAATTCAGAAAAACAGTCAGAATCTATCTCCCTTGCTCACAGTGCAGCAGAACATAGTAATCTGCAGGCCCCTGTCATGTTTTCACGCTGGCAGTATGCTCATATTCGTTTCAACCCCGTCAGGCTCACAAGTGGCATTGCTGTAAGAGCCTGTGCACGGGGCGCTGCGCTTCAGTCAGCTGGGGAACGAGCCAGGACGCCCAGAGTCCCCGTGCTTGTCCAACTACACATTTGGGTTTCTTCTTCTACACCCAGTAGTTTGTACCACATGCACCTGATTCTGCTTTATTCTAAATAAATACTTATTTACTATATACCACATATACCTGATTCTACTTTATTCTAAATAAATACTTACTTAGAAAGGAAGCTCACCAAGGCAAGGATTGCTTCCTATTATAGGAGCATGGGGTTTTTAAGCAGACTCGGCACATAATTTAAGTAAGGGTTCTAAAACGTGCTATTCTATAAATACGGGTGACCAAAGTTGTCAAAATAAAGCATACGATAAAACCTCACTGCAAGTTTGGTAAAATACTGACATTTCCACCCCCAAAATTCCTACAGCACTTCGAAGCTTCCAGAACCATTACGGAGCTAGTAAAAACCTCACAACAGCAAAAGTAAACACTGTTTGTTCATTTTACTGGTTTCAAATAAGTGCATATATTGTCAGATGGAGTCTGAAATTTTAACCTCTGCTCCACACCTTTAAGAAGTTGTCTACATAAGAAATAGTTTAATGCCAAATAGCAAAACAAGTATTCAAAGGGGATTCTTAGACATAAAGTTATTACTAGGATTGTCAGGAGAATAAATCTTTATTTTCAGAGTGATTGTGCATGTTTCCCTTTGCTTCGAGAAAAAGGGGATCATTAACATTTAAATTGAAGTAAATTAGACCAATTTCTACACTGAACAGCCTGCAAAGCAGGAAACATGATCCAGCATCAAGCAAACTAGCAAATCAAGTCTGTTATCAGCACCTCCTGAATAAAACTCTGTGTAATGTTGTTTACCCAGCACACAATGCATTTCTCAGGAGAGGAACAAGCCATAATGACCTTTGAACAGTCAAATAGGCGTTAGAATAGGAACAGTCTAGAGATGCTGGAGTTTGGGGTAACTTTACATCCGCGACGTGTAGGTCAGCACATTTTAGGAGTCTTAATAGATTACTGCATTGTTAAAGTAACATAAAATGGTTCGCTATTTTATCAGTATACTTACAGAAGCTATAATAATCCTAAATCTGATTGAAAATACAACTCAAGAAAAAAAATCAGAGAAGGGTGAAAAAAAAAAAAAGGGATTTAACTTTCACAGACTTGAATGGTTTCAATACAGAGTTGCAGACATGCAACAACCTGCAAGACGAGACAACTGCTGGATTCTGCATGGACCTGACAGAGCACGGTTTCGGGGCCCTAATGCACTGATGAATTACAAACGTGACAACAGATCACTGACATCCCAGTTAGGATGCAGGTATGTCACTTCAGGCTCCAGGTTTAGAAAAAATCCTTTAGATCATGTATCTGTCCTTTCTACAGGCGCATGCCACTCAGGTGCGATTCAGTGTAGCTTCACCGCTTTAATGTATGGTATCACATTAACTCTGAGCTGTAACTGCAGGTTGAGTCCCTATGGTATAATTTCTTCCACGAGCACTTAAAAAAGTGTCTTGGGTAGGATTAGCTTTCTATCTCTTAACAGGAAGAGAGGAAAAAAAAAAATTTGCTCTGGCAGAGGACTATAAAAAACTSATTTTTTTGTTATTTTTGCTCTTAGGATCTTCCCATTTCTAATTTCCACTTTTATTACTGCATCAAAGCAAAACAGGCAAGATAAAAGTTGTATGCCAACTGCAGCCAGGTTCATAATGGCTAACACTTCAGAGCCCTAATGAGTGTTCAACACTTTCCTAATGCAGGCAGTGTACAATAATCATTTTTATAATTGGGTTATGAAGTTTCTGGCTCTTCCTCGACAAAGTCCCCTCTCTCTTCCTCCCTTCYAACACATCACACAGCCAACCTGGCTCAAAAGTTAGGAAAGAAAGGGCACAGCAACATCCCTATCACATAAATTTAATAAATATATTTCAAACTTCAAATAATGTTGAGGACTAACTGCTACTAACAAATGAAAAAAAAAAATTTTCAAGACTAAAACTGCAATATGCTTTCATATTTTTTTATGCCCTGATATTGCCAACAGCAAAATTAACCTGTAAGAAACAATGACAAGCTAAGGCTTAATTATTTGTGGAATAYGTGCAACACTGGAAATATCAAAGGAGTTATTTTTCTTCCTATGCTACCATTGTCTAAAAATTAGTTAAAAAGGTATAACCAGATGGGTGAAAACACTCAAATTTCTTTCTTTATTGGTGGTGTGAGAGGCAAAGAGACCTGGTACAGGCAAACCGGGACAGAGTTTATTGTATCATTCGAAGACGATAATCTTTTTTCCCCCCAGTATTCCATTTTCCAATTGAAAATTAGATTTGGTTTGGGATTAGAAGTAGTTAAAAGCAAAAACACCCCAAACAAACAAGGATTAGCAGCTCTTAATGATTMTTCCCTGTTGTAGTATTGCACAACTCGGAAACTTCAGACTATTCCAAATMTTTATAATTTAGCATAGTTCACATATATAAGACATAACTGGACAGCAAATGACATGCAATCACACAGAGATCACGGTTACCATCATTTTAAGCAGCAAACAGAATTACGAGTAAGACTTATTTGCTCTCTTTTTTCCACATTCATTAAGCCTTCCATCCTTTATCAGAAATGCACACAGAGGGTGGGAATCTTTACTCTTGGAAAAATCATTTTATTGTTGTTTCTTTTTAATTAGTTTTTCTGAGATTAATGATCAATTATTGTTTTAAATTTGGATTTAATTACTGTGATCAGATGAAGACTGAACCATCCCTCTTAACTTCAGTACATGAATAGTGTCTGGGCTTCTACCAAAAGATTCTTAAAATATCTTTTTTTTTTTTTCCCCCCAACGCATGAACCATTACTAACGTTCAAGCATCTTTGGCAATGTAAGCACAGCAAGGAAGTTGGGAGTATATAATACCACCACTGATATTTTGCCTAATACGTAACACCAAACAGCTGTAAAATTTTTTTAAGTAGCAAGTTCTGACCAAAGGAAATAAGTGTCCGATCGCCATTTGGGGTTTTTTYCAGAACTAGCTGAAAACTTCTATTTTGCAGTTAACCATGCAAAGTGGTTTGACTCAACTCATAGCCTTCTGTTAACACAGAAAATGTAAACCAACAACAATATAAAAACAGACATTTCAGAAAACCATTACTACCAAAATAAACATATTTCTGCTGGTTAGCGCTAGACAGCAAAATAAGAACAGCATACTAATCCAGACAGAAAGCAGGTGGTTCGCTAGATAAGCACAATGTCCCATACCAGAGCTGGGTTACCGCATCTTCTACTTGAAGATTTTGAGATGCCAGTCATTGTGTTTCTGACAATCCCCAGTGGACTGAGCCCGTCATTTCCAGCGAATTTCCATACCCTGTCAGCAGTCGCAGCGCTACATAGAGACTCCTGACAGATTCCTGTGATATATTAACAGTTTACTCTCGCTGATTAAACGCACAGCAGCCAGACAACAATGCAAATTAGTAAGCAGGAAGAATCATTAGAAACTTGATTCATTACGGGAAAGAAGAAAATAATTCCAAACAGGACTACTAAAATAGTTAAAACCACATTATCACTATGTCCTAATTTCAGTTAATTATAAAAAGACAACAAACTATTCAGAAATACYGAGTTTTGATTTGAGAAAGGAAAACTTTAACAATGGGTGAAGTCAAAATCTGCAGGAGCTTTTTGCAAAGACTGACCTGATTAAGAAAAAATGTATTCCAATTCACATGGAATTTAAAAACTGCCTTTAATGATTTAAGACTAAAAGCTAATGGGAACAAACTTGGGTATATAAAATACAATAATTATACAATTATGATGATACATAAAATGACTAATATGGTAACACCTGGGTTTAATAACACGATATGGGATACGCTGTCACAACAGCCTTAGTAAATCAACCATACGCTATTCAGAATTATTTATCTTTGATTTCTTCTCCCTTACCAACTAAAAGCTCTGCAGAAGCCACAGCATCACTGGCTGCATCTGAAAACATCAGTTACTCTTGCATGAAATTGAACTTTATGAAGAATAGGAAGTTACTGATGATCTTCAAATTTTGAAGCATAATAGAAATGTTTATCTTTATACTTGGCATAATTTAAACATTTATACACTAGTAATTTAAAATGGCTGAAATGCCTCACGGTTACAGGGTTTACAAATGATAACTGAACAATCCAGTAACATTTAAAATGCTGCTTTTTCAAACATCCTACCTCAGCATTCTGCTCCTATTCTATTCCATGGAATATAGGATTTTAATTTTCTCCTATTACAGTAAGCAATCATGCCTCTATCGGTTTTCCATCTTTACAACAGATGTGCATATTCAAAGACCTAACCGCTAACTTCCCAAAACAAATACCAAAATAAAACCAACTAACACAAAATGAAAAATATAGCCCATTGTAACTTTTTAACCCATAAATGCGATGATAAACAACAGAAAACAAGAAAAAATGTTTGCTAAAAACAGTCTGTCAAACAGAAGCATGTTAACAGGATAAATTCTAATTTTTTTTTCCCCTCCATATACAATCAACTGTAATTTGCCTATTTCAAATGAATGTTCCAGACCTCAATTTAGTATTTATTTATTTTTAGGAYTGAAGTAGTCAGTATATTACTTATTTCTTTTTTTATTTTGTTTCCCTGAGAAGCCAGACATGGGTCACTGGACAGACTGAGTGCTCCCTCTTCCAATTCTGAATAAGAAAGATACGCAAGATAAAGTGAATTAAATGAAATGCCGACAACTTTTCTGCAGTCTCTGAGAGGAAGAATTCAAATCAACTATGATAGATAGGACAAACTGGATAAACAGATTTAGTAAAAATGCATGTAAGTTTGTGCTTATAATGCCTATAATCTGTTAAACTGTATGATTGCAATTCAGCAAAAGTTTTAAAGGTTGGGTTTGGTTCAAAACCTCATTCTCAAACATTTGTGTTTGCTTAGCAGGTAAGAATTTGCATACAGAAAAACAAATGATCGTCATGAAATTTCAGTGGGCCTATTTCACATCCGGTCAAAAATAATTTAAAGATACCAGCTGTATCTCATCGCCTCCACTTAAGACCTGTCTGCACTCAGATGCAGTGCATACGAAACAACTGAACACAGCCAAGGCCATAGATTTCCACTGCTGAAAAAAGAAACCAGCACAAAAATAACTTTTTAGTCTGAGTTTTAGTTTTAGTCTGAGTTTTGAAGACTGAGATCTAATTTGGACCAAACTCAACTACTCAGACTTAACTGGAGATGTGCTGCAAACTGAAGTTACTGCACCTTTTAAACCCTGACGAATATCTATATATGTGAGCCTGCTTCATCAGCAATTTTGTTTTTTTCCTGGGATGCTTAACTCTGCTGAAAGAAGCTCCATTCCAAGCCTTCAGTATACAGAAAACTCCTATTCACTTGCCCCTGAGGCAGTTCATTTGCAAAAGACTGGTACAAAATTAAACAATAAATTAAATCTGAGTCCAAGTTCGTGATTGGGTTTAAACAAACATCTGAGACAACAGAAAACCCATTTTTTTTTTTCTTTTTTTTAAAAATCACTTTAGAAATACGGAGGTGATTTCTCTTCCCTCCAACTTTTAGCTGTGCTGTAATTGCAATAAACGATTCAATCCAGTTCAAATAGCTGCAGCTGACACCAAACTAGGGGGAAAAAAAAAAAAAAAAAAGAACAATCCAAGTTTCTTAAACCCAACAGCTGACTTTACAAACAGACAAAAGCCAGATTTTCTTGGACCTTATCTCCATTTACTGGGAGCACAGCAGTAACCGTACATGCTGCAGAACTAAATGTAAAATGATTTCTTTTGGTCTGCATTAAAGACAAAGCAATAAGCAGAAATAAAGCTACAATAGACTCTCCTCATTACATAAATAAAATAAACCAAAGAACATAATACCCTAAGGCTACATACATCTTGACACTAAGACTCCTTTTGTTTTCAGAATCAATTAGTTTTTTCTCTTGCTTTTGGGTAGATCTAAAGAACAAAACCCACTTCTTCCACCTTCACAGAATCTGTTCAGGAACGGTTTGTTGACTAAGCTAGGTGAAGGGAGAAATAATATGATTATTGCCTGTGAATATATCACTAACTTCCTAGGTTAGGAGTAAAATCACATATTGAAAAGGCAAGAAACCTAATCTCTGACTTTTTTAAAGCTGAATTCAGTAATAAACTAAGTGTGTAAACAATTGTGAACTTTAACCACGTTTTGCATGCTATCGATTTATGAAAAACGTAGGCAAAACAAGGTCACCGTATTGTGTGTGTATACACCCACCTGCAACACAGCCTCCAAGTATGATGATTTATAGATATGTAACCTGTAATCTCTAATCTTCAGCTGTATCTGCAATACTAAGAGAAAGATTGGTTTATAGACCCTTGTGATGTTCCTCAAGGATTTAAAGAGCCACCTTCAGCAAACAACAGTTACTGACATTCTAAGACATCCATACCACCAATGAAGGATGTCGTTCACCTTTAAAAATACAAAAGGCAGCAATATCAGAATAAGCAAAAAAATACACTACATTTATAAGCCAAATCTCAATTTTCACATTTAAGAAAGACTGTATTTTGGATAATATTTGACTAACGTAAATTTAGGGGCTAGATTTTTTTGAAGATGTTTGACGTCTTAAAATACTTAGCATTTCCATTAGTCAACCAAAAATCAAATCATTGTGCCAGATAAATTTCTATTTTCAGAAAGAGAAAAGAAAGAGAAAAGAAAGAGAAAAGAAAGAGAAAAGAAAGAGAAAAGAAAGAGAAAAGAAAGAGAAAAGAAAGAGAAAAGAAAGAGAAAA
>JAYKAV010003440.1:263447-280634 GCA_035582835.1 Phoebastria nigripes
AAAAAAAAAAAAACACACCAGAAACAACAATACACCTAGAAAAAATTCTTAATGCCTTGATCACGATGATATTGCAATCAAGAAAACAACCTTGCTTGTCTTTATACTCAACAGCTCACTGCAAGACAGAATGCCGTTCAGGATACTGTCCCAGGATTATACCACCTCATTTGTGATGGAGATCAGTGGAGACGCTGTTTTTCAAGCAAAGGAAGAYGACAAATAAAATAAACCCCCTCGCCACCCCCACCTTTTCCACCAGGACTACAGAATGCAACCCCTGTAGAGAGGTAGAAAAAATTCCAGCCACCTCCAGAAAACTTCCACTACTCAAAGAGGAGGAAAAAGAGACCTTGCCAGGACCTGCTACAAATGCAGAGCACTCTTTAGATTATGAACTAGTGTCATATCTGCATAAGAAGTTTATATAAACCTTGGTTTCTTTTGCCTGAACTGCTAAAACCAAGTTGATATTCCCTCTGTGTCAACCTCAGTTCTTTACTTTCCTCCTAAGTGACATACTTTCAGAGAAAAGAGGTATGGGAGCTGCCAAAATAAATATAACATTTACCACACACACTGAAGAATGATGTATCRGGGGAAAAAACAACAACTTCCCCTGGATCACTTCCCTGTGTGGCAAACACTGAATCTGATAGATCCTACTGCTGACGAGAGCTTATTTCTACATTTGGTAGAATTTCAAAGTTTAAAGTAGCATTATGATGAAGATTATGAGGAAAAGTTTTAGGACACTTTGCAAACATCATCCTTTTATTGTACATTACTACATTTTCAATTTCAGTTCCATTTATCACAGCAAGATGTTGCTATCTTGTTTCATTTTCAGGTATATATATTAGGATGCAATCACCTGCAACATACCCCTAAGAACTGGAAAGGATTTTAACAGCAAAACAACAATAATACGAAGCAGATCAGGAGCTGGAAGTCTTGRGTCTGATATCCAGTTCTGCAGTGGATTCTCACCATTGGAGAGAGATTCACTGTTATCATGCTTCAATTTATGCAGTTTTCTCAGTTTTAATATGCTTATGTTAGTGAGGATATTTCTGTAGAACTGAAATCCCAAACCCCGATTAATGAGCACATATAAACTGGGAAATCAAAGCTAAAAAAAAAAAAAAAAAAATAGCATAACTGTGATAAAAGAGTTAAAAGCACCTAAAAAATGTTGGAATGACTTAAGCTGAAGTCAAAAGAGTGCTCTGTGCTGATCCAGCTGCTGATGGCTCTGCGGGACTATTTGAATCTCATATTTTTCACAGCACCAGGATAGTGATCAGAACATACTTCTCCAGCTCTCTAGATTCACCACTTTGAAATGAAAGTCAAAAATCTACAGGAGGCAGCAATAAAATGAATTATTTTAAATTACCCATTGTTACTGTACCTGGTTGGTGAATAGAGCCAATCTGTGTAAGAAATGCTGTCACAGGAAACCCTCACTATTATCATTCAAAAAGAGCCAAGAAGGGACCCAATGATGTTTCTGCTAATAATTGTCCAGAGAGCAAACAGGCACTCAATTCTGAGGACTGAGGTCATCGAACGCAAAGGGGGGAGGAAGCATTTTTATAATGGATCTTCAGAGCTACCACCTTCTGTTAGAGAACCCCAGTTAAAACTGCAGCCGATTACAGCGTTCATTAGCATTATTCAGAGTCCTGCTCAAAAACAAAACCTGAAGCAAGACCGTTCTTCATATAGCCTAGCAAACAGGGTAGACCTGCTGGCCAAGAAGCCCTCTCATTAAGAAAGGGAAGCTTGAGACTGAAAAGACACCTTTCTGAAATTCGCTTCCTGGGACATTCCCTTTTTAATTCCCACTGCCCCATGCAAGCATGCCATGTTCTTTATGTAGGCTCCCGATGTTTTCCTACCACCCTTCTCAGCAAAAAGTAGTAGCTGCTTCTTTTAGACCTGGTCTGTAAATGTTTCATGAGACTTCATACATACTGATCTAAAAATCAACATCAGAACACAAGAACAAACCCTAAGGAACACACACTTCAGAGCTGATCCAAAGCCCAGGTTAATTACAGAAGGAATCTGAATTTGCTGGAAGTTATTTAAAATAATATTACTCTTATTTAATCATATGTTTATATTAAGGATAAATATATAATGAAACCATTTATAAAAATGCTTTAGATATGCTAATAAACAGCACATAAGGGAGCCTTGAAAAAACCAAGTTTTTCAGGATGGTATATTAATAATACTTATATGACTCCTCTCATTCTTGCTCACTTACCGTGCCTCCCGAAAACTGAAAGAATAAGCTGCTTTAACTTGAACTTGTCAATTTAACTCTGTCCTCTGTGGGCCAGAGAGGCAAGCACGTATTACACACACTTAGCAAGCAAGCAAAACTACTATGATCATCTAGCAACACAATACAGTGTAAAATCAATTACAGCTCATGTACAGTATCATAAAATTAAAATTTACAGTAACTGCGTCTTGTGGGGCTAATATTGTCATACTCGCCAGTAAACAGTACTTAATTCACAGAAGATGCGATTCAACAACTCATGTGAAGGAATGGATCTTGATTCTAAAAGCAAAAAAACCCAACAAGAACAAAAAACCCCGAAAAAAAACCCAAACTACAGAAATACAAGATATTCTCAGTTAGTTGCAGTGCATTTTTGAAGGGCTCTCAGTGTGCTCGCTTGAATAAGGAATCAATTTATGGCTGGCAGTCAAAGCTCTATTATTCTGGGCTTTGCTCTTTTCAGTTGTCACACCCAGGCTGCAAGCCTCCATAGAAATGGAGGTCTGAAGCATTTACAGAAGTAGCAGAATAACAACGGAACCGAACCAAGAGCTAATTTATTCTCTGAGCTTACTGTACGTGGTGCAAAACAAAACTGCTGTGACAGCAGAGTGACCTTATATTTACTGATTGACCAGATGGCGAGAATTACTGACTTATGTAAGCCCCGAGCCTTCTTCACCATCTGACGGCTGTTTGGTGAAATCAAACAAAAGGTCTCTGCATAGTCTTTAGTGCACAAACCTAATCATTGCAAGACCATTACGTTGTGCCCTTAGAAGAAAATGYTGCAGGGAAAGGCAAGGAGCGAACYGGACTGAAACCCTTGGATCCTCAAAAAGGTGTTTTTCACAGCAGAACTGAGACACACGGGTATAGCACAGCAAGTAGGTTTGTGCACCTGCTGCCCAGGCTGTATCTCTTTTGCTAATGAATAAGTGAAGCCAGCCTCCAGGGCTGTCAATCTGGCACCTTTAGCAATTCATACAAGCACAAAGTTCTCTAAAAAGAAATAACATGAAAAGAAATGCAAGTTGTCTCACTAGCAGTGGTTTTGACAGGTATCTTGAGTAACGTTAATTTTTCCCACCTTTTTTGCCTTAAAAAATACCAGTTGAATCACCAATTATTTTGGACAGTTTCTAAAAACAAGCACACATGGAAATAACCCAGTACATCAGATTTATGGCAACTGAAAAAACTTAYACTGGGGGCGTATGTGCGTGTCTGCATGCGTGTACACACAGAACATTTTTATTTAAAAAACGTTATTACTGTGCAGCCCTAATTCTTGTCCCATTTTCACTACTGCAAATCAAGAGGAATTGACTCTCTTTTGACTAAGCTCACTTACACTAACGGAGAAAAGGCACAAATTAAGTCAGAATCACAATCATGGTTCCCAAAAGACCTGTCTAAAATACAACAGGCCTGAAAACATTTTACATCAGTTTTATCAATGTGATTTTATTAGCAGCAGTGAAATAGCTCCTCRCTTACAGCATGAAAACTAAGATCAGAATTAGGCTGGATATATTTCTGAACGGCATACCCCTGTAACCTCAAGTCAGATCCTGAATGAAGAAAGAGAAGAAAGAAACAATGCCAATTCTCGTATTACCGTGCTAGAAATGGTGTTTAGACCTGTACACTACCGAACATCACTGTTGCTTTTTTCAAAATTAAAATCTGGATCAAAATTGAATTTGCTACTGTGTGTTTTCTGTGTAGTATGTACATGCTTATTAACACACACCAAAAAAAAAAAAAAAGCAGTGGAATAGAAGTTCTCTGTGAACAAAATCTGCTCTGGCATTAATGGAGTTATTCCCAATTAACATAGGTCCGAGACACATATTTGAATCCCAGCATAACACGCTTGCGTGTACATAAAGAATAACTTCAAGAGAAAAATAGTAACACAGCTTCTCGTTGACTAGGAAGTTACCATTTCAGCTCTCGGAAAACCATTTGCAAATTTTACAATAGCCTGAGGACTCTTGCAAAACCCAAAATAGATACAAAGCTTTATCCCTTGCTGGTATGCAAAGTGTGAGAGAGAAGCCAGGAAGAAAGTGGTAAAGTCAAGAAAAAGAAAAGCACAGGTTGAATGTCAGGGGAAAAAAACCACTGAATGCTAAGAAGATAAAATATTGGAATAATTCCTCAGGAAGATATTATTTCCTGGGATGTTAAAATTGTCTGTTGGAAGAAAAAAGGGCTACTGGGAAAACATTCTTTCTCAAAGCAAAAACTTGACATTAATGTTGCAAAAGAAGTACTAAGCAAGATTTATGAACGGTTGTGTTCAGGCTTCTACTGAAATTTTAAAACACCTAGGACAGAATACTCTGTTCTTACAGTTAGTCACACAAGTGCTTACAAGGGCTAGTTTGCATACATGTGTTGGCATTACCTTAGCACAGCCCACAGAAATTAAAAAAAGACAACAACCTGGAATAAGCCAAGAATGCAAACTGGAAAGAATATCCTTCATCTTTATGCATCTGCCATGCCCTGCTCACATGCAGCAGGTACTCAATTTGTGCAAAACAGTTGTGCAAAGCATTTCCTATCCAAAAAATATTTGCAGCAGACTGACCTACGTTACAGAATGGTAACCTCAACTTCCACAGAGCACCTTAAGTTTAAAGCAAGCTTTGTTGACAAAACAGTGCCAAATGCTTATGTGATCTTATCAGACCTTCCCTTACCCTCCTCAATTCATGCAGTGTTTTTCTAAAAACAATGTACTGCAGAGATGAGGGATGTGGATTTCCTCCTTTCCCCAAAACACACGCACATGCAAAAACACGTCCCCTCGTGTGGACACACAGCACATGCTGCAACAGCCGACAGCAAAACAAGCTCCCACATGCAGAGACTAACAATGCCCCAAACTTCCAAACAGCACAGCATTTTGCAGGTTGCATGTGCTTACCTTGTTGGGACGGACTCGGTACACTAGACTCATTCTCTCCCATTTCTAGAAAACGATAAACTCCCCCGTAAGGAGCCAAGCCGTTTCATCAAGTTGACTCGGCTGCTGTGCAAGTTTTGACCTCCTGACTTTCAACTGTAGCACGGTAACCGTATACCTGACTTTCTTCTGTGAATAATTAGTATCCTGCTTCCTAAGCTACCTGGGCTTGCCTGACCTGTTTCTCTATAAACTGACATCATATCCTTTGATCTCCTTTGATTAACATGTGCTTCAGGCAAGGCTGCCTTGTTTCCTCTTGCACTCTCCTGCTCATTTGTTCCCCACCCTTTCCTTTCACTTTCACCCAGACAGCGATCTGAAGAGTATTTCTCTTTCATGGCAGGTGTTTTAAGTCAACACGCCAACAGAAAGTTTGCAACTGATTTTAAAGATCCTCTGAATTTGCATTTCATAGGAAAACTAAATGATAACTATCAAGCCAATCTCTGTGGGATGGGAACTTTGCAGCCACTGCTCTCCACCACGGAGAACGATGATCGCCACAGATGGAGTGTCCCTTAGCAAAACCTTTGCAAAGAACCGAAAACCTAAAAACCAAAACCACCCTTCCCCTGTCTTTCACAAAGATTACCTCCAAGGAAAATGCTTTACTTGAACACCGTAATTTTGAGATTGTTTTGACTGTGTAACAGAAAGGGCTTATAAGCAAAACAAAAGGTTATTTTGCTTCTCTTCCCCTCCTCCAGCACAAGGACACAAACTTTTAAGATAATCTTATCCAGCCAGACTTCAAATTGACTTCCAAGAACATATTTGCTCTTTTCTGCTGTGGAAATCAAATAACAGGTGTCTGATACATTTGTGATCAATTTGTTGAACAAGTACACCTGTGTCTCTGCCTACAAAGTTAGTTTTATTTTAACATTTACATTTGCAGCTGCCAATGACAAAAATCAAAGAGAAGCCACAGCACTATTTTAAAGGAACAAACAATGACAAATTAAAAGAGCTAAGTAGCTCTCACAACGTTAACCTCCATCTGGATTACACTCAAAATGGTCTAATGAATAGCATTAGAAATTGTTTTAAACCAGTAGAAAATGTCTGTTTTTAAAACTAAAGTGTATTGTCTTTTTCTTCCCTTTTTTTAAAGTACTGAAATAATTATTTATTAGAACAGAAACACAGAGCGGGGGGAAAACACTGAAGATAGTTTTTCAAGATAATTCGGGCTAGGTAAAGTGTATCTTTAAAGTAGCATTTCTGAAACAAACTATGCTAATTCAAACAAGAGTCTTATTTAGGAATAAGAATATCCCCACAGACAGTAACTCCTCAAGCTAATCATCACATAGGCAGAAGTAAAAAAATATTTATGTCCTTTAGTGATTCACTGTCAACTCTTTCTGCGCACACTAAGCACCTTCCTCATCCACACACGCAACTAGCTTTTAGCCATGCTTAAACATCTGAGTTTTGCTAGAGAAGGTAAATCAGACATCCCAAACCTGAATCATCTGAACAGTGAATTCCAAAAGAACCTCCCACTCGGTTCACAAAAATGAAGGAGTTTACAAGAAAAAGCTCATGCTTTATTCTTGCCTGATTATCAAATTAGTCAGGTTAAATCGACCATTCCACAGTCAGAAAAGGCTCTTTACCAAAAAAGCAAGAGAAAAGCAAAACGAACTTATGTTTGAAAAATAAGCATTTCATTATTTTATTTCTGTTAGTTTAGCTGAGCTTTTGCCAGGTTTTTTTCCCCATAACCCTCAATCTCAGCTCATGGCCCAAAATTTGCAGTCAGTGGTTCCTACATTTCACCAAGCTCATCCCCCCTAGAATCCCAATTTACTGTCAATGAACCAAAGCTGCCCTTGGCCAGTTCAGAGTCAGTGCAGCACGGTGAGACTCCAGCAGACACCTGGGGAATTTCCCCAGCTGCACAGCAGACACCCAGCGACTGATGCTGAACATCATCTTGAATTAATTTACTAAGTTCCCACTTGAAAGTATGAGCGAAACATTCAACTGAAACGTTCATTTAGTGGATGGAGGTCTTTTTCAGCTCAGTTCTAACGCAGCTTCCTCTACTTAAGGACAGAGACTAAATTAAATTATTTTTGTGTGCAGAGAAATGCATAAATAAGAACTTTGCTGGCTTCATGATTACTTCAAGAGCGACAAACCAAAGTGGCCTTTCCTGAAAGTATCCAGTAGTACAGTTAATGAAATGAGCATGCAAGAGTGGATATGGAGACTTTATTAAAGGGTCTGACTGGCTGTTCCTGCTTTTCAAACAGGTCCCTAATATGAACGGAGATCTGCACGATCTTCCTGAAGCTCAAAGCTGACGAAATGCACCTAAGACAGGAGAAGGAAAAAATATTTGGGCACTGATCTGTCTTTATCTCAGCTCTCAAACAAGGCCACTATGGCAAGCGCACCATTTACTAGTAGTTTGATTTGGGAACCGATACCTAGGTTGCACGTATCCCTTCCTGCGGGCAGTGGAGGAGACCGTACAGAAACTCTTCCTTGACCATCAAACTTGGGGAAGTCAAAGATTTAGTGTTGAGTTTCTATATTCAAACAAGTTTGAATTGCTCTATATTTAAAAGGCATAATTAAAAATAAAACAAGTTTATCAATGAAGTTCTGCAGTGCAAAGCAAAATATATTTGGTAATTAACTGATCAGACAGAAACATCTAAAGCATTTCTGTCCTCTCCAAACACAAACTGTCCATCTCTTGAAAGACAGAAATCCTTAAATACCCTACGTTATTATAGCTTCTAAACATGGGAGAAATCACAATGATTAGTTTTCACCTTCATACTGTATTCTGTGGGGTCCTCCCCCATATAAAAAGAGCCACTAATTCCAAAGAAAACAGAAGTCTAAGGCAACAAAAATAACTACTCCTTCTTAGCTACTGAGTACCAACACCATCCTTAAGGAGTAAGATACTGATTTCAGGCTTTTAGCACCTACAGAAGTTTTTTGTAGTTTAAGTTCTAGCATTTTATCACATCACCTTCTGTTAACTCTTAAATACTTTTAAGAATTCAAGAGATGAGAGTGATAGTACTGAAAATACTTCTTCCTTTGAAATGAAGCCTACAAGTGGGAACAACGCAAAAAGGACTGAAACTCAAGATTTTTCACACTCCCTCTTCCAACAATGACTAATGGTGAGAAATGGCTAGCTTAGTTTTATATTCTCCTAAAACTGTTTGTTGTGCTCACTTGCGTGCAATGATTTAAATTGAGTGCTTTCCAAAGGAGGAACTCTTAATTCATTCACTCCCTCTAGAAAGGCCCAAATGTGAAAATGCAGTGTTTTTGCTCTGCTCCCGGAAGAAAAGAGAAAGTTATTCTGTATATTTACAGTACAGCAACTACAATGCTTCTTGATTCTAAGGAGTGCATTTGACAGTCAATGAATGGAAATATAATGATGATGACGACAGCGATCAGGGCTACAAGAGGAAAAAGCTAGATCTTACGCTGTGCACAGAGCCATGCCAAACAGATCACTGCATCATACTGTGAACATCATGGATGACTACAAGCCTAAGTTCAATGTCATTAGAAACAGAGTGCTCTTCACCAACAGTGATAAGACTTGCTTGATATGAATATTATCAGAAGTTTTCTAGGGTAGCCCTGCAAACCGAGAGAGAGGCCCTCACAACTGAAAGCCTTCAGAAAAGCAAAGGTTTCCTGTAAGTGCTGGCCAAATTGCTTTCAAGACTCTCTCATTTCTACTCAAGAATCTAGATATCTTATAGAATTAATGCAAAAAAGTAATATCAACAGCTAACACTTGCTGTCATTCTTTATTGGTAACGTGTTTCAAACTCCCAGGCGTATTGTGCTACATACTCTACAAATGTAGTAGAAAGACACGTCAAGGTTCTTTTTCCCTACAGAATATAGCTTCAATGTTTCAAAAACATGAATAACGAGGTACACTTATTACATGTGAAATTGCACAGATGATACAAATCATGTCTAGAACTGAAACACAAGCACTGGGAATACGCAGAGTTCTTCTACACAAATCGCTAAGATGACTCTGTGATCCAGTCTCTGTGAAAGCCTGCTAGTTGATAACGAAGTGTTCTAAGTTTATCACAGGAGAGAAGCAGTCCACAAAGCTTCCTGTAGTGACTACCTGTCTGGCACTACAGACTGACATTTTTCACAGGAAAAAATAACAAATATTTCACCTTCAACAATGGCAGGAGCGCTAGGAGAAAAGGGACAGCACCAATCCCGTCTCCCTCAAAAACAGAGGGGCAGATACTGATGTTCAGATTTTTATATTGTTGGTCTTTTGGGTTTTTTGGTGGTGGTGGTGATTTGTTTGGTTTGGTTTGGTTGGGTGGGTGTTTTTTGGGGTTTTTTTGTTTGGTTGTTTTGTTGTTTTGTTTTTAAAGAGCAACATGGTTATTTTATTTTTCCATGGAAAATGGTACAGTAAAAGGAATGGCATTACTTGGTTAGCCTCCAAATTACAAACAGTTGTTTAGCCTACAACTTCAGTTAAAATAGGAGATGGAAAAAAAAAAAATTTTCTGCCACAATTAAAATGGATTAAATACAAAAGCAAGGACAACCGGTCTCAAAACCCACAGTGAAATAGGTTTTCAGTGTTTATGCAAATGATGCACTAACGAAAGAGCCGCTGAGTGCCAGCAGGCAGGGATAGTGCACGGACAGAGCTGAGCCCAACTTACTGAAATGTGGAGTTCACATGGACTTGAAATTAAATTTCTTTCCTTTCTCCAACAAAGAAGTCTGACTAGTGAGCAAGACCCAAGGAAGACTTACTCCATCGTGGATGAGATTTTCATCCCACATTCCTCTGGCTTCTCTGAGTTTTATTTCCAGGTCTAGTTGTAACTGGTGAAAAACTGTTTGCAACAAGGAGGCTGTGGTATAAGACTTCATACAGATGCAAACATCACCACTTTGGAGCTTAATGGGAAACAAAGTATATTTGTTCTCATTTATTTCTAAGCACTAATTACAGCTCATTATAACTTTTTGTCAGAAAACTACTTGCCATCAGAAAAACATCGCTTCCTTGAAACAACTGTTTTTATGGTGAAAAGATCTAGTTTTAATGAGTCTTCCATTAAGAAAGTTTCTTAGTTCCTTTTCAATTGTTTATTGTTTTGGGGAGGGTTCGGTTTGTTTGCCTGTTTTTGAAGAGAGACCAGAAAAGGCTCCAAAACACCACTCTAACCAGCGAAATACTTATTTGGGCAAAAAAGAACTAAGATTTAGATCTTCCAGACCCAACAGGAGGTGTTTGACTCTCTTGGCCACTTTGTTGGAGGACTGTTGCAATCTCATTTTTCAAAAGCACATCCAGCAAAATGACTAACATGTCGCTCAAGCTCTCCCTGATCCCTTGCTGAGTGAGAAAAATCACATGCCAAGGGAATTTATTAATATGCAGAAGAAAACAGGGTTCAAAACTTCCATGGAGTTTTCATTAATTTTTGTTGTTTTGTTAATAACGCATACATTACTTTTCACAATACCTGAATTATGGGTAATTGTTCTGTCTCTCCAAGACCTATCAGTCCTGACATGATTGACAAATGTAACACAGGAGAGGGGAATCTAAGACTACAGTTCAATTCCTGACCCCATTTGATAGCTTTATAACCATAAGAAAACAACTCAACATCTCTCTCTCTCTCTCCACTCTCAAAGTCCTGATTTGGAAAGCTGAAACAAGAACACTTTGACAGCTTTCCCCAACAGAGGTATTTTTCCCCTCCACAGAAACAGGTGCTTTGTCAAAATGTCATTTCCAAAGTTTCTTTAAATATCTTTTTCTAATCAGCTCCTGCTCCTCAGTTTTCATTCACACAACTTTAGCAACCAAACCTCAAAAAAATGTTAGCAATCAAAACCAGCAATGGCCTCCCGATTCACTTCTAGTGTTTTTAGACTTCCTACTTAATGAAAATATAGATAAGTCTGTAGAAAATAAGTAACAACTCAAGCTGACTTCAGCAGCTGAAAGATGAGTGCACAGAAGCCAAAGCTACAGACACACTAGCACGAAGTCAGTTTGTAGAAGACAGAAAAAAGAAGAATTAGCTTCTCCTTTTTCTTTCTAATTTGGTCTTTTCGGTATTTATATTGGGTTTGCATGGCAAGGTTTTGGTAGCAGGGGGGCTACAGGGGTGGCTCCTGTGAGAAGCTGCTAGAAACTTCCCCTATGTCTGATAGAGCCAATGCCACCGGCTGCAAGATGGACCCGCCGCTGGCCAAGGCCAAGCCCATCAGTGACGGTGGTTGCGCCCCTGTGATAACATGTTTAAGAAGGGGAAAAAGTTGCTGCGCAAGAGCATTGCAGCCGGAGAGAGGAGTGAGAATATGCAAGGGAAACAACTCTGCAGACACCAAGGTCAGTGAAGGAGGGGGAGGAGGTGCTCCAGGCAGAGATTCCCCTGCAGCCCATGGTGAAGACCACACTGAGGTAGGCTGTGCCCCTGCAGCCCATGGAGGTCCATGGTGGAGCAGATACCCACCTGCAGCCCGTGGAGGACCCCATGCCAGAGCAGATGGATGCCCGAAAGAGGCTGTGACCCCGTGGGAAGCCTGCACTGGAGCAGGCTCCTGGCAGGACCTGTGGACCCATGGAGAGAGGAGCCCACGCTGGAGCAGGTTTGCTGGCAGGACTTGCGACCCCATGGGGGACCCACGCTGGAGCAGTCTGCTCCTTAAGGACTGCACCCTGTGGAAGGGAGCCACGCTGGAGCTGTTTGTGAAGAACTGCAGCCCGTGGGAAGGGCTCACGTTGGAGAAGTTCACAGAGGACTGTCTCCCATGGGAGGGACCCCTCGCCACGCTGGAGCAGGGGAAGAGTGTGAGGAGTCCTCCCCCTGAGGAGGAAGGAGCAGCAGAGATAACGTGTGATGAACTGACCGCAACCCCCGTTCCCAGTCCCCTTGCACCGCTGGCGGGGAGGAGGGAGAGAAAATTGGGAGTAAAGTTAAGCCCGGGAAGAAGGGAGGGATGGTGGAAAGGCGTTTTTAAGATTTGGTTTTATTTCTCATTATTCTACTCTGATTTGATTGGTAATAAATTAAATTAATTTCCCCAAGTCGAGTCTGTTTTGCCCATGACAGTAATCGGTGAGTATCTCCCTGCCCTTACCTCAACCCATGAGCCTTTCATTATATTCTCTCTCTCTCCCCTGTCCAGTTGAGGAGGGGGAGTGATAGAGTGGCTTTGGTGGGTACCTGGCATCCAGCCACCACAGTATTAAACAAAATCAAATTATGCAAACAAGTATGAATATCTGATGCATGGAAGTTTATAATCTGGGCCGGCATATAATAGTAATGGAGTGTATATAAGATCTAGTGTAAAGGGTAACAATTTCACTGCCCTTCAATCCACTTGATTATTTATAAAAGCAGTGGAATTAAACGAGTGCTTTTTAAACATGTTGTTTGTTTTACCTAAAAAATCTCTGTACGATTTTTTTCTGCCACCCCTACTTTTGATGAACCTTGTAGTTATAATTGAAAGCAAAGGATAAGTTGAATGACAAAAAGTAAGCAGCTTAAAAAAAGGAGAACAAAAGACTGAGGGAATGAAAAATGTTTTTCTAATATTTATTGGCAAGAGAGCTAATGCTATAAATGCTAACTAATACTGAACTCCATCTTGCACAGCTAAGAAGTAGATCTTACTACTCTAAGATCACATCAGGAAGCAGAGCCTAAAAACCTTATACAGGGAATCAAAAGCTGATTGGCTTTAAAAAAAAAAAAAATTCACCATTTTATCCTTACTCTACCCCTTTAGAGAAAGCACTACTTCAAAACACTAAAATGGGAGACCTTGCGTTTACATTTTGGCAAGATGAACACTCACCTCTAGTATATCTAACATTGCTGGGAAGAGTTGTGGTTTAAGTAGGTCAGCTTGCATTCCAGCCACATATGTAAGCTTTTATAACAAATACACTGTATAAAATACAGTGATTTAATATGGAGATGGATTTTCAAGCCAATGAAGACTTGGACTCTGAAGTATCTTCTACCCCAGCAAATACAGAAAAGCCAGGAAGAATCTTATGTGTGAATCTTCAGTCACCAAAGATTGTTCCAACAGAAGAGCTGTAAAATATATGTACGTATATATAAAGATATATATATACACACAGATGTATGTATATCTTACAGGGAAGCAATGCTATGCTACCTCACTTTGTGGGACTGCCACACACAGCAAGACAGCCATTTCATGAAATGCCATGAGTTGCAATACATACATCCCATTGAGTGCTACAAGCTGGCCAACAGTTCCCTCCTGAATCAAGCAAAGCAAGAAAAACTCAGCTTCGTCGTATCATCAACCAGGCTAAACAGTGAGTCTCTGCATAGGAAGTCTGACAAATGCTTTTAATACACACACACCCATTGACAAATGAGGTGACATATTGACAAAAAGTTGTCACTAAAATTATATTCCTACACCTATTTATTGCTTTTATAGCCAGTAGACTTGCTGCCTCCTTGTGCCAGGTGTGATCATCTTCTGAAGCCACGATAAGCTGATTCAGTTCGCTAATCCCAGTTTTGCCAGCAGAAAGCTACCTACTCTTTTCCTATTACTTCTGAGTTTTCTGCTACTTTAAAAATGTTAAGCAGCCCACAAAAGGAGCACAGAAGATGGGAAGACGACAACTTTTTTCAGTGCTGACAAGCTGTTCTTTAGCTCAGCCTCTTTGATTCAGCTGCACCATGCGGTATGCACGTATACATGCAGCCCAAGTTCAGCACACCCGTAATTTACCATCTCCTCCGCTCCAGTGAGATACTTTCACATCACATCTGCTTACAACCCTCTGCAGATAAAGCACATCTCATTAGTCTGTAGTAAAGCACATCTCATTAGTTTTTAACAACTACTCTCTAAGATCAGATGGGTGGGTGACTATACAAACTGAGGCTCAGATTCTGGCCTGGCACATCATCTTTGACAGCAGGGCACATGCATCACATTTGAATTGTGCTTCAGATTGAATAAATTCTTCCTTTTTTCCAAACTAGTTAGTTCAATTATTTACTATAAGTAACTCCCTATATAAAGCATTTCTAGTATGGAATAACACTCTTCATTGCTGTTTGCATCTCTGAATTATCTATGCAATACTCCTAAAAAACAAAATGAGCTATATTTTTCCAGAGAGAGTAAAGGCAGCAAAATCTTATTCTCCCCAACTGAGGGGGAAAAAAAAAAAGAAAAAAGATAAATGATTTTTAGATTAGCATTGTTTTCCATTTCTCCCCAAATCTGCAATAAAGTTTTATTTTTCCCAATTCCAGTTGCAGTGAGGTACTCTTGGAAAACACAGCTGTTGGCTTTGTAGTTACTAGTATGCAGCTATTGCATTGCTTAATTTATTTTTACATAGATTTTTTTTTTTTTAAATACAGAACCAACATAGGAAATGAGATCTAAAATACATTACCCATGCCCTTTTTTCCCTGCTTACACACCACGCACGTGTTTCATATGCTTTAATCATTAAATTGTCTCCGTATCTCAGACAAGGTATTATGTAAGGCAAATAAAACAGCATAGAAGCCAAAATAAAGGATGAGAAGTTAATTCTGTGTCCATAATTAATAAACGGAATCAGAATCTTGCTTTCAAACAATGCTCATGCTACACACACACACAAAAACCACACACCAAAAAAAACCAAAAAAAAAACCAAAAAAACCCACTTTCTTTTAACTCGTCTGCTCTGGGTTGATCTTTCCATGACTTTCTATGTTTGAGTCCCGTAAGAAAAGCAAAAGCACAACAGAAATCACTATGGTATGAGGTAGTGGAACACTAAAGAAAACCCAAAAACCCATGCAAAAATATGTTGAAAGTCTCAAATCTAGTTGATTTAAAGCATCATTTTAAAACACAACTTACATAGTTTAAGTTTTCTTAACCAACGTTCCAATGTAACCAATGTGCTAGTCTATTAGTAGTACTGAAATTTCATAAGACATTGGCAAGTATTCCAACAGAATGCTGAAAACATTTAGCACAATCCACTTGCATTCCTTACAAAAGCTGGCAAATGAGTATTTGCAGTTTAAAATTATTTAATTTGGTTGCAAATAAAAGAACATTTCTGGTAACATTACAGAAGTTGGACAGGTTTGGGGTTTTTTTTTGTTTGTTTGTTTTTAAACAGCACTGCATTGTACAGAGAAACTACTATAGTTTTTTTGAAAAATCTTATTGATCCTTACTCATTTTCTTGGTTCAATTATAATAATTTTTAAGGTATTTTTCTGTCTTAGAATCTATTATAGGAGGGTAAATAGCCAAAAATTTGGACATCTTGGACATGAAGACAGATTCATAAATCTTAAATTTGTAATCTTTTCCTTCACTGATATAGCAGATTAAAGCAGAAGTTCAAACACTTGGATCCAAGGTTTCTGTAATATTAGTGCAGCATGCAGTTCCTTGAATCATGCCAGTTATGTTTCAGTTAACACAACTGTACCAACAAACACTTACTCGAGCAGATGATGGGAAAGAACAATCTTACCTATATACCAAAGTTGCCCTCAAGAATACAAGTTACCACGAAATACAGTCCCGTGCAGTTTACCCAAACTTTCCCATGAATCATCATAAGCTACAAAACATTTCTCAATACCCTGTAGCAAACTCAGGGCTTGTAATGTAAGTATAAACCATTAAAAAGATAAATAGTAAGTCAGAAGCTACAGTTTGTAACATGAAGAATGAAGGAGAAAGACCATTTTGTTAATGACAATTGCCTTAAGGCTTTGGCTATACAAATTGAAACATTTCGAACCTTTCACCTGATTTTCTGAGTATCTCCAGTTACAAGGAAGTAATTCTACACAGTTGGCTGCTGCTATCTTGCCTCTCTGTGTTTGCATGGGGACAGAGAGAGAGAAGAGACTGTGCAGAAAAAAGTTAGATGAAAACACTGATTTTTGTCTAGATTATTCAAAGTCTGAGAATTACAAAGTATCCAGAAACATAATGGATCTCTTTGCAGCTTCCATCAAAACATTTCCATACAAACACTGTATATTTAGATAGCTGGTCAGGTTTCACAGTGTGCCAAACACTCTATGAAGTTTCATCCTTAACAACAACCATTAACGAAAACACTGAACCCAACAAGAAAAAAATGGAAGCAAGCATTTTGCAAATGACAACTGCTCTTATTAGTAGGAGAGAGATGGTTTTTTTTGCTTTTAAGAATTCCCAAGGTAATACAATTGCAGATGTCTACACAATAACCCCGGTTTTGCCTGGTGGAAGAAATAGGCACAAAATGGCTAGGTAGATCTCCTGTCCAACAATTCAAAACAAGAACCCAACCTGGTTCCTACAGCTTTGACCTTATCATTAGGCACCAAAGTTATTCTCGAGAGCTGAAATGGGTAAAAAAGTTACTCCTCTGGCAATATCAAAACTACACAGAATACCGGATCATGCAGCCTGAGTCTGAAAGCCGTTGCAACTTTTTCCTTAATAAACATGCCCATAGAAAAGAAAAAGGGTTACTAGTTCAATATTCATAGAATCACAGAATAGTTTGGGTTGGAAGGGACCTTTTAAAGGTCATCTAGTCCAACCCCCCTGCCGTGGGCAGGGACATCTTCAACTAGATCAGGTTGCTCAGAGCCCCSTCCAACCTGACCTTGAATGTTTCCAGGGATGGGGCATCTACCACCTCCCTGGGCAACCTGTGCCAGTGTTTCACCACCCTCAGCGTAAAAAATTTCTTCCTTCTATCTAGTCTAAATCTACCCTCTTTTACTTCAAAACCATTCCCCCTTGTCCTGTCGCAACAGGCCCTGCTAAAAAGTCTGTCCCCATCTTTCCTATAAGCCCCCTTTAA
>JAYKAV010003441.1:5258-102759 GCA_035582835.1 Phoebastria nigripes
ATGACAGGCAGTCACAGACAAATTAACAAAGCAATGTCTCTGTGTGAGGAGGCAGGAGCTGTTACCTCCCCATACTTGATGTTGCATTGAATTTTTCTGTAAGCAGACATTTTGCTAGGGAATTTGCTACCGATATTGGATTTTATGCAGGAGGCACTTAAGATACTACAGTGACAGATGTTAATATCAAATTTTAATATAAATGGAGTGCAGCTAGCCTACCTGTAGAATAAAATACTACTCACCCTAAACAAAGCGAAAAAGTGGTCTTTCAAGCTTTTGCCTTACGTTTCCTGAATACACACAGCCTAGACTGCTGATAACAGAGGTAAAGACAGCTGCTTACTCATTCAACACACAACAAACAGCACAAAAGGTGAGTTTTCAGCTGATGTTAATTGTGTTCAAACACTAAAACCAAGTTTTATCTCAGCAAACAGAGGAACTGTGCCCCACAGTTTAAATCAAGCACTGATGAAAGGGTACCAAGGCCTGGAATGGAGGGTTGTAACGCTCTTCCTCCCACCAAGAAACACAGCGGAGACGCCATTAAGTCTCCAGCTGCAGAAAGACATGACACAATATTTTGGATGTTTTATTTTCAACATCCCAGGTTGCAACCTTCCCTTGCTTGCTCTGAGCATGAAGCTCTCCGAGACCCCAGGCTCCTGCATTCAAGGACAGGTTTTCAAGAAAACTTCAATTTCTTCACCAAAAGGAACAATCTGGCTGTGAAGAACATAATGCACACAAGATTGTCCTCCCACAGATCAGTTCCTTAAAAAACAAATCACGCTGGGTATCAGACACCACGATAGTCTTGCTGGTATTATAAGCGCAAAGATCTTGARAAACCAATTGAAGATATGACTTTGAGATTTACCAAAGGCCTATGGGGGTCAATGACAGAACCGAGGGGTCCCTGGCAGCCCACCCTTTAAGCCATTACAACTTTCCTAACAGGGGAAGAGCCCAAGAAGTGATCAAATCTTTTCCCAGCTCTACACTCACTTGCTTCCAGCAGCCACCCCAGCACGCAGGGCGGAACATCAAATTCCRGAGAAAAAGGAAATTCAAAAAATAACTTTTCTCCTTTTGGGAGGTGCATCATTCAGCATCTGCATTACTAATCTCTCGTGCCAAGAAGAAAGCTGCGGGTCCCTGGCCCAAAAGGGCAGGCTCTGATCCCTCCTGCGGGATCAAACATCAGCAGAGGTGGTACCGCACTCGTCTTCCATCCACAGACTACTTCTAAGTCACGAAGAGCAAGCAAAGCACCTTCCTCCATGCTACAACAAACTGACAGTCAGGCATGCACCTCCATGAGGGGAAAAAAAAAAAAACCACCAAAAAAAACCCCAAAACAATTAGGGGTTAAAAAGCAGAGACTGAAACCCCCTGCTCCGCTGGCCAGAGTCTGGGAAGCGGAGCGCATCCGTGAGCACACCACTGCCTGCCTGACCTTGGAGAAGTCATTGCAGTGCTTTGCTCAGTTGTGTGTGACAAGGGGATGTTTCTTCCCTGTTTTACTGTAGCACTTTCAGATCCTCAAATAAAAAGGCTCTAAAAAGCCTACATAAAAAAGCTGCTACCAAACAGCAACAGCTCAGTGGCGTAGGAAAACACAGCGTTCATTCTAATGAGGAGCCTTCCTCAGCGCCGTGCTGCAGCATTGTGGGCTCGACTATCTGCAGTGATGTGAAGATGCCAGCATTATAAGACAGCTTCCGTAAGCCCGTTCAGCCCCTTAAAAAGAACATTTTCTTCCAACCAAACTGCACCATATTAAACCCGGCTTTTCAAACAAACACCAAGGTAACAGGTGGTCCCCTATAACGAGATACAGGTGCAGGATTATTGCGATAACGAGCAAACTGTTTCTGGTTTCCGACTAGCAGGAGGCAGCGTGGCACGGTGTAGCCGCCGCGCTGGGGAGGCACGGCTCACGCGTCGGTGCACGGCTGCAGTAAACCATTCGGAACAAGAACAAGGGCCCAATCAGGAAAGTTACTTGCAAGAATAAGTCACTGGCTTTAATGGCAGGAGAAGCTGGTACACACATCAACCACGGGGAAGAATCAAGCCACAGGTCTCTGTTTTGGCAGAATAATTCCCAGGCATGAAATATCATACGGGGGGGTTGTCACCATAAATGTGCTCTTTCTTCCTGTCCCCATGCAGGAGTGGAAACTGGGGTTTCACGTGTTCACGCAAGCTACCATAACCCACTCGAATACACCCAGGCTGCAGTACAAACATACATATATCGTGCCAAGCACAGCAGGACTCCAAATTGTGTGAGCTGCTGCAACACAAATCAATACAAAGGCATTTTGTTTGGTTTAGGATCAGGAATATTTTCAAACACCGCTTATAGTYTCAGTAACAAAAAGAGATCAACAAAAACTCTGCGCACATAGCTACTTCAAACAAACCCTATTTCCTTTCCATTTGGATTTGCATTACGAGAACTTCTTGTGCTTTAATCCACTTCTCCATAAAGTTTATGGAGCAGCAACAGCTAGTTGAGTCCAAGCAGAAAAAATAACCAACAACTTGTCAGGGGCCAAGCTATTGTTCTGAATGAAGAAAAAACTCATTAGCTTTTAATGAAAACACAGGGAATAAAAACCAAATAGCACAGAACCCCAGCAAATAATTACTCTGCACCTGACGCAAAGCTGCTCTATCTTCCTACTCAAATCCTCAGCAAAATTCCCCAACTTCTCACTCTTTGGAGCATGAACAAAAGCAAGATTGACTCTAAGGAAAAGAGCAAGAGGTTTCTTGGGCTTATACCTCATCCAGGGGCTCCCCTGGCACTGTTTGGCTACCCTCGAGTGTGCTAAATACCCGGCTTTCTTGCTTCATGATAGTTGTGGCACAGGGAGAGGGGGGGGCGGGAAGAAATTATGCCATCTTTTAGCAGTCTGACATTTTCTGCAGAAACAGTTTCTCGCACAGCAGCAGAAAAAGGGGCTTGAAGGCATTCTGTGTAATTAACACAGATATCACGCTTTATACGTATCGACTCTGAGCAAATTGCAGAGGGGACAGATTGCGTCTCTGGTGACGGGGGTGTCCCCAGCAGAAGAGGGGGTGGCAATTCAGAGCGCAGTGACTTCGGACAGCAGCGTCAGGCAGGTCGCATCAGTCACACCAGGTCCCTGCAGGACCTGCGGACATCGCACAGACCTGGCATCAGGCAGAGACGCAGCCTCTGGCAAACCCCCTGCACTGGAGGAGGAAAAAAAATTACCAAAAGGAGAATGAAAAGAACCTAATTAAGCATGAACAGGGCTCTGAGCAAGCAGCACAAGCAGGACCTACAGGAGAAAGAGTCACCACGATCAGGGAACACACTGTTGCTTCCTTCTCCACAACCTCAAGAGCACAAACGCTGCTCTCTGCAAGGAAGGGAATAACCTGAACCTACCCTTCCTATTTGCTTTGGGGCTTGCAATGCCAGAGGGTAAAAATAAAAGTCCTACCTCTGCTCTGGCATAGCTGCAGGGTCCAGCAGATGACAGGTCTTAGGACAAATGCTAGAAAAACCTCAGTTCAGGTTCTGGTTTTGCTACAATTCTGTTGCGCAGCATCAGAACATGCCTCCATGCCTGTCTCCCCTTCTGCAGGAGTGGGAGAGGGACAGTTGCTCTCTTTTAAGACTAAAACCTCTTATCGAGACCTCAAAAATCAAGTTCCCCAAGACTGACATTTTTTCCACACACGAACTGGCAAAGAAGTTTTCCTTTCTTCAAGCTGCAGTTTGCCTCTCATGGGGTGGGGGAAGCTGAATTAATGCATCCTGGCACACACAGGAAGAGAAACAATCTAAATAGGTGAAAGGGCTTTGTAGCAGAAAAAAAAAAATTCATCTCCAGTAGCTTGTTAAGGGAACTGCAATTAAGCTTACTTTGCATTCAGTGAAGGTCTTTATCTAGGTACCTAGAGTTTCATTAAGCATCTTTTTAGAGCATAAGAAAAATCAATAGCAAGCGAGTTCCATTTACGCTTTTATGATAAGCTTGTTCATGCCAAAGCGGAAGTAAAATCCCCAACTCGAGTTAATATTCAAGGAAACGAAGTTCCTGCTTTAAAGTAATGACTCCTTAGTATCATACTACAAATAAAGGTCTCTGATCCAAATCCCATCTGCCTTCATGCTCGACAGTGTTAATATCTCTAGATTTTCAGGGACTAATTTAGCAGTAATGCATTTCCCAAAGCAGAGCTGTAAAAGTATTATCAATACTATGGTTTAATATCCCTTACTACAATCACTTGCTGAAATTATGGAGAAGCACATGGAAACACATCAACAGAGACGCACCCACACAGTAAGTACTGCTCACATGTAAATATATTATAGTTTAGCTTTTGTAATGTAGTTAAAGCTCTGTCAACATTGCTATTATAAATTATATACCTTTTTAAACACATTTATGTGCTAGAAAATGTATGATGTTTCTTTTTTGAATGCCTCAAAGGCTTCATCGGCTCCTAAGCGCCCATTTGGATCTGTGTGGTTAGCCCCCGTGATTAATATGTGAATAGCTGAGGTTTTGCTGGATGCAGATTTTCTGCACCTTCTTCATACAGACTATTGACTTCCTTATAGTGCCAGTGCCCGCATAACATTACATTTGCCTGAAAATCCCGTGTTTTCTATTGCACATCACTGTGATACGCGTACATGACCATCCTCTCCTCCCCGGGCTGTACCAACAACAAACTACAAGAGAAATTTCTTTATCTACAGATCTCAAAGTGTTTATCCCGCTTAATAAATATTTTCTTGGATGTGGAGATCATGCACAGAACGAAAATAACTTTGTCCCTGGCTCACGAGGCAAACAAGGCCATGGCAAGAGCGGGACCCGTCTCTGCTTACRCTGTGTTTTATCAGCGGGACAGGTCTACCTCACGGCAATAGGGTCAAAAGCAAAGTGAGGGACCTCCTCGCACACAGGAGGAGCCGATTTATCATTGTTTTAGAAATGTCGACCCAAACAGGTCTTGGCTGGCTGACAAGCGAATCCAGCCCAAGCCTAATTTTGTTCACTCAGTATCCAGTCTTTGCTAATTACACGTAGTAAAGCAAATTAATGGTCCACTAAAAATGCCACTGATGTTAAAAACCAACTAGAAAGTGGAAAGCTCTTTTGCAGAAGGCTCGCTGCTGCAGTGCCGGGTTTCGGGGATGCAATGATCCCCTGCGCCCAGCAGGTCGGGCTGCAGCGCGCAGCATCAGCCGGGGGATGCGCGGCCACCTCCAGCCAGGCAAAAACCCCGCACCGCCGCCAGCCAGCACAGCCTTAACCCGCTGATGGGCAGAGAAAGGCCACAAACTTCCTAGGATTAAAAGTCCATCAGGCAGGAGGCGGGCAATGCAACAGCAGACTTGCTAAAGCATGGAGAGAGGAAAAGAGCAGCGTTCTGGGGTGCAAAACCTACTCCTGTTGTCGGGGGGGGGGGGTAAAAAAAAAAAAGTACCCTACAACGTTCCAAGTATTTTATTACACCGAAAGGAATTCAAGTTTTGCAACTCTCAGCTTCGAGAGAATAAACCCAAAGGAGGCCGAGAAGCTCAGAGCAGGCCGGAATTAAGTTATTTTCTCTCCCCGTCACATGGCAAAGAAAATTCGTGATTATACAAAACAGAAAATAACCTGGAAGTTATTAATTTGTAGACCTTTAATCTGCTACACAGATATTMAAACCAAAGTCTTTCCACAATTGATTAAGGGTTTATTTCCAAAAAGGAAAAAAGCAAGCAACAACAATGGAAAACCCGAGTCTCAGACACCAAAAAGGCCACCCCACAAATGACATGAAGAAGTTTGCAACTTGCAAGCCTTGCCCGACAGACGACTTTGGCAGGGCTGCTCTGTAAGACAGCAAAGCTCCTTCTCATGAATCCAAATCGCTGATGAGGCTGGGGGGGGCCCAGATATCCCCCCCCCAAACCCATGAAAACACAAAGAAGCTGCTGAGCTCACACCGCATCTCTCCCATTACTCTGTATTTTCTAATCCCCTGCCAGCCCCTTGTGTCATTCCCCAGCTGAGCTCTCCTCTCCAGTTTTCTCTTCCTTTTCTCGCTGTGTGTTTGCTCTCTCCCTCCCTCCCTCCCCCTCTAACTTCCTCCCTCCAGCTCCTCTCTTGCAATCCTTGGCACCCTTTCAGTAAAGGCACTGCATATTCCGCCTCTCAAGTGGGCAGCAGCTACACAGAACAGCTGCCTGACAGGGGAAGCACGGCACATTTCAGTCTTGCTAGGAACAAGCCTGAAACCCAGCGCAGCAGAAGATTCCCACGGGATGTAAACAAGTAAACAAGATTTATTCTTTCTTTTATGACCCAGTAACACATCAGTGAAATACAAAGCCCGTCCAACGTGAGCAAAACCAGCCTAAAGCTACCAACAGTTTGTATTTCTGTCCACTAATAAATTATTCCTCGGGAGCCTCTTTGAAGAGAGGTCTTCATTTAAAGGATGGAGATACTGAGGCAAAGGAAGATCACAAATCTGCACTTTGGTTCATCTTCTGAGGTACCAGCTCTGCTAGGAACACAGCAAAACCGTGTCTGTGAAGCCAGGCCCCACGCTTGTGCAGTGCGATAATTAACAAACAGTTCTGCAAATACAGTCTGGGATCTAAAAAAAAAGACATCAACATCATCGGTACCAAAGAGAAGACTACAGGCCAAAGAGTTTTGAGTACTGTCCATTGCAGTGTCAGTAGGTTCAGCGTATTTTCTTAGCCGAAACCCTTCCAAGCGAACAAGGAATAAACAGAACTAACCCACGAGGGAGCTGGAGTTTAGCGAGCATATTCCAATGACAAGACACAAGGAGGCTGTCTTGCCCGTATCTGCAGCAATTTTCACTGTTAAGAAAAAATAAGTACAAACAGTGAAGGCAAAGAGAGGAGCRTATAACGGAGCGATAGGCACTCTAGGGACTGGAGAAGATGCCCATTAGGCATTTATGATAATGCAAAGGATGATTTTACAGTTGTGTTTCAGGATGGAGTCTGACTAAAGGGCAGAATTACTACTTTATAGATGATTCGGATGGGGTTACTGCTCTACAAACCAAAGCAACACAGAAGTCATTGTGGGGAGAGGGGGGAGAGAGACTCAGAACTCCAGATTTGAACCAGCTGAAGGCTTGGAAGACCCAGGAGTCGGGACCCAGCGCTGCACTCCCAAACCTGCTCCCGCTGAGCGAGGGCTATGGATGCAGAGGGCACGGATTTGCCGGCTGCCCAGCAAGGCTCAAAGTTATACAACAGGGCACTCCTTTTCCTAAGGGCTCCAAAACGCCTTGACAGCCAAAACAGAAAATTTACATCCTTTTTCCCCGTTTTTGTGGAGCAGGAGGGTCTGTTAGCCACAGTGAGAAAGCTCAGGTGATGGTATATGTGAACACTCTCGCGCTCTATCCCCAGTTGGGCAATTTCTTGAACGTTCTTCTGTTCTGCATGAGCACAGAGCAACGCTTGGGCTGCGTGTTCATCTAAGCACATTACGATAACCCCTGAGATTTCTTTATAAAAAGAAAACTGCAGCACATTCCTATTAGGCAAACAAGTTCAGAAAACACAGAGGGTTCATTTGAGAAGGCTCTCTATTTCCAAAGCTGCGCATCAGGCAATTTAGACAATCTAATAATTAGAGTATTTTATTAACTGACCAAAGTGAGAGCAATAGAACTTGTTAATATTTAACTTACTGGGGCTCCCCAAACTGCTGTATATTTAGCATCTTTACTGACATTTTTATACCTTCCTCTTTATGGTGCATTGCTTTATTCTTAAGAGTCTGGCGTGCTCTGAACTTCCCTGGGGCGGGAAGCACGGGACACTGCTAAATGTGAACAAAGAGGGCAAGCTCTGCCCCAAGGTGTTACAACTCGGATGGGTTTCAAAGGACTATGGGTGACTCAGTAACTTGAACACTTTGATTAATGAACTAGAGATCTCCAAGAAGCACCTAGTAATCCAAACCAGGAAACTTTCCTCAAGTTTGTAAGAAGTTTTAAATCAATGGGCTGGTTTAAAAAAAGAGTTCAAAAAGCCCTCCTCATTAACCTAATTCTTCTCAATAAAGGTCATGAAGGTTTTGACATTTAACTGCAGAATAACACAGGCAAACTGCTAGTTGCTGTTACCTGGTCTTTCCATCCTATTATAAGTTCTGCAAGTTCTTCATTTGCTGGCTCCAAGTAAAGATTGATAACAGTGACCCTGATTTTTTTTTTTTTTTTTTAATCAAATGACTGTTTATTCTTGGCAGCTTTTCCCTTCTCCTCCTCCCCTCATTTCAAGCAATGAACAGACCCAAAAAAGCGCCTAACATTTTCAAGAAACGCGGAAAAGGCCTGTTGTATTTCCTAGTGCTACAGCAATATGAATTTCAACCAAAGGTAAACATCTTCCCCTTAATTACTGTGCGCTCACAACCAGCTAAACTTCTTTCTGACCGCTACAGAACCGCATTCAAGGMTGCTCATTGGAGCAGTCTGGGTTGAGAGACTTCGTCCCAGCCCCATCTTGGGATGAGGCTGGATGTCAGCACGCTCAAGTGCTCTGCCAAGTTTTCTTGTCCTCTCCGGCGGAAGGGTGCTGCATGGTTTGTTGCAGCCCTTGGCCTGGACTCCCAGGTTTTTAAAAGATTTTAAAGCTTCATGATAAGGGGGAGCAGGGGGCTTGGTTTCCAGTTTGAACACTCAAAATGCAATAGCAACAGTTTCAAAGTTACGCATACCTCTTGATTTTTCTATGTATATATGTAAATAAAAATGCAAATACACCTCCATACAGCCCTTCCCAGAGCACAGACGCTTGCCTCCTACCTATGACATTTTTCCAAGCAGAGCGTTCTGTTTTCTCCTATAATCGTTACTTGCCTCCAAAATTTGTGCACAATACCTTAGGTAGCAGAATAATTTATAAGTCCATGTAAAAGCAAAGCTGTGCAGCTGCTCAGAGTTTGCAAAACTATGAAACAGGAGGGATTTCAAGGCAAAAAATCCTGTCTCTACACAGATTAGTTTGCCCGGAATATAATACATACACAGAGGCAAAGAACTGCACGCTCAGAGCTGCAGGAAGCAAAGCTTCAGCGCTGATAAAGGGAACTGTCAGAAGTGTTGATATTAAAGCTTTTCTTTTTTAAGTTAAAGAACATATGCCTTTGTGTATATTTTATTTTTCATTAATTAACTCTCTGTTCCACACACCACCCAAACACATCTTGGACTTTAGAAGGCATTCTAACAAAAGTTTTTTTGTTTTCTTTTTGTCTCTACATGTTATGACATTTCGAGGGTTGTAGCTGGCACTCATGTTTATAAAGCAGGGGAATTCCACGCATGGCGATAGAATAGATATTTTAACAATATGTTACAAATATTGTCAATTCAATATTTTTTCCCCTGCCTTTTCCAACACATCATAAATCTAGACTAGGTTTCTGTGTATGAACCCTTCTTACCACTGAGCTGGAGACTCTTGGCATGAATGCAAAGAGGGTTTTTTATAAATAAAACTTAGTAAAATCACTATGCACTCCATTAATTCAGGAACACTCTGCCTCAGCTTCAAAGGGGATCTTTACAGTAAAGATGGTGTTTTTGCTGCTTTAATGATTTGCTACTTGTACTTGTCATAACTACACGAACCAAATATGCAATACCAGGGAGCAGCGGTTTAGGGAAATGCACAGTTCCGTCTCCCATCCAGCTCCGCTTCAGTTCAATTCAATAGATTTGAGGCTTTATATAGAAAAGCTACTTCATAAATCTAACACTTGAGGCCATTGTATAATGCCAGTTAATGAAAGAAAACTACACGCGTGCCTCAGGCATATACATACCTCSTGCACTGCTACGACATCCAACCCCAAGAATAACTGGCGACCCATGAAGCGCTCTGCATCCGAGCCAAAGTAAGTAGGGCCAATAGAGGTAAAATGATATGCACTTCATCTAAAYAGTATATACTATGAGATAAGTGGCCTACTAAGACTTTCCACACTGTTACTTACTTAATCCTTTCACGGAATGTGAAGGCTCCCAATTTTTAAGTCATGTTTTATCCCGGCTCGTCCCTTACCCCACCTCCCCCCTGTACATTTATATTTATTCCTCCCTGCTTCAGGGAGGCAACATTTTCTGAGGTTAAGGCACGGAGCTGGGAGAAGCAGTAAATCTGGACCCAATTCCTGGACACACCTGTAAATGCTGTGGTACCTTAAGCACATTTCTTGAGCCTCAGTTTTCCTAAATTTCATAAATGGGAACAACAATCCTCACYCTCTGGCATGTTTTGACTACTTATGAGTACTTTGAGGAACACTACTATTCAGAAAATACTCACGCAGCACTTCAGACAAAACCATTTGGGATGAATTTTTGATAGGAAAGCAAAAATGTTATCATAAGCTCGGTGAAAATAAATCTGGTTTTATTCATCTATTTGGGGTTGTTTTCTTCAAAATAAAGTAAAAAGTCATTGCCTACAGCTGCATCCACTGTGAGTTTTTTTAGCATGAATGAGTTCGTGGAAGTTGAGTTCTCTGTGCAATGCCATGCTAAGGGGACAATTCTTTGTCAGCCCCAGGCTGGAGCCCTCGGCTGGGAGGGCAGAGCCACAATTTCTCCAGCTCTGAAGGTCTATGTCCAAGCAGAGCGTTACAGAGCAACTTGTGCTCCTGAGTATCTCAAAATACTGTGTAGACGGCAATGATTTCATCTAATTCACTTCTACCAGTGGCCATATTGTCTTTTTACACTTGCCCATCTTTGCATGTCATTTGGGTTTGGGAATGGAGTAGCTGAAACACACCAGTGACAATAGTTTAGTGCAAAGTCCTATTCCAGCAAAGCCAGACTTGCAGCCTGACCCACAGCTCTCCTTTAGCCACACATGCACCTTTTTCTTCTTTAATCCCTCCTTTTGCATTGCTCCCTGTCCCTCCATTCTCCTCCCAAATACTCATCTCTCTCCTCCAGTTTCCCTCTCCTCCTATGTAATGCTGGATTCCCTTGCAGTACCCCAGAACGGCCTGTCGCCGCTCCCTCAGACCATTCGTTTCTTCTGAACCAAAGCTGTTGCAGAACATTTCCCCTGCACTAAATTGTGAGAAGAGAGGGAAACAGCAGAAAGGAACTTGGGGGAGGGCTACAACTGACCCAGGTCCTCTCCAGATTTTCTTTGCCAACTTTCCTTAGCTCTCTTTCCACAAAGGGGAGGTTGCTGCAAGACAGCAAGGGCATGCATGCATAAAATATATTAAGTGTATAAAATGCTTCACATAGGCAGTCAGCCCTCCTCCGAAAGGAAGTATGAGTCACCCTTGGGCTCTGTTCAAAGAGCACCTAAGGAACAAGGCAAAAATAATTCGCAGCTACACACTACGGTCAACAACATCACTTGGTGCGTACGAATTGGGCACAGCAACTCATCCTGCATCGTACGCTCTGTTCAGTTACATCTTTCTGAAACCACGCTGGTCCACCCAACTCATCCTCAGGACAAGACCTACGCTCCTGTTTCATATACATTTCTGCTTGCTGGGAGATATCAAGACCAATTGTATTAATTTCAGCCAATACTGGAAACCAACAGGTTTAGCGGGATATCTAGGTTTCCCCAGGATAGCGGGAATCACTGAGGTTCTGGTCTCCAGAGGGATTTCAGCATGGCTCTGAGTTCAAGGACCTCAACTGCCTCTACCAGGTATGGTCAGAAGTTATGCTTAAACCCCTTTAGAAAAGCTGTTTACTAGCTATTACAAAGAAAGTCCCAAACCTTTTCCTTTGCCACATCAGCCTGTTGCTGAAATGCACTGGCAGTGCAGCTAGGCAGCTAATTTATGCCTGGTTTTTTTGCAGTCCTCTTACCAAGATGTCCAGGCACATGGCATTATTTTTTTTTCTTTCTTCTTTAAAACCAAGCCCCACATTGTAGTTCTCTGGCTCTTTTCCATTCAGCATGCACCAAGTTCTCATCACCACCTTTCCTTCCCCCAGCAAGGTATCAGACTGGAGTTGATGCTCTCAAGGTGATGTCCGAGCCCATGTTTTAACTCCCAAGCTGTCCTGTTTCCTTAGTACACTTTTTCAGACTAGTATTAGTTCAAGTTGACACAGGGACACTTTTGGAGATACTTACATACCTGAAGACCCAAACACTTGTACAGTAATTCCTAGCAGACATTTAAGCGAGCTAGGCACTTCCTTTACAAATCTATACACAGTTCTACAAACCAATCTTCCTAATATTACTTAGGCTTCCAACTCTATAAAAGAATAAAGAATATTTCAAAAGAACAAAAGCATCCTTCCTCCACCCTTTAAATTGTACGAACTTTCAAAATTAAAAAAAAAAAAATCTAATTTTGAGCCCTTTTATGTGTTCTAATCCTCTCTTTTTTTTTTTTTTTTAATTTTGAACACAGCTGTCTGTTGTACTTTCTCAAATGATGCCAGATGCTGGGTTCATCAACCAAACACATGAAAACAATGGTTTGAAAGCAATTAGAAGCACCGAGGCTGCACCGAGGCTCATATTAAAATGTGATAACACTGTTCTAGGGGGAATTGCAACGCTGCTGCATTTCTGACATTTCTGTGCTGCCAGACAGACAGGATCTGCTGGAAGTGGGCCCTGATCGAGGAGGTAACACACTGGAATTTATTCCTGGAGTAAATGAAGGATTAGCCGAGTTGGAACACTCACAAGGATTTTTATTACGGCCCCAGGTCCCATCTTGTTTGAACACTGGCAGGTCCTTCCGTCTGCGCTCACGTATCACAACCATTGTTTAAGGAAAAAGGAGGAAGCCACGGAACCACRTGCCTTGGCTGCAGCCTGGTTGTACCCAATGCTCCAAATTAGGAATCAGAGCTGAGCTCCACCAATCCGATAGAGTCAAAGGAGCTCCAGGTCAGCTCTGAGCAAATACATATCCATCAATTGCCCCAAATATGCAGAAGTACCCACTGACACAGCTTGTGACCTGCAGGCACCCTGGAAAGTTTAAATCATCACCCGCATTATTGCGGAAACAAAGATCAAAGTCACAATCAGAATCTCCCAGCTTGTTAACAGACATAACAAGAGATGGTCACGGTCCTGAAAAAATTTACAGCCTGACCATTCGTCTACACCTGGCGGTTGATTCAGTTTCAAGTTCGGGTTAACATGAAGCAATGAGACCGGAGGGAACTTGCTGAAGGTTACCCAGTCTTTGCTGCCAAGGCAATGCCCTTTCTGAACTTTAAGCCTTTTCTGGAGACAGAAGTTTTGCAGAAAACTTTCCTGGGCTCATCCAAGACAATACGTTTATGTCAGCACCACACAGTTTTGTATTATTTGCTCTCAAGGGTAAGGAGAAATGGACTTCTGCTGCTCAGAAAGAATACTAACCCCAACTCCTGCTATAGCCCTCGCCACAGCTTTGCCCCTTTCCACCCCTAAGAACTGCCACACACAGCTATATATTCAGTTTAAGCTCTTCTCCTTGTTGACTTTGCATAGAAAACACCACATCCAGCCCTTCCCTGCTCCCCAAGTTCATAACAGTGAGAACTCACCCCTCCTTCCCCTGGCTTGTACTCACCTCGGGGCAGAAATTCCAAGTGGTACCTAAAAGACCCAAAAAAAAAAAAAAAAAAAGACAAATATAAGCATACATTATTTTCTTAATGATTTGTTCCAGCCTGATGAATAAGTGACAGATGGGAGAATTCTGCCAGAAGTGCTGCCAGGAACCCAGCAAATGATCAACGCACATTTTGTGGAAGAAGCTTCAAGAGAAATTGCGAGTCCTACAGATGCTAGCTGGCCCCTGCGACATCCTCTGCTACCCAAGGAACCTCCTTCACATCTCCTCCTCTTGAAAAGTTTCAAAGGCTCCCAACTTCCTTCTACTAGAACAGGTCTCTTTCTCCAAACGCAAAGGTTTACATGACCTTTTGCTTTGCAGCCTTAATTAAAGGCCTTTAAAGGTCCCTTCCAACCCAAACTATTCTATGATTCTATTCTATGACTCTTTTCTCAACCTCATCTCACACCTTCCCTTGCAGCAGGAGCATCGCAGAAGGCACTATGCGCGCTGCCCACTTCTGGCCATGCCAAAAGAAATCCTTCATGATTTCTTCATCTTTCACTTTGAGCACATCTTGGGTTGACATCCGAGTCATTTTAATAAGGGAACAGCACTGGCGAGTTTTGGAAACAGATCAAGGACTGGGGATAAACCACAAAGTGACCCATTCACAGGCAAGATGTGTAACAAAGGGTTGGTCTATAGGCATTAGTGGCAAGAATCCAGTATGTAAAAATCCAATCAATTTGTTTCCTCATTAAAAGCTTTCATGAAGAAAATGATTTAACACAAACATTCAAGCTACTGACACAGATTAATTAGAAAAACAACAACAGAATTCTGATTAAGGGCATAATATTTATTTGACTTGTTTGGTTTGGACAAAAAAAAAAAAGTGCACAGATAGAAGAAACTTTCCTGGGAGAACRGGCTCAGTGATAAATAACAGCTGTATTATATTAGAAAGAGCCACACCACTGTGCCTTGTAGCAAGAAAGGGCTGCAAATTTCTCTGGGCCTTTGGATGCTCTTGGCAGTGCTCCCCCATTTTTCGGACGAGCTCTTTCCTATCCATCCTAAGGCAGCTATGCCTTATCTCTGAAGCCCAGAGAAGTGACACCACCGGGCCAAGGTCAGGGGAACCATCAGAGCAGCTCCATCCTGTTGTTTCCAATCAGCATTAACTGTTACTCAACATTCGCTTTGAGAATTCAAACATTATTCAACATTTGATTTGAGAAACCTCCCCTCCCTGGGCTCAACCTCCGCTCTGCGAGAGGGGAGGTACCTGCACTCCCCCGACCCCCCCAAGTCCAGCATCCCTGAGAGTTGAAATACTTTTGTCTCTTGAACAGACAACGACTGCGAGACAAGGACAGCAAAAATCACTTCTTGTTTTGTGAACTTTTGTCTCTTGTGCTTGAGAGACTGTCCTAATCTCCCCTGAACATGTTTTAGTGATAACATTTACTGCACTAGGACCAAAATGATTTTCTGTCACTTCTAATTCCAGTTCAATAAAAGTATAAGAGCTTTGTTTCTAACCTCTGTCATTTTTAATACAGTAAAATGGTTTAAAAAAAAAAAAATGTAAAATTGAGTTCCATTTCCTACTGGACCAGCAAGCCCATGTTAGCTTCACTCTGATCAAATTTAAAGAGGGGGGGAAATACCAAAAAGATGCCTTTTTTTTTTTCTTTTTTTTTTTTTTAAAAGCATAAGGAAACAGTCAAAAATTCTAATCTCATCAGATCAGGATGTGTCTTTAATCTCATGCTTTGATCATTTTCACTCTGGAAAGGCTTAAGCAGAGAATGAAAGTTAGTTTAAAATTTAATCGGGAGTGGGGGGAAGATGGTCTCGTTCTCATGGAAGATGAAAGAGTAATGATCTAATTCCTTCATCTGCCACTGACTGCATGAAAATCTTGAATAAATTACTTATCTTGAGAGCTTAAAAGGCACCCACATACGATGCCACAGTATTTTCAGTATGTTCACTTATAGGATTTCTTTTTTCCCCCTGATGTTTTGTACATGTCTAAGAGAGGGCGGGGGGAAGGATAACTTTCAGCATCCGTGTTTCCCCCACCCCTTCCTGCAGGTTACTTCAGCCTTAGCTACTCAGCGAGTTATATTTTCCCCAATTTTTGGAGGTGGCCAGAATATTCTTTTTTGTTCCTGCATTACCCAAGAAATGCAATTATTTGGGCAAAACGCCTATTTTGCTGCAACAGCCTAGGTAGCAAATAGGGCTAGTTCAAATACATCTATAGCCGTAAGTCACACGCACGCTTACAGATTGAGAATAAAGCATGTTTCTGCGCAGCACAGGAGGAGGAACTCAGCTAGCAGAAGGAGGTTAGTCATCTTGGGCCATTCTCCAAAGTACAGAGCTTGAGGCCAATTCTGATTTTTGTTCCCAATTAAGACAGTACTAACTGACAAGCATGTTACGCCTTTAACACGCCCTGTCTGCGCGTAACGGGCAGTTATACAACGTTTCGTTCTTTAGCTTTGCAGGAGATTTACCCTGAGAGTGATAGTCCAGCAATTTCTCACAGTAAGTAATTTAAAAAAAAAAAAAAAAAATTGTAATTGCTCCATACATATCCCCCCTTGAGCCAGACAGTATAAATTAGAAACCAGAGGCCTAATCCGTATTCAACAGCATCTTTATTTTGGAGGTTATGTGCCTTGGGATCAGGTTTGACATTTTCATCCTTAATCAGCAATTTTTAGATCTCACAAACACTAAGAGTAAAAGCTTCTCAATTCATTTTCTTAACCAGAAAGTTTGGGAATAGGCGATATATTTGGTCATGTCTTAACTGTTCCTTTTAAGCACTTTATTAAAAAAGCTCCTATCCACCCGCTGTGGGTGGAATCCCCCAAGAAGAGAACCAGTGAAGGCAAAGCATAGCAAAGAGTTTTCAGCCAAATGGGAAGGTCCAATTTACATCAGACCTTAAGAAAGTGGAGGGAGATGGGGGGGAAAACTCTTGTCAAATGATTAACTAGCTTCAGCAAAACGAACTCAAAAAGGAATCTATTGAGAATTTTGATGCAATATGTAAAGCGAGGAACTAACCCAAAAATATCTGATTTCCATTACAAAGCCAAAGAACGAGTGTTGCACTGCCAATACTTTCACAAGACGTCCTATCAGTAGTTCCTCTGCATGGTTTGCAACGAACCACCCACCTCTCTCACCTCATCGGTGCATATTCCTGCCAGACAGGAAAAAGTCACAGATTTGTTCTGTTGAAAACACAAACTGTTTCTCATGATCGTATAGCCTTTGAGGTTACACACTCAACAAGCAAACATCAGAGGGGCTCGCTTTTCTGGAAATGTTTATGTTCTTTGCTCCTGAAAAACATACAGATCCCAGTTCTAATTCATCAGCCTCCTAGTAGCAGTGTCTCCAACTGGACTCAATCAAAATTGCAACTCAACTGTGTAAACAGACCTCAGAGGGTGAATTGTCATGAGAAAGAGTAGAAGAAAATGCTGTTGTCACATTGGAAAGGGAAATTGAAACACAGGGCAGGCAGGTTTGCCAGAAAGCCTCGTTCCCAACAGGAACCCACTGTCCTTACAGTCTTGAGCCAGAACTAATGTTTCTCCATGTCTGGCCTGCAAGGACCAGAGCCTTCTGCTGCCTCCCACAGAGCCAGGACTCAGTCTTCAGAAGTGAAAGATGCTTCCAGGACACACCAGGACCTTGATCACAGATCTTATCCTTGCACTGGTTTATAACAGAAGCAAGATTGGAAGCAACCCCAAGAGCATCAGTTAGGCACTTGTGAGGTTTGAAAAGAAGTTCTCCAAATCCTACCCTTCCTAGCTGTCCTGTATGATGGATTCACTGTCAACAGAGTTTGCTTTTCATAGCTCTTTTACTCAAAAGCAGTCACCTGAGGACAGTGATGCTGCCTGGCCTGACCAAGCAGGACGCCATTCCTTGCAGATGCAGGACTACCAGCAAAGAAGTTACTTCAACACTCCTGTCAGCTCAGCAGTAGTGTTTAAACCAGGGAAACCCAGAAATATCCCTTCTTGTTCCAAAAGGAAGGGCAGATTAAGCCCTGGAATACGCAAGGATGACATTCCCCCATGGGTCAGCATTATTCCTGCCACACTAGGTCTAGATTTGCCCTTTGGTATGAGCACAGGACTCATGTTTTCTTGGAGCACCAAGATAATTTGTTTTTACGCCTCCATTTCCAACCTCTACACAAAACTCAAGCAACAGATCTACCCCAGCACGGGGCAGGGGGGGTCACAAATCCCATCGATGGCACAAACATCCAGTAAAATACATGATGAACACACCCACGCCTCCCATCCACAGCTTGAGCTTGCTGACCAGCCTCCACTGCTTGCAGCAAATCCCAGAGCTGAAGGAGTCAAACCAGATCCATTTGGGGCTAGAAGCAAAAAGTGCTGTCTGAAATCTTACGGTCTGTATTACACAGGGGGTCAAACTTGATGGTTATAATGGTCTCTTTGCAGCTCTAAAGTCTATAAAAGTCTAAACCCCACTTTCCTCTCAGACTCAATTTCAGCAGGAACCATAAAATAAAGTCAGGTTTCAATCAAATTTCCTGTATTTTCCTGTCCAATTAAGAACACTAATATCACCACAGATGTTATTAAATTAGATATTTCAAGACAGTCTAATTTGTTTGGTGCACAGTATTCGTTGGTTTTTAATGTTTGCAAAAAAAAATTTTAAAAATCAATGCTGTACAAGATTTCAAGCAGAAAAAAAAAGCTGAAGATGGGATTGGGGAGCTCACCATTAGCAAAGTCGGTTACAAACCACTTCAAATGCATTTCTCGGTTAAATGTTACAGAAGCAGCAGCAGCAGCTATGCAAAGACTCTGGTTACACAATTTCAATCATTTACAGTCCTCAGGTTTCAAATTAACAATGCATTCACAAGGAAATGGATGGGGAAACAGGGGTAATTTTATCAGCTGGAATGGAAAATGATGCAAATTACTGAAACAAGTCTAACCCAGAAGGCACCAAACTGCATTACTGGCAGAGTGAATGGCCACATTCACCCCAGGTATAAAAGCAGGTAGAATATGATAACAGCTGAATTGAATTTGTGCCCCTGCCACGCCATATATTAACACAGGAGAATTCCTTCCTCAGCACTCCCCAAAAGGAGGAAGAAAAAAAAAAATCCCCCACCGAGATTACAGAATAAATTGGGAACATCCTAGCAGAAACTTTACCAGACTTTAAAAAGAAATAATCACCACGGTCAGTATTAAACTTGACTGTTGAAAACTAAAGGAATGCCTGTGCTCACACACACCCAGGCACAGATGTACTGGTGCAGGGTGGTGAGAGGCTTTAGATCTCCATTAACACCAGCTGGTCCAGTGCACACTTTCGTGTCCGCAGGCCAGTGCTTCCCCCACCCTGAGCAGGACCACATCTCCCCTGCACGAAGGAAAAACCAATTTGAGGCGCTCATTTTTAGGATAGAAAAATGCAAAGCCAAAAACTGCTACGTACTTCCAAAGTGACAGGGACTTGCTTTAATTTTTTGCAGAACAAATCTGTATTTAATGGCCAAAGTAAGCGTGAATGAAATCCTGCTCAGCAAGATCGTTTCCTTGCTGAGCAAATAAATTTCAGCTCTCTGAAGAACGTGAAGGAGGAGAACAGCACTTTGCCTAATTAAGGACAATGAGGTAGGGCTATAGTCCAGCCCTGGCATTAATGTGCTGAGCTCAATTATCTGCCCATCAGGTCACATTCTTAAATTCCTTTTTATCTTGGTATCACACGTTATTCAGCATAATGAGTTTAATATTGGTAGGAATTACAGGCAGTGCATTTACACTAATGAAGCAAAATTACCCTGAAATTGCATTTTCTTTTATTTCAATCTTAAAACTTTAAAATCAGGTTGAAAATTGAAGTAATAAATGTAGTTAATACAGTTAGAAGTTTATTAAAACAGGTCAAACACACTGCTTTAGACAAAATTTTGGATGTATTTCCATTAGTGAATCTTTTACAATCCTACTGTAATACCTTGCCACAGAAAGGATCACGTTCAACCCGATAACTAGGTGAAGTTCCCCTGGTGTTGAAGTATCTACAGTTCAGCTACACCTGTAAACCAATAAAACCAGTAGTTTATTGGTTTGTGACAACGTGCATGAACCACATGCTAAAACAGCTTACCGAGATTTGTAGTACAACCCCAAGGACACCCAAACCAGAGGCAGTCACACCGCATTGTCTTTACCCTTACACTTCCATTTGGGGTCAAACCATCCTGTTTCAGCTCCAGCAGCAAGCACAGGATTTCTTATTGATGGTAACACTGTCGGGGCCAGATGTGGCAAAGCACCCAGCAGGAACTAGGTGACGGCGTTTACCTAAGTTTGTTCCGCGAAAACAAGTATTTCTGCAGCTCAGATTGGAACAGAGCATGGAAACATATACCCAGGCACTGGGAGCATCTCAGACCCCCTCTGTATTCTGCATCTCTGCACCAAGGGTGAGCAATTTCTAAGCTCAGAGGCTGTATTTATTTTTCTGAACCTCAGTGTTACGAACAAGGCTCACGACAGCAGAGCCCAGCCTCTGGTTGAAGATGCAGGACAGCTATGGGGTTTCACTACGCAATTAGACATTTAAACCTCATCCCAGACTTACGTTAGAGACCTAAATCACTCGACCAGGCAGGGAGCACACATCTGCTGTCCAGGCTGGGAAGCCAAAGATGCTGCCAGCCACAGCACTCCTGCATTTGTGACATTGCACGCAGGTACCAGCATGGTACTACAGTGACTGGGGAGGTCCAGGAAAGACCTCGGCTTCTGCAGGCTCTCTTTAGCAGGCCAGGACATCACCTGGAGATGTCCAATATGTGAGAAGTTTCATTGCAGAGTTAAAAGACCCCGTTCAGACTTTTCCTCGTTGATGGCACAGTAGCAGCGTTGGGAATATTGCCATAAACTTTAAGGAGGATTAGACAACGAGGCAGTAAAATGAGGTTTTGGGGCTTGTTATCCAAAGGTGAAGAGCCTGGTCTACACTGGATCTCCTGCTGCTGGTAGGAACATCAAAAAACGGCCCTGTGTATTAGTTACGAGTAGCAGGATTGGGCCTCAGGTTCATGTTGGTGTTATAGTCACAGAGGAGCAAATTAAAGGTAGAGTTTCGGTGTCTATTTTGGATTTCCTAGTGGGTGTATGCRAGAAACTCAACATTAATTAAGCCCCTTTCTCTTCATTTCTGCTTTGATATACAACAGGTCTGCCTTGCCCTCCTTTTAGTACTATTACATTTCACCTCAGGGGGAAAAAAAAAAAAATACTAAGAATTTGTTTCCTTCAATGCAAACTTGCCTTCCTACAGGGAGTTTAAATGACTAGCTGACTCCAAGGAGATGGAGGAACTATTTATCTCCATATTTTTAAATAAATCCCATTCTCCCCATCTCACCCCCTGCCATTGTAACTGCTCTAGAAATGTCGAAATGCTGAGGTGAGGTCATTTAACAGCAAGAAGACTTTTTTTTTGTTACTGCTCTTGCCAAAGGACAAGAATGGGCTTGTGTTCCTGAGCGGAGTCATGTATCCGATTCATCCCAGGTGTCGGACATCTGCTGCTAGCTCTGCAGCCGGCTTTGTTAGGACACAAGAAACAGCAGCGACGTTCCCAAGGAACAACTTAAAACAAACCCTCGGCACCAATGGACCTAAAACAGAAGCAACTGACAACTTTGGGGCTTCTGGAAGACAAGCAACACTCTGCCCCAGCACCACATCCTCCACCTACCCTCCCCCAAACCAAAGCTGCTTTTTAAGCAATTTTTATCCATTACAAACACTTTGTTTTCCCGTTCAGGACTAGAGCGGAGTCCTCAGCCTACAGTCAGGGCACAGGTAACTGTTCATGCTACTGTGCTGGGAGGTCCTCATCCCTCACACAGATAATTCCTGGGGACCAAGCCTCCAGTTGTGTTCTGTAGCTTGTTTTCCTGGATGCCGTGCAAAGCAATCAGGGAAAACAATTAAAAAAGAGATTATCAACAAAACCAACGAGATGATTAGGAAAAAAATTGCCAGGCCAGGATTTACATGTAAGATATTAGAAAGTAGAATAGGATCTGAGTTAGTAGGGAGGAAAAAAAAAAAAAAAAAAAGAGAAAGAAAAGAGAGAACTCTTTCAACACAATAGTGCACTTTAAATAACCAAATGAATTCTGAAAGTAAAATGGTACAGGGACTCATAACTCAGCCGTATGGTGACAGCCTCCCCACAGCCACCGCCTGCAACGCCTCCAACACAGCTCCTCGAGCAAAAATACCCCAAACTGCCTCGGAAAAAATTATAACCTCCAAACACAATCCACTCCCTACCTACCGCACTTCTTGCGGCGAGACGGGAACAATATATCCTCACAGGTAGCACATGGAGACATAAAGCCCAACCACTTGTTCACATTATAGTCATCAGCAAACCTCCTGGTGGGGGAATGTTATGAGGCCATGGGGAGAGCAGCGATATAAAGACCTGACGGCCAAGTTACAGGAACAGTTATTGAGCCTGGCTCAGGATAATCACACTAGATGAAGCTCTTGCCTTTCAGAGACACATGTGTCTCTCCCCAGTAGTTGAGCAGTTTACTTATGTCCGTTATGAACCCAAATAATGAAACCCTACACGCCGTGTTGTGTTTCACCCTGCGGAGGTGGAACGCAGCGAGCAGGGCTGCTCGGGGGAGGCAGGCGCTTCCTGAAGACGATGGCTGATGATTTCCTGAACACCCGCCACAAAAGCCACAGGAAGCTCCCCGAAGAGACAAACCTGCGCCTCGTCCCCAAGAGCAAGACCCGCTTAGATCCTTTCAAATAAAAAGATACAGTCATGGTTACAGTAATATCCCACCACAAATCATTGCATTAATGGCTCAGGTCAGAACAAGGACATCTGTATACTCTGTTCTTCTCACCCTTTCCAAATGCCACCGAGCAATAAAACACAAGTAGGAAATCAGCAGTGCCCTATAGTCTTTGCTCAAGGGTCTCACTTTCCCCTCCAGAAGTACCTGCAATTTATTTCAATAAGCAACAGGACTGAGGCCCACATCTGAACCTAGGCATCCAGGAGGAATTAGCATATCACCTCTCCTCCTGACGCAAAGGCTGCTTCACCAAATCTCCTGCTTTTTTGAGATGACTATTCTAAAAGCTTTATCCCAAATTGTATTCTTAGGCTGAGAAAGAGCTAAGAGCCAAGGTTGAGCTCTGCGTTACAGCATCAGTGTTTGCCCCAGGACCCTAAAGGCTGCTCCTTCTYGAGCAAGTCACCAAAACCACACACAACCTCTGGCAAGCCAGAGGTCCATGGGACAGTGGCCATAGCAGCATCTTTCCCCGCTGCTCAAGCACCGTTCACAAGTCTAACAGCGCACAAAGAGAGACCGCCTACTTCAGGAAGCAAGAACAATCCAGTATTTCCAGGTGCCTCACACATTTATCAAGTTCTACGCTATTTGCTTTTAATTCATTAAAAACAGACCTAGAGTTGCATTATATGATGATAAAGAGTTGTCACTTTAAAAGTTGCGTGTTCTCAGGACAGTTGACAAAAAGCTTGACCTGATGTCTGAATACTTCAGGTTCAGAATTCTGCTTACTTAACTCTTTCCATCCAAGATCAATACCTGCCAATGAGTGGGAGTTTTTCAGAGAAACCACACCAATCCGTTATAAACGTGCAATCAAGCCCTTTCTTCTGCATATTACAGGACACTGCTATACACACATACACCATTCTTCCATTAGATATGCTACGGCCCCATTTTCCAAAGGCTTCCATCTTCTGCGTTCAGCTCATTTCAATTATTCAGGGCAACCCAGGCTGATAATTACACAGTCCCGTGTTGCTGAGTAAAACTGATGCTTAATTAGCCAGCAGGAAAGATCGATTAAGATACAGCAGGGCATCTTGCAAAGTTCTTCAGTGGGACTGCAGGGAATAGAGTCTGGCTGTGCCCTTCCGAAGGATAAAATTCTCTGCTTTTCAGGGACTCGACAGCAGCTTTATTTAAACTGGATGCTTACATCAGTCAGCCACCCTGAGTTTTATTATCAGGTCTTAACTTCAAGTGACACAACTCATATCTTGTAACTAGAGCATTAACAGCAAGGTCTGGATCACATTTCTAGCCAAAAATATAACGCAGCTGAGGCTGAAAGTTTTATTTAAGCCCCCAGCAACCTGTTTTCTGTTTATGTTCCTTGATTTTCCCCTAGCACAATAGAACAACCTTTGTTTGCTTCACTCACTCATCCAAATGATGCAGCTCACGTTCTCATGCAGGACTTGAACAATCCCAAGGACATGAGATTTTGGAATCCAGTTCGGACCCCAGTCTTAACTCAAGAAGTCCTCTTCATTGCTTTTTACTGTATCAAAGTCCAGGCAATGCATATTTGAGTTCAGGAGCCACTTGCGAAATAGATACTTTCAGCAGCAAGCCAGCAGCATGAATCTTTGCTCACAGTATTGATTTACCCACACGCCTAAGTATCAAAGTGATGGATTTTTTCCACAAAATTTTCTCTAGCACAAGGGAGAAGGAAGAACAGGACAGGATCAGAGACCCATATGCAAAGAGCTGTACAGCCCAAGGCATAATTTTTTTTACTTTGAAACACAAGAATTCCAAACAGAAATAATGACAACTTGCAGAAAACCATGTAACTGGTTAAATAGGAGAGTGTACAAACCAGTGTGCGGTGCGCTCTCACATTATACCGAGCCCTGAATGTCCATTAACTTTCAAAGCATGGTCCAGCTAGCAAAATACAGTATGTGGCACCCSAAGGCATGACACTATTCTGAAGCACTTTCATTAAAAAGTAATGCAGATAACACAAACCTGGCTTTGACTTGCTGGAAGCCAAAGAGAATTGCATCCCTCTGCTCCCTTGCTTTGGCACTCAAGTTTTCATTCTGCAGCCCATCCGCCAGGTAACCTTCAGCATCTGGGAAAGAGAGAATTACAGGTTAAAACTAACCTGTTCTTGGCTAAGAAACCTGGACCTGGCTGTGCACTGGGAAGCCCTTGAAGCACCCTACCAAGCAGTCTGATCTAGAGACACAAGTCAGCCCAAAGACTTCATTTGGAGAAGTTAAGACATTGAACTGATTGCAGATAGAAGAGGATCTAAATRTTGCATGCGATTACAGAGCTTCTCTCTAGTTGCAATGGCAAATAAGCAACTGCAAAGAAACCACCAAGCAGAAAAATGGAAGAGGAAGGTGAAACATGGATAAGTCTATTGGACTAAAGTGCAACTCCACCTGCCTCTCTGCTGCCCCAAACCCTAAAAATCTGCTGCTGTGAAAGGCTTTCGGCATTAAGCAAGGACACAGAAGAAGTGGTTATCCCATTCAGAGGAGGATCCAAAGCACTTTTAAAACACCAGTGCAAGATATGCACTGACGCCTCAAGGAAACCCTAACCTGTGGTTTTCACAAGGACGATCTTCGTAAAGGACAAGCACTGAACAACAGATTGGTTGTGCACTAGCCTACGTGCACTTGTATCACAACGTGGGTTCTCCCACAAGGTTATCGCTGAAATCCTACCCCCTGTGCTTGCTCAACAGAGACAGCTAGACAAAAGTAAATACGGTATTCTCTCACCTAGAAACCACATCTATATGCAAAAATTTAACCTGAACTTGAAGATAAAAGGATTAAGTGTCTTCTATTTGCATAAATATTTATGTTCTTTACAGAAACCTCAAAAAAAAAAAAACCCTCATAGAAAACAAAACCATTCCAATCACACCTGCTCTGTATAGGAGAACATCATCCTTGTACTTCAGCAGCATTACTGCTAGTTTCCCCTAGCAGAGAAAAGATTGGCTTCAAAGCTATGGTGTTGTACATCCACAGGCCTCTCCAACCTTTAACTCACACCCCATACTGTGACACTAATGTCAGTTTAATATCCTGCTTGCAAGACTTTCAGCTCCTTATGCTTCAGCTGCTGGTACAACAGCCAGCACTGTTTAGCACACCCCAGGAATCTGCACAGCTCCTTAAAAACAGCTCCTCCACCTGCAAGCACATCTCAAGATCAAAATGCCACAAGAGGAATTAATACCTTTTTCTGTTAAAATCATGAGCCCTCATTTCTTTTTGTTGCCTGCTCATGACACACTCAAGGCAGGCTTAGAACTTGGAGGGGGGGGAAAGAAAGGAGTTCTTCAAAGTGAAGAGCGTAAGGAAGGACATGGAGGGGAACAAGGCTGACGCTTGGGCATCCCCCAGGAACAGGGCCCTCTTCCCACCTCCTCTTCAGAGTGACAGAAGGGCACAACCAGGGAGACCCAACTCTGACCACAGCAGCCTGGGAAGGAAGAGTGAATCCAGATCATAACACTTGTCTCCATAAGTCCGGTTCTCCTTTCTGGATTTATTCATCTGAAAGCACCAGTTTTCCATGGGAGCACTCACTAATAAGCACATTTCAGCCAAATGCAGACTCCTCCAGGTCCTCACGAGCTGCTTCCCCTGTCTCCCTGCCTTTCCTCCTACCAGGAGGGCTCCGGACCCACAAGAACCAGGTCTGAGCCAGCTGTGCCTCGTACCTGCAGCCATCACTTCATAGCTGAGAAACAGAGCTTAATGCCTGAATACAGCACTGAGACATCAAAGCATCCTAGCACAACCCCTCCGATGTGGGGATGCACAGCTGCCACATCTCAGCAGATGGGCAGTAATGCTAATTCACAGCATCGCTCTCAAACCCACACCTACATCCAGCAGCGGTTTTTGGAGCTCCAGAAGCGCGGAGGTGTCAGGCCAAATATCAAGTTCACTGCTAGTAATTTAGCCCCAGTTGGCCTGCCTGGGATAACACAAAGGCTTTGCCAGAGCAGCTGAGGGAAGCTTTTCAAATCCCAGGCCAGTCCTGTAATCCTTAGGCTAAGTTTCATTTTCAGTACATCTCTATGCAGTTTTAACGGTACATCTAAGATACAGTACCAGCTTATGACAAGCCTAACAATGCTGAGGCTTACACCACTTACAAATTACATAGGAAGTACCCAAGCACAAAGGATATATCTTGCTCTGAGGAGCTTACTGCTTAAGAACAGATGAGGCTAAGGGGACAATTATATACAAACCAGCATAAAAACAGCACAGTAGAAATGGGTCAGCAAGAGAAACGACRTACAGGCTGTATTTCCATAGTGAAAGAGAACAAGCAAGAGAAAAACTGCTCCCAGAACTTGTGCAAATATCAGCTGCATCCCTCCGTCATTTTTAAGTGCAGATTAGCTCCATGAGTATGCGATTAGCTCTAATACGGTATTTACTTACTGGGATGTCAGCACAGATCAGCTGCTGGATAAGTTATAGTGGAACTAGGGTCACTTCTGCAAACCAGGCAGAGCCCCTTTCAGAGCCAGCCACTATGTTTATAGCACCAGGAAATGAAAAAGAAAGCCTAACCATAAACTCTCAAAGTGGATCAGGAAGAGCAATATGTAAGCAGCTCTAGAGTAAATCACCCTAATGTTAGTTTTACTGCTTGTCGGTAACATTATATTCTTGATGTTTATAGATTGCTCTCTGCGATCCACTCTGAAAGTTTACAGGACTCTCCTTTTCATTTCCTGCAGCTAAAAAGGTAAGAGTGGAAAAAAAATAGTTGAGATTTCATCATGTGTTTCAGGGGAGTTTCTAGAGGCAATTGCAGTTGTCCACTTTAATCCTGCAGGAGATGCACAGCATCATAAGAATTATGTCACAACCACTGAAGTCCAGGTAGTAAATAACCTTTTAATGGCAGCACTAAATTCTAGGAGTTAATCAGCACTCAATGAGCAGAGCTGAAAGGTATTAAGATGCCATGTGTATTCTCTCCATGCACGTACACACATTCACTTTTTTTTGCTCTTTCCTACTCCTCTGCCATCAGAAGGCTGCCAACAGAAATCCTACACTCCATGCACAGAGTAACTAGTCCCACAGAATCACAACATTTTGGCCATGCAGGATAATGCTGAGCCAACCAGTCTGCTCCAACACTTATTTGATGCTTCACACAATCCCTCCTGCAGTTTATCACCCTAGCTGGCTGGGAAAGATTAGTTTAAAAAAAGTTTAGGACACCTATCAACACAGGGAGTGCAGATACCTTGAGCTTCCATGAGACTTCATTAATATTTCCAAGATGCGTCCCAAGACAGCCAGGGATTTGGAAGGCTAGTTGTATCATCCCCTGTCCTACTTGTCAAAATAAAAGCTGTGAAYGATCGCACACAGTGTTTCTTGACTTTTCTGCAAGCTCAAGAAAGGATGGTTTAATTGTGAAACAACATTTTTCAGAGGAGCCTTCCTGTTTTTGTGGGGCTGAGTCAGAGAAAACCTTGAGACCCGAAGCAATCTTCATCCATCCTCCTGCAAGGGACTGAATGGGACGTTCTCCCCTATGCAATGGACAACGGGGGAACTGAGAACAGCTTCCAAGTCTCAACCCCGAATTCCCTGATATTTAAATTCCAGAGCTACTCATGATGCAATGTCAATGCTGACCGTGGCTTATTAGCCCTCACAAAACAGAGCATTTTATTGTTTATTTTTAAAATAGCATTGAGGCTGCTTGCCTTGCAACTAGCAGCTACCAGCTTTGTTAGGCTGTGCAGGTGCAGTCACAGGCTCCCAGGGCAGCACCTGCTCTGTCCCTCCTGTTGCCCAAACTCCAGCAAGAAAATGGCTTTCCAGACCTACCATCTGAAATGAAGAGGATCAAGCAAGGCAGGCGAAGGGAAGATAATCAGACTGCCAGACTGCCTTTGCCTCTACAAACAAAAACAGAAGCCCTGGGTTTGTCAGAGATATATCACATTTTTTAGAACCACGGTTTCAGCCTTCAGAAGAAATTTGTGCTAACCAAACATGAAATACCCTTAAGCAAAAGTAGTTTTAAAAGGGACCTGACCGAGCCACAAGTGAAACCCTGTGCAATTAACTGACAACATAGTATTAATGAGAACTTGGATTGCTTATTTGCAAGGTGGAACTTAAAGTAATATAATTGCTGCAACCACATCTACTCATAAACAGAAAATAACAGGCATTCATAAGCATTGCAGGATTGCAATGTAGAGAGAATAGCCATATGGTGTTGGCTTTCAACCGCCGCAACCTCAGAGATGTCTTATGTGATAAGAAAGCAGCTGTACTAGCAAGCCATTGACTACCTGCTTTTGTGCATCGTGTAAACAGTCCAGCACTACGGACCAACCTTTAATATAAGGAAGCAGACATTATTGCCTGTACATCAGTACATGTTTCCTCCTCTATTTGTAATTTTTATTTTAAATACAAGAATTCTTACGGTAATGCAGTTTGCAAACACTGTAATAGCTTAAGCACCTTCATTTCCAGCCTGTGTAGCTAGAAACCTCCTCAGCCACTGGAAGGCCTCAAGACCGTATAGATTGTTAAGACGCAGCAAGTTTGACACAGAGGTATGTGACATGCAATTAATCTCCATTCATAGCCTGCTATACTTGTCAGCAAACAAAGGCTGTGCTTTAGAAGGAGATCTGAAGCCTTCAATTAAAAACAGTCAGCTAACAAGAAAATAATATAAGTTAAAGGAAGGTGGCAGGTGCAGAAATGAGTTGTTTACAAAAGTGTCAGCACTGAACAATAAAGTGCTGCACATCAAAAATGTGAAAGGGTGAACTTCACTGAAGCCCCCATGATTAAAAAACAGAGGAGAAAATTTACACCTACATCTGGGGGAAGACACAAAGCATTTGGAAGAGAGCTTTGACGGGCTTGGAGGCTGCACACTCTCTCTCTCAGACTGACAGATCCCAGGACTGGAAGTTATCCAGCGTCTCGGAGGGGAAGGGGCAAGTGCCCCGTGCTGCCAGGAGCCATCGCAACAGGAAACGAAAGGTCACAAAGCCTTGAGGCAGCCGGGGCCAGCCCCGAATACAAGCACTCCGAGCGGTGAGCGGCAAGACGCTAACAACTCCTTCCCCATCACCCCCCCACATCTGCGATAGCAGGATGTGTCGGTAACACGTGCCCGTGTTGTTCAGCAACGGGCGAACACCGTTGCTCCAGCCTGCAATGCTGCTGCTGAAGTTTTATTTATGGGGAGGTTATAATGTGGTCACCTCTGCATGGCACTTCTCTCGCCAAGCCTTTGCTTACCACACCACGGGGTCAGCAATGGTTGCAAAGGTCCAYACAGAACTTGTTTATGTTCGTGAAGCATATTTTGATAGAAGAGTTTAGCATGGTTTCTGCTTGGCTGACGCACCACTTCAATATGTAGAGGTGTAACAGTTCAGGTTTGTGAAGAAATCCAGGAAAAACAGCTTCAGAAGCCTCCCATCTTACACACACACAGAAGCAAATGCTGTCAGCTCTCAGCACAGCTCATTCACTCAGATGCTGAGACCTCGGGAGGTCACATTCAAATTATCAAGCAGAAGTGGGGCTTGAAGCCAGCACTGCTCTCAGCTGTACCCCTGTTTTCAATGGGGTTGAGGCTTTCCTGAGGATGCACCCCCACCGAGCAAGCTCGCTCACTGCATCCCCAGTGCAACACACAACACTTGCACAACATCTAAAGCCAGGAGACACCACTATCACAGCCACAACAAAAGCCTGCTGAGAGGGCTCACCGTGGCCCACAAGCTTCTTTTACCCTTTGTACCCACTCCCTTGTCTCACCCTAGCAATGCTCACCAGTGGAGCCACTCCATACCTTAACTGAAAGCACTCAGTGGGGACATCTTCTGACCATGCCAGAAGACACCCCTCCATCTTGCGTACACTCTCTTCCCCTTACACAGAGTCTGGGACCACCAGAGAGCTTCCCCATCCCTAACACAGGCATGGACCCAGCTCCTGAGCGACATGAGGACAGCCCCAAAAACACCAGGCAGCCACATCCCCTACACTCTCACTGGGGTTAGAGGCAGGGAAGGCATACATAACCTGAGGACCCCAAAACCATCAGCCTTAGGGAAGAAGTAGCTCCCACAGTCCTTCCACTCCTCTCTCTGGCTCAGCACAGCAAGGAGCAAAAAGCTTTTCAGCTTCTTCCCCTGCAACCACAGCAGATTTCCCCCATGAAGTAGAAAGGGAGCAAGAAGGAATTCATGGTTACCTTCCAGGAGCCTCTGAATCTCCTCTGGGATCATGATACCTGCCACCTCCTTTCCACAAGAGTCAAACCTACTGCTGCTGTCCCTCAGGGGATGAAGGAAGAAGGGAGGGCGGGGACACCCCAAAAAAGGTAGGAGGAACCGCTGGGCTCTGCTCAGATGCCTCCTCCTCCTCCTCCTCTTACAGCCCTAACCAGCTCAACCTACCTCCTTGCAGGCAGCCAGGATGCCTAGCTCCCCCAGATGCTGAGCACCTCCATGCTCCTGAGAGCCAGAGCTCCAGCCAACAAGCTGCAAAAGTGCCTAACCCCACCCCAGCAACAGCACAGCTGAACCTCTGCTCTGCATTAGCATTTTAATCAGGTGGCAGTTAGGAGTGCATCTCCTTCATTATCACAAAATTCAGTGCACCTGCTGGCAGAGCAGAGCCATGAGCTCTGTGAGGCTGTGTGGCCATTGATTTAACCTCCTGTGCCTGTTCCTAGCACAACAGGAGTTGGGTTTGGATTTGTTCCAGGTGAAGGCAGGCTCCCTCCTCTAATGCGCAGGGGAAGAGAACGGTACTTGGCTGTTCTGCAATAAAACTTCCCCTCTTCCTGCATAGGAAGGGGGCTAGATTGTAATAGCCGTTCGTATTTCTATGTCTTGCCCAGAGAAATAACAGGGTTGTGCACTTTAACTTGCTTTATGACAGGCAATAAATGCAAACTGCGCTCTACAAAACAAAAATGGCATTGCATTAAATTAACCCACAGCCCTGCATCTGCTCCTCTCCTATATAAATGAATTAGCACAAGCTGACTATGAGGATACCACTATTATTTTTCATTCTTGCATTCCCAAATTTTAGGCTCAATATTGACAAATCCAAAGACAGTCGTCTTTATCTGAAGCTCATCAATGATTCCAAAGACCAGTTTAAGATTTCCCATAGGTTAAGTGTACAGGATCCAGTCTTTACTTTGCAATATCCTGGTATCAAACAAATATTTATTATTATAGCACATAGAAAAGGTTATTCTGAACATGCTTGCCACTTTTACTTTTCTGGTATTTTATGCCTGGCGTGTGATCTTTAATTATATTTTCCCAACATAGCAAATGTTGGAGATGGCAAAAAAGGATGCAATCCGGCTGTGTTGGCCACAAACAGCTTCACAAAAGTTAGCGCTTGCTGCTTTCAGCAGGGGCACAACACAGCTCCTGACAGCGGAGAGCCAGGGCTGTGTACTAAGGTGTATCATAATGGGATGAGACAGGGCCACTCTGAACTCTCCAAGGAGGCCTCCTAAAATTGCTTCTCTTGCTGCTTTGCTATCCTCCTGTTCTGGGCAAGCCAGCCTGCCACAGTAATTATCACAAGCTGGCAAAGCAAAATCTGTAGGGGAAAAGAAAAAAAGAAGTGTGCATTGGGCTCCCAGCCTGCAAAGGCTGAGATACACAAACGCTTCACTACAGTCCCACTGGCTTCAGTCGTGAGGCTGAGCGTATTTCCAAATAATTGCAGAATCAGATTCTTACAGCTCTCTGAATGCATCACCTGGATGGAGTAAAGGTTTAGTTGTCTGGCAGCAGGCCTTGGATAAAGGAAACCTGGAGCAGATTCCAGATTTGCCCCAAGCTTCTTGCCTGGTTCAGTCAAGGCAATCTGTGTGTTTCAGGCTTATCTCACATATGTGATATAAGAGCTATACTGGCAAAGACTCAGATATAGGGATGATGGAAATATATGAGAGATGCTCCTCCATATGCTATCAACTGCTAATACGCTTTGTGACCCACTTTCTGAGACGTGGGTGAAACAAGGGAAAAGACTCTGTTATGCTTTTAGTTGATCGGTACAAATCAGATAAAGAACAGGTATAAGATGAAGGACAGTGCTTTGTGGTTTTTGGTTTTGGGTGTGTGCCTGCAATTCTAGTGCGTTGTCTCCACTGTAGACAGTGGAGGGAAAGGAGAAACCCCCCAAAGCAGCTGCAAAGTTCTTTTGGGACTTATTGGTTGAAATATGCACTTTTATGCATGGGGACACCACCTCAATAACTCACATACAAATAACACTTGTCAAGAAGGGATGGCTTTAAAGGAGAAGTGAAGATACTGTGACCATGAACATGTTTAGTGTATGCAGCTGATTGACCAGAGAAGTAACATTGCACTCTTTTCTGTGTAGAGTCTCTCCACATGGTAATGCTGAAGTGGCAGCTGCCATTTGGGGTTTAGTTGCAAAGAAGAGAAGACAGTGTGTTTTCTCTCCTGCTTAGGGAGGCTCGATTGCTCTCCGCATCTGGGAAAAGAAACACTACCACTTCTGATTTGTCACTTGGCTGTGCTCTGCACGCGCATGTAATTTCAGAACAACCTGGAGACAGACTTCACGTCTGACGTTACCAATCCAGACCTTACTGGTTTCCTACTCTGAGTAAGTTCACTCAGTTTCTGTCCTTCCCCCTTTACCTTGTGCTCCGCTGCGTGGGGTCGCCCACATTGACAACCATYGCTGCAGCATATTCTTGATTTTAGGACAACTGTACAAGAAATTGCTCTTCAGCTGATGCAGAGGTCTTAAAGCACAGGAAATGTCGCTGCAGTTCGGAGGGCCTCACACGGGAGATTGCCTTGCTAGAAAGCATATACATCGCAGTAGTCTTCCCCATTACATCTCCTAGTCAGGTTGGGTTTCATGAGTCAGGATTTAGAAAATTGAGAGTCTCCTATGGGAGCAAAACGTGAATCTCTGTTAGCTGCCTACGGCTCCTGACACATTTGAGTGGTTCTGATTGTATGCAAGAAATGGTAGCATGTGTAGGTGGATGTGTACGGTAGATGGATCTGTACACATGTTCTCACCTAGAGGTGTTTAGGGATAAATATTTAAACACTTCTGTGTACAAACCCTAGTCAGTTCATTACAGACTACAAATAAAAAGCAGCTGCTTGCTGAGACTGACTAACTTTAAAAATGAGTTTATAAAGGAATGAACTAGGTCACTTAGATGGAAGAAACTGCCTTCAGATATGCTAGAAAGATCAATAAAACCTGATCAATGCAAATCTCAGAGGAAGAAATGTTCATGCAACTGCAAAGAAAAGGGTCATCTCACACATTCTCTGCATTTCTGTAGCTCACATAACAGTCTGAAAGCGTAGTGTTGTAAAAAGTGAACTAGAAGATACCTGGTCAGTGAGTCTTGCCTAAGAGTTAAATCGATTTATCATATTTAGGGTCTGGAAGAAATTTTTCCTCGTGTCAAACTAGCAGTGACTTGTTTTGCAGGTGTTTTGTGTGGTTTTTCCTTCCTTTGCTACCTTGGGTGTGATCACTGCTTAACAGCATATGGGGATTTCACCCAACAGATTTCCTGCTGTTGCAGTGTTTACAGCATCAGTAAAGCTCTAGATCTTTTCTGCTCAACTTCTGAGWTGTATTGCAGTTTTGATTTTTGGTCTTTTGCTATAGATCTTAAGGTTATAGAGCACAGAAAATAGCATCATGTGTGGAGGCTGGCACAGTTGCACCCTGGCTGCTCTTGGACCACACATCCATCCCATGGTCCTGGCAGCCGGGGACAGAACCCAGCACCTAGAATGTTCCCCTCAGGCCCTAAAGGAAGATTTTGTTAAGACCAAGTTGACTGTGCAGCAGCTGTTGTTATTATTAAATCCATTTTACTGAGGAATACTGAGGCATAGAGCCTCAGCTGCCATGGAGACATAGGTGCTATTACCCGAAGCCTTAGCACCAAGCCAAGCCTTCCACTCAACCTTGTGCAGCTGCAGATAGAGCCAGGCAGACTGATTCCCAGGCAAATGACCTTTTTTTCCTTGCCTTTTTCCTTGCCACTTTCATTTTTGAATGTGTGAGTAGGTTACAAATTTAGTTTAGTGGTCAGCTGGGAAGGAGATGAGGGAGTCTGGCAGTGACTGGCAACTTCCACTGCATCATTGTTATGTAGCATCAAGCTTTATGGGCTCTAGATGTAAAGCTGCCTCCCTACATGATAAAAGCCCCACCTTAATCATTTTAGGTCCCAAGTTCAGCAGACAGGCTCTCTCCTAATGATATTCTGTTAAATGGACAAATTCCTTTGAAGGCTTGTCTTGCTTTGAAATCCAATTTCACAGGAAGCCAGATGCGATTGGGTGTAGCTATGGAAACAAAGCAGGGCAGCCTTAGAGGAGCTGAGCGATGCAAGGTAAAATGTGAGAGTCAGAGTCCTTTACTGCGCTGTCGGAAATATCAAAGGATCTGGAGAGGTTGGCAGGAGACGTGTCCCTGTTATGGGCTGTTCTGTGTGGCTGGGTACCAGCGCCTGTCAGTGGAGGTAAGCAGCCAGCTCTCCTGTCACACAGCCTGAAGTGGAGCTGAATGCACAAAACCCGGGGGGTGCGGACCCGCCAGTTCCCGTCCGTCCCCTCCCTGCTCCTCCAGCACATCAGGATCTCAGCCTTCCCCTCGCTGCCATTCAGAAAGGTTAACAACAAAAGGCTAACAAGGTTAAACCACAAAGCCCTGGCTGATAACAGCCCTTTCAAGCAGCTGCACTGAAATTAATCTGAAACTTCTAGTAATTAGATAAGATAAGGATGTGTGCATGCTCGTGCGGGCACACGCTGACCCTGGGACACCCATTCCACAAAGGAGGTGGAGGATCACAGGCTTCATTAAACTGGATCAGGTTATTTGTTCACCTAGTCTGGTGCTGCAGCACTGAAAGTACATTTCCAGCCCCTTTATTCATCTTGCTTGATATCCCTGGATAGTGCACTGACTTGCCCTTTTGTCCTCTCTTCCCGGTACTGTAGCTCCTGCCAATTCAGAGCAGACTCTAATTCTTGCTTTTTCAGAGCAGATGCTAGGCCATCCATTTCTGTATCACAGCTCCTGCCATTCCAGGGCAAATTGTTGGGCCACTGGGTATCATTTGCTGCTTCTGACAGTGACCAACAACTCAGAAAAAAGGCAACTTTCCAATCTGGTAATGCACCTGACTGCTTGAATAAYGTCTCCTGGTTTACTAATCAGCTATGCCATGCTAATGCTCTGCTGTAATCCCAGAGTTTACATGCTTATGTCATTTTCATTGTCTAACAGCTCGTGTATCTTTTTGTGTGACTAAGTCATTCAGTTAAAGGTTGGTTACAATCTTCATAAAGCCTCTTTCATTTTTTAAAGCTAAGTGGTCTTCGGTTGTCTTCATAATTCGATTCTGCACCTCTGCTTCACAAGGGCTTGCAGGTTACTGTTCATCAGTTTCTGAAGCCAAAGAGAAACAAAAATATGTCAGCAGCTCTGAGTTACGGTAAACAGGTCTGGTCCCAAAGCAAAACTAAATGACTGGACCTTGCTCCTGGCTTAGACTGCCAGACTCTGGATTCATTTACCTTCCAGACATGCTGCATTTTCTCTGCTGTGAAGGCTTCTCGGAAGCAAGCAGGTGTGTTGAGATATATTTATTAGAGGATCTGTGAATGTATAGTAACTGGTTTTCGTCAGGCCAACACATTAGTTACAGTAGGACCCCACTGAAATGCTCCACTAGCACACATAAACCCCTGAAAGAGTTTATAGTCTGACCGGACAAGATGAAGTAATCCTATGGACATGAGCCAGTGAAGACTGGGCACACATTTCTTTTTCATATGGCACAAACATCCTCTCACCTTCAGGGTGAACAGACTCCACTGGTCCATCCACTCCTACATCTCCCTTGAGGCGGTGGCATGTGGCAAGGAGGTCTGTCCCTGGGAGAACCCACAGTGATCAGTGGGGCGGAGGTGGTCTGTGAGGTGACAACATGGAGGAGGCATCTCCCAACAGCATCTTCTCAGAAAACTTGTGATCCTAAGCTAGGTGTCGGGAATGGATAATACCACTGGAATCCTAAGCAGGACACAGTTCTGAGGCAGCATTTCTACAGCCTCTGGCAAAAGCTGGCCAGCATCAGGAAGGTAAGGACACTCTGTAAAGGGAAGGATTAGAAAGATAGGAAGCCAGAAATGAGCAGTGAGCTGAGCTCCTGTGGAGGCTGCTGTTCCTCAGGCTGACGGATGGGCTTCAGTTTAATGCAAAGGTGATATTGATCCCTTGCTGTTTGGTTACAATGTGTGATGGAGCTGCCCTCTGCCCTGTAGATGTGTTGTAGCACCTCTTCTCTTTCTCCCAATCCTCATCAAACTACTTTAATGACTCTTTTATTGACAACACTGATTCTTAATGAGGAGGACTGCCACACACTTCATTAAGGCTGCAGGGGGGACACTTCCTATAAACAGCTAGGACCAAGGGCTGCCATCAAGGCTGAGGGAAAAGGATGGACTTGAGGGAGGATCCATAGTTCTCTAGAGGAGGGAGAGCTCCCTGTCTGCTCCTGAGAGAGAACAAAGATGTAGGACAAAAGTCCACATGATCTGAGAAGCAGCGGATCAAGGAAGGCGAGATCAGTCCTGGAGAAGAATCTTGGTGGACACAAAGGACGTGACATGAGAGCTCCTTGAATATTTCAGTTCAGGATGAAGATGAGAGATGAAAAAATGTTGGGTGGCTAATGGCTAAATTTAACCTTGGTTTTACTATTCAGTATAATAATAACACAGTATGTCTACACTGCTGTGGAAGGTGGTGATGGCAGCATGTGTCAGACACCCGTGAAGAGGAATACAGACGGTAATGTACTGCTGGCTTTGGTACAGCCTGCCAAACTAGCATTACACAGTTGGCTCACCTGCACTGAGATCCAGGCTGCCACAGCTGAGTTTAAAGCCAGTTCAGAGAGATCTGTGTAAACATCAATCACATCATTACACTTGATGGTCCTGAGATTTCATGGACAGTTCAGTGACATTTCAGATTAAAACTGGACCAGCCATTCTGTGAGGTTTTTTTCATTCTGGAAAAGAATCTAAAACCAGCACAAAAGACAGATTTGGACTCAAGGGTCTGGATTCAGAAGAGACTCAGATATGATGTTCTAATGTAGCCCTGCTTCTGCATTAACATCCATAAATCTCCATCCATCACACAGTTCTATTTCAATTATTGAGCCAATTTCCAGACACTTTTATGATGTATTGTTTGATTTTATTAACTGGAGTGAAGGTTTAAACTCACTGAATTCCCATAGTAATCTTGCCCTGTAACCCTACCCACCTTATCAAATCTTGCTTAATGAAATGCAGGCATCTGTCTTAATGGCTTTCAAACTATGCTATGCAGACTGACCCAGATGTTAGTTCATAAATAGGAATATTTGGAGGTGTTAAACAGGGTAGCTGGAGACAGAGGTAGGTCCCTGAAGTGATCTTTTCTCTTATGAAGAAATCAGTGATATGGGAGAAATTACTATAAATCTTCATGAAGAAAAACGAGAGCCAGAGGCCTGGGGAATGGAAGCGCAGCACTGCAAGCAGCACAGCAATAGATGTGGTAAAAAATAATTTCCTGAAGAAACTGATTATTTTGGTAGAAATTTAAAAATCAAACTAGTTTGACTTAAGACCAAAATATTCATCTGAAGTATTTTGCCTGTGGACTATGGTTGTTCTGCTGCATGGAAGTAGGAATTTGGGTGTTTCAGGCTCTATGAACAGGATCCTTAGTCAGGCTGCCTTCCCTGTGGTGCTCGACCTGTCTTGGCAAAGAAAGTATGTCCTGAGGAGCCACGGCACATCCTGGGAGAAACAGCCGAGGGGTGGAAAGGGGAGTGCAGGGCCCGTGTAAATGATTACATGGAGTACTGGGATTATGTCCAACATAATATGTTATGTAATAATATTTGCAAGTTGAAACACGTTCCATTCCAGGTTATTGAGGGTATTTCATTGTTGAGGAAGAAGAAAAAAAAATCCTTTAGAAAACAAACACTTCTCTTGAAAAAAAAAAAACAACTCATTCTTTTTTGCATTTCAAAAATAGCAAAAAGAAATCCAGGCAGTCTTGGAAGCAGCCCTGCAATGTGATGGACGCAACACCAGGGGCTGGCTGCAAGTGTTCACTGCCTCGCTGTTCCTTCAAAGCTGTGATGGTGAATAAGCCATGATTTTTGTCCCTCAAGGGTTTTTTACTGCCACACGGCATCATCTCAGCTCTTCAGCTTCTCCTTCCCCACAGCTGCTCTTGTTCCATACTCATGAGAAGGAAAGAAAGAAAAACTGTCAAGGCTGCATGACAATCTGGTATTTAGTGTGACAGTTAAACTTAATGATATGGGAGGCATGTTAGACTGTATTACAAGCCCATTATCTGCGAGCTTGGATATTGGATGCATTACATTATTAATTAAACACAAAAATGACTACCGTTAGTCGGCGATCTTATCTGCTAAAAGAACTGGAAGGCAGAAGTATTCCCTAAATTCAAGAGCTTATTGTTTCATTCCTGTCATTTTGTAAAACAGTTACCCTTCCGTTTCATGCTTGTCAAGCAATCAATGAATGTTTGTAAACTGCTTTGAGATCTTCCAATGAATGATGCTACAGTTTATAAATGCAAAGCGTTACTACAGTTCATTCATTATGAAACTAAAGGATAAAACTTGCAGATGCAAAAGAATTCGGCTTGAAAAATACCCCAAACATTTGTGCAGCTGTTATTATGTTGCCCCCTTCTGCCAGATGCTTTAAACACTCTTATGTAAGGGACGAATTCAAACATCGCAGAGCTGCTCTCAAGGTGAAGCCCTAGAGACATGTTTGAACTAACGGCACTAACGCCTAGCTCTTACACTCGTCATGCGCAGATTTCAGAACATTTCGAGTGCAAAAATGCAATCCCCATTTCATGAAAGAGGAAATTGAGGCTGAAGGAAGGGAAGCATCTTGCCTAAACAACACCTCGAGCCAGTGGAAGAATGGGGAGCAGAGCCCATGTCCTCTGAGTTTCAACCCAGTGCCCTTCCCACTAGCTCAATTCATTTTCAAGTTTAAAACCRGAGTCCTCTTCTAGCGACTCCTACTGCAACGTGTATCCTCCAAGGGTGCAATTCTGCAAAGTGCTGGGCAGTCTGGCCTTCTTCCAGTGAAGCACTTAAGTACGTGGTTAACTCCAAGCTTATGAATTGTCTAATTGAAAACAGCGGAAATGGTACTTTAAAAAGAAAATAGCACAGTTTCCCTAATTAGTGCTTCCCACTTCAGGAAAAGGCAGACAGCATCTGCACTAGGAGCCGTGTCACACCCAGCTCTGTCCATAGGCAATGAAGAAACAGAGGGTGGCACTTCCTTGCTCCACCTATAATCTGAACTATCCTCCGGAGCTGCTCATTTCTTCCACTGGCTGTAGAGGCCATCCATGCTTGACTGCATATGGAAACTGCAAGCACAGCCTCCCTGGATGCTATGCAGGCACAGCACAAGCACTCTGTGGGTGAGTATTGAACTGGGCTTCTCAGCCAATGGCTGAGATCTAGAACTGGATCACCAGCAAACTGTGCTCAGAGCTTGCTGCCATCTCAAATGTGGATGGACTCCTGTGTTGCTAGGGAAGGAGCACATTTCTGACATTCTTACCCACAGCTCTTACCATTCCCTACTCTGATAAACACCCATGCCGATCTACGGTTCCAGCCGTGAGGAAGCACCTGGCAGTCCTGCAGATCTGACCTGCTTCCTGCTGAATGTTCATGGGTGAAATTACACAGCAGATCTCAGTAAAGTTAACCAAGTTCCCCATAACAGAGTATAGCAACCAAACCAGAGAAGCATCAGCCTCTACTGCATCAACCTAGATAAATGTTACAACTCATTGTCTGGATCCAGCCTACTCCAGTGATTTGGTCAAAGTCTGTAGAAGAGCTTGGAATCAAACCTGGGTCTCCTAAATACAGCTTCAATGCATCACTCTTAGAGCAGGGCTTCCTCTCTTTCATCCCCTTATCGCTTCCAAACAGATCCAGGCAGGCAGTAACAGTGCCTCTCTGCTGCCTCTGTTTCAGCTTGAAAAGGGATGGTGGTAACTTGTGTGAAAAGTTTGGCCTTTCTTTTGAGTCACTGATTAGTATAAACAATGGTGTGTGCCTTTTGGAGTGGTTATTCACACTACAGATCTTTAGCCAGCTAAGTGCCCGATTATCCCACTGTCTGAAAATCTCTTTTCCTTCTCTACTTTTCTCTTATCTCCTCTGATGTAATTATCTGCGACTTTGTATTGCACTTCTCTAAACTTCTGCAACCCCCTACTTTTAACCTCCACTCTCTGTTTCTCTGCTTCTACCCCAGAGCAAATGGAGATTATTCAAGGTGAARGAGAGGGCAGTGGAGAAGTACCCTTCATCGGTAGGGATGTCTGTGGTGCTGCTGTGCTGCCCCATTCTCTCTCACTCTGCATTTGCATGGCTTTGGGGGATGCACATATTAAAGGGTATGGAGATGTAATCCACCAGGATTACAAGGGTTTACAATTTCAAATCAAAGCATTACAAAGGTCAGATATCCAACCCAGAGCAAGCTGATCTGGGATTCCAGCTGACGCCTTTTCTTTCTCACCTCCTCCTGAACCAACTGATCTCTTAGTCATGGCTCTGCATCCTCTGTCCACAGCACTCACAGTAATCACTCTTGTGGTGCCTAAACAATGGATCTCATACACTGAGCTGGGCTCCAGGGGCTCCTGAGCTGGTATGCAAACTCTTATTCTTTGTACCATGATAGCTTTGTTGAATCCTTTCATAGTGCAGATTTCTGCTGGGATAGGCAAGCGGGGCTAAGAGATGCCCCGGAGAGCTCACAGTCGATGCATAAGGCAGGAGACAAGAGAGGGAAACAAAGAGGTAGGACCTTAAGGGGTGCAGGGATGAGAGTCTAGTGGAAAATTCAGCTAGATGCACTGATCCCCAGCCTGTCCAGCTCCCTGGAAGCATCCCTAACTCCTCACACCACAAAGTACCCTTTATGTATCACTGTTTCTTGCTTCTAGCTCTTGAGTCCGTGCCCCTTGTTTCAACTCTCCTTGGCACAGTTCACATTTTGTCACACTCTTCTGGTTAGGTAAATCCATGACACTCCCTCGTGCTGGTTCAATCGTAATCATGATGGTTCTTTTCTTTGTACCATATACGTTAAAGTGTACACCTCCAACTCTCGCTCCCCGCTGTCTGTGGAGGGAGCCTGGATAACTACCTGCAAACTGAACTTGCAGAAACTAATGCTCGGGGAGAGGAAGTTCACTTCGACCCACCTGAGATCACACAGAGAATCATGGAAGAATGTGGAACTGAACCAAGCTTATCTCAGATCCCAACAAATGCTTTAGCTACAAACTTCCCATTCTGTGGGGCACTGCTCTGGTTCCAAGCCACCTGCCCTTATCACCACAAATGCCTTTCTCCTGTAGTTTATCTCCTTTCATGCTCCCTCCATCAGCTAGTCCCCAGCTCCCAGCTCTCCTCTGTCTTCCACCAAACGATCAGAGAATCATGTCTGCGAGAGGAGCAGAGAGAGAGCAGCGCCTGGGTCCTGTGTCAGTTTTATTTACCTTCATTGCACTGCCTTCCATTGCTTAACAGAATAGTTTTATACCAGAGAAAATTGGAAGCTAAGTAGTTGCCTGTCAGGTAGTGTCTGTCGCCTGTGTGAGAAGCTGACATCGTAGTCAGCTACACTGTCAGCCATCTCCATGCTGAGCATCAGCCCTGGCCCCAGAGTCCTCCTGCTCGTGCTCTTTCTCTATGCTGGTGTTTGTAACAGTGCCACTGGGGACTCCCCTTGTACAGCAGCATGCTGCAGTTTCCACTTACATCCGTGTGCACTGCACACATGGCAAGTTAGCTAACAAGAAGATGAAACTGCTGAGATACAGACCGCAGTGCTAGAGGAGGTCTAGTTTCTCAAACAGTCAGGGACTAAGGACCCCACCCATCTCCAGAGCAACATCGCTGATTTCAGGGAATGTCACAGAATTATACCAAGGGTACATTCAGTTCCAAATATATAGAAGAAAGAGATGTAGAAGAAAATTAAAAGATCATTTTGCATCAAGGCAGACTAGGAGTAAGAGTGTATTTGGCACAGAACAGACATGGACTGGATGCAAAGCCTGTTTTGGAAGTGGGGAATGGAAGGGGAAGGCTATTTTGATGGATCCAGAAAAGTGCTGAGTTTCATAATGAGTTTAATACACAAATTCCCTTCCCTATGCAGGAGAATTGCTTGATAAAGATGAGTGAATTATCTTTCTTCCCCGCCTCCCCTTTCCTCTTTTCTTCTTCTTTTCTTCTCTTCTTCTTTTCTCCTCTTCTTTCTCTACCACCTTCTCAGCGTCTCCTGGAATTGCCAGTCGAGATTACAAGGTGTCAAAGGGAGTGAAATGAATTTTGCCACTTGGCTGCTCGTAAACTTGGTGCCCTGGCTTTCAATATTACAACGCCATAGCCTCTACCTTTAAATATCAGCCACCCACAGAAACAACCTGACTGTACATCGGCAGCAGGAGAGGTTTCCATGGTGACAGGATGCAGGTCACAACCTCTGTAAATGTAATCAGAGCACTGGGACTGCTGTGTGGAGACAGGTTTAATTTCTCCGTTAGTGGGAGCTCTGTGGTCCAACATGTACATAAGCTCCTCACATTGACAGACAACCTGTTATCTTCAGGATGGCTCCGCCTATTGCCAGTCCTCTCGTGCACCTGGCATCTCACCTTAATTTTTAAGCACCGACAGAGCAATTCCACCTGGGATCCAGCATGGCCCAACCTTCACTGCTCTGGGTTTTGCAAAAGCCTGTTCATATCATTTCAGCTGCCCACCGCCTTTTCTCATGTCTGCTCCCTATCCCACACTGGCTGCCTGTGCAGGTGGAAGGTTGGAGGCATAGCTTCGTCCCCTCCACTCCACATCTATCAGGTCTCTCATTCCTTCTCCGTCTGGATACACAGGTATTGCATTGTAATGTGCCTGTCTCCACAGTGCCTACATGCCAAGTGCAATACAGCAGAACAGCGTACCTCAATGCTGTCTGAGAGTCAGACAACTCTTCAGCAGGGCAGGAGCGTTTCTTATGAAACGTGCTGCAGAGGAGCTTTGTGGGAATGTACCCAGGGGCTTTTACTGAGTATACCGAAGATTTACAAGAAGGGCATATGCTGAGTGTTTATAGGGTCGGGGCTGAGGTTATACTCTAAGAGACACAGAATTTCCAGCTATTTGTGACATATACAGAAGCTGGATATTTACTGACTGTGCCATATGTTGAGTATTTCCAATAGTTCTCAGCTTTATGCTTTTCCCTATCCTTCTTTTTCTGGCTATACATCTGTCTTCCATTGCAAGCCTCACTTTATCTGCTTCTAGGATGCATAAGAACTGAATAGTTCCCATCTTCAAAGATAAAAGCAGCTGCATGTGCCAAATTGTTTTAGTCATGCACAGTGTTTAATAAGCTTTAATTACTGGCTTCTCCTCTCTTATTAAGTTAAGCCAAGAATATTTTAAGCCCAGCTTGTAATAGTATTGGAGATCTCCATTTTCTGAGTCAACAGTTTGCACAGATGACTTTGGAAGTCAAATAGCAATTACTGCTTTCTCTCCTGTGTATTTGTGCATTTGCAGTGAAGAGAAGTTAAAAGCTTCTCTCTAGTAGGAGCCACATGCATTCAGGGTCAGTCCCTGAGTGCTATCAGTTCCACACAGCAGCACAACAGTAGCAAGTTTGACAGATACTGGAAAAAAAGAGTTAAAGGACTTGTTCATTCAGAGTTCATCCAAAATTGCCATTCTGCTGTAGCTTTATAGCCTTTAATTTCAGATTAACTTTCACATGTAGTCAAACCCGTATTTGACTGGGCAGCTAATGTGGCGTGCATAGATTCCTTGAAACTATGCCTTTGAATCTTTGGCTGAGAGAATGCTTTGAAAGTGTCCTAACCACTGGTTCATGCTTCCCTTACACTGGCAGCAGGTACCAGCCAATTCTTCAGTCCTTTACTTTCACTACGCCGTGCTGTGCCAGTCTTTTCAAAGTGCCATCACTGTGCTCAGGAGGGAATTTGCTGAGTACATTCACACAAGTGCTCTTTGAGAGGAACTAATCAATTGCTAAAGACAAAGCTCAGGAGCAGAAATCTCTCTGCCTGTCATCTCTATTATCTTTTTTGCTTCGTCTGCCTCCACACTGTGCACGGACAGAGAACGGAAACTCTGCCAGGATCCTGTGCATCTCAGAGAACCCTGTCACCTGAAATATTATCCTGTCTAGTTGTGTGCAGCAGATTTAGCATTTCAGAGCAGCGGGCCTGAGTTGCCAGTCTGTCAGGTGGATTGCTCTGTGCACACCTAGGTGTTGATGGTAAGAGGCATACGTGCTTGGGACAAATGTTAACCCAAAAGAGTGAAGTGAAACCAATGGGAGGAATAGGGCTTTCCTGGGCTACTGGCATCTGGCTTGCAAAAGCCTTTTGAAAGTAAGGAGGGAGAAATAGAAGTGGATAGGGTTGGGCTAGGGGAGATTTTTTCCACCTTTGATCCTCAGATTGTCCTGTTCAGCTGAGTGGAATACAAAGCAAGGGTGTCTCAGAGCTCACACTTCACCTCAGCAGTGCAATCGACGGGAGAAGCAGTGAGCGAGACCGACAGACTGTCACTGGCAAAATGAACTGTCACCTCCCATTTTTCAGAGGCACGGTGGGATGAATTGCGCCTTTGAACCATGTGGCCCATTGCTGATTGAGTTCCGCTGTCTTAGAACCCCACTGAACAAGGCAAGTTCATTTCAGGCTGACGTACCACTGCTTATCAATTTTGGAGCCAGTAAAATTAACCGCTTCAGACCTGATTTCCCCTTTTCTTCCCCTCGTACTGCCACCTTCCTAGTTTTGTACCTGGAAAGGTCAGTGAATAAATCTCACAAAGCGTCGAATAAGATCCATGTGGCCTAGAGAAGGCTTAACAGAGATGCTGTTCTTAAACTGTGCTGGCTTCAAAAGACAGCTGTTCCAGTTGCCAATCTCTAGCAGACATTTGTCCACATCATAAAAAACAAAGCAGAACTTGCTGCACAGTTCAGCACAATTTCAGTGTGCTTGGCAGCCTCTGAGGAGTCAGGGGGAACCCAAGTCCTGCGATGACAGCTGTGTTGGAAATCAGGATTGAGATGAATTGGAATGGCTGTGGGAGAAGGCTGGTAATGGAAAGGCAGCGGATGTTCAGGGTCAGAAACAGATCCCTTGCGGAGCTGCGTGAGACCAACAGTGCTAAAATACCAAAGATACTGTGAGCCAAGACTGCCTCCCCAGAGCTATGCAGAGAAAGGTGCGTGTGTCCCACCTGTTTGATCCAAACAGTATCCTCAGCCTCTTGCCAGCCTGTGATGTTCATTCCAGTCCTGCCGATACCAGTTAGCTGTCTTTGGCATTGCGTTTTCTGTCTCTTCATTCCCTCAAGAATCAGTCTTAGTTGCTTGGCCTTTCTTCTCACCCAGAATTTATATAAACCTGCCCTTCCTTTGCTTTCACATCATCCTTATTTTCTGATATCACTTCTCTCCTTTGAGATCTTTCTCCTTTCTCCCTCTACAATTATGCGTCTGCTTCCAAGCCAATATTTTTGCCATACAGAGCCTGTGAGCCAATATTGCCTCTGTCTTCAGCCTCCCTGTTGAAGTCTATTTTTCCTATTTGACCTCAAACGTTGGTCCTCATCAATTGTGTGTCTATGTATTTTTGCTGATATCCAGTTGTCTCATGTCTTATATTAACTCAGGGCAAAGTCCTGAGGTCCGTAATAGTTAGTATACAGCTGAAATTTGGTTTAGGATGGAGGAAGCCCTGAGGAATCAGACCTTTCAGGTCAAGATTTTGGGGGACGAGAATTACTCTTCTCCTTTGTGTTTTCATGAAAGGTGGACACGCAGAGCATTCAATAGCGTAGGTCTTTTGCTCATGTAAATCAGGATCACTCCACACTAAGTAGTCCAGCTGGTGGTCAGGTGCAATACACTTTGATTAAATTAATGTCTGCTGTAATTCTGTTGGTATCTGGAGAAAAATCTGTTTTGTCAAGCATCATCCACTGCCATGTTCCTACCTGCACAAACAACTCTAACATGGTATTTCATCAGAGACTTCCTAAGCTGTTCTCAGCCTGGTTCCAGCCCTAGAAACACTCACTATTTTTCCTCTGAATACTTTGTATTCTGTGTCCCAGACGTTTCGGTAAGTGTGCAGAGCTGCAACAAGAGATGGATGGGTCACTGACAAAAGGGGCAGGAGAATTAGTTCCAATGGAAATAATTTAAGAAAAGCTTTATTCAAGATGTCCATGAGTGGGAAGCTCTGGGCCTGTGTCTCACCTTCCTACAGACTGAACAATCGGATGAAATATTAGCACTTTCCACATGTTAACACTACAGGATATCATCCATCTTCCTCACCAGTGGGAAGTGTTAGCTAGCATGGGTCTTTATGAAGCTGATTTCTATATTCCCTAATGCCAATCACAGCTTAGAAACTGTCTGAATTTGCACTTTAGGAAACGGGACTGTGAATCTGGGGAGGCAGCCCTCAGGCTAACGGCTACCTCCCAGGCTTTCTGTAAAACGCACAGCTGTGCATTACCTCAACTAGCTTGAGAAATAGCAGCACAATATTCTCTAAATCTTCAGTAAATGAGCTGCAGTGGCAGAGCGGCTGAGAAAACTTGCTGCGGTGAGTCTGAGCTTTGCGGGAGACTTAAAGCTATGGCAGCTGGGCACATGTAGCCGATCATTTGGGCCGGGGAGTCGAAGTTTGCTGATTAGGAAGGTAGCCATGATGCTCCCTCGGGGGAATGTTGGCTGCAGAAGCTGGTCCACTTTAGTCTGTGTAAGTAGGCTTGGAGAGAACCGACAATGGTGACCACCTGGCAGTGATATCTAGTCGTGCAAGTCTCGTGTTATTAGAAAAGGAAAACTTCTGTCAGAAATCCTTCCTTCCAACAGGAGTCAGAGATTTGTTTATACCAGCAGAGAGAGAATCTTTCCACCGGTACTCAGAATCTAAGACTTGGTAAAAACCTATTACACAGCACTCTGACTTCAGCAAAAGGTTTTCCCTTGTTGCAGGATCTGACAATACATGTAAACCTGTCCATTATACAGGGCTAAGGTGGAAGGGCTGATATAAAAGATGTTCCAGTGCTCACTGGAAACCAGGCAATGCAGCAGTGTCAGCCTTAACAGTTCCCTGTGAACTGTGGGAACACTACCCATCAATTCCTGGGTCGTACTGCAAGTCATCTTACTCAGGAGCAGCACTTAAAGTGCTGAAAAGCTGTGTGTAGCTTAAGAGCTACAGACTGGCCATCCTTGCTCTCATGCAACCTTCGTTAGAGATAAAAGCTTGCTCCTCTGGGTTTTCAGTACTTTTTCTGATTCCTGCAGTGAAAGCAGTCTGAACACACACACACACACACACACACACACACACACACAGAGCAAAATATAATTGATAGTTTCAGAAGGGCAGAAGCATATGGGGACCCTCCATTCGGAGGAATAGCCACATCTCTGTTTCATGTATTGCAGCAGTAATAAAACTGCAGTCAGTAAACTGAGTCAGAGCACAAACCAGCCTTCTGAGCAGCAGCTCTACCACGTTGCAGCTGGCTGAATATTTAAAATATGCAGAATCCTTCCATCCATCTTTGCTCAAGTAACCAAGTCCTTGGGTTTCTGCTGAAACTCCCTGCTCATGAGGGACAGTTTGACTAATACAGCAATGGATAAAAGGTTTTTCCATGGTTTAAGTATTTATCCCTAATGCTACCAGAAAGTGCTTTTTTAAAGGCCAGCCCTGGGAGGCAAGGTGCTTTAATATGAATCTTCTCTCCTCTATCCAAGAAGAGCCTGCAGGATCAATGCTTGTAACACTCCTTCACAGAAATTAATGCCACTGTGTAAGGGCTTGTCTACACATGAGTTATCCCAGTGAGGCATTCTGCTTTACATTTGCACCTTACTTTATTGCGGAGTAAGTTTCACATATAGACAAAAGCTCCCTTCGTAAGATCATCATGTCATTAGGGGAACAATTACCTAAACTTTAAAAGCTCACGGGTGTTTTCTGACCATGTTCTAGTGCCCACTGGAGTCTACAAAAGGATTACACTGACTTTAATGCCCAGTGGTCCAAGCTATGGGAAAGTAAAATTGATAAGCAAGGACAGAAGAAAGTGGAAAAGTCATTTCTCATATTAAAATTAGAGCTCGATCCATGTCATGAACTTTAGACTGTAAATAGTACCAGGTCTAAGTGTTCCCACAGGTAGGGATGTGTGCATGTGTCTGTGTGTAATACAGCAAGGGAAACGAGAGCGGAACAGAGAGTAAAACAAGTCATTTTTGGCATTTCAGCTTCCTGTGAATTTACAGTTTCAGTAGAACAGATAAACACGCAGCAAAGAGAACAGAGAGACTGTCATCCTTCACTGAAGCGCGAAGAAAATCTGTGTCTGAGGCTTCCTCAAAGCTTAGTGTGTAACAGAATGAACTTGACTGTTGTTTTAATTAAGCTCCCATCAAGGCCTGATCCGTACAGAGATTATAGAACATGTGACTAAGAGGACTGCTGTTTTACTGATGGAAATTACCCTGAAACAATGATCAGTGTGAAGACAGTAGTGAAATAAAATCCTAACCTGGCTTTGAACTTCCCCAAAATGTGAGTGTGAGTTCATTTATAATTTAGTAAATAAAATGGCCCAAATTCAGTATCAGAGTTTGCGAGGAATATTGTTAAACCTTGAATCAGGTCAAATTTAGCCATGTGAGCTGTGGCAACAGTCACATGGTGTGCAGTGGGTGTGATGTCATCAATCTGTGTGGCAGATGTCACAGGCAGGCGCATCATTAGTCTCTGCAGGGCTGTGTGATGCATGGTGACACCATGGCTGAGAGGGGCGTGATTGATATTTGGTGCATGGAGCCATATGAAAAATCTAGTGTGCAAATAACAGTTTTATAAATGCCTTTCTCATTCTATATGCAGACAGGCCCCTGGAAGGAATCTAGGAGATTGAATTAAGCTTTTAACCCTCTAGGCTCTCCTGTCGTTTATTGTTAGGGAATTAATAGGAACGCAGGAATGCAGATGGCCTGCCTGTCAATTCCAAGAGGTGATTTTTCTGATCTTCACGGACGTTTCCAGCATCTTTCATTAAACACTCATGTACCAATTTGTCATTTTAACTGGGCAGGAAAGAAACTCCCATTGAACTCCTTAGCTCAGGTGCTGTAAGTTAAATTCAGAAGCAGAAAGCCTTGCTCTGTTACATCTGCCAGACAGGCTTAGGGCTGATGAACAGCTTTCGATATCTCTTTAGGTGGATAGAGGGATTCCACTAGGATGCTCTGGACCTCCTCTCTCTGCAATCAGCATAAAAAGAGATTGTTCAACAGGAATGAGAGAAGGCTTATATAGATCCACTGAGATCCCAGAGCAAGTGAAAACTTAGGAACAGCAACAGCGTTTTCAAAGAGAGAGAAAAAACGTAGGGAGACAGGGTCCAATTCAGATCTTGCCTACTTCAGTATTCACGTAAGTAGAGACCTTCAATGGGTGTTCATCGTTATGTGAGTAGAATTGGGACCCCATCTTTCCCAAGGCAGAACTAGTCTTTTAAATGGCCCTTTCACAGACCAAATCTGGAGCTTTGTAGAATGGATTTGCAAATACCTATAGCAGCCAGGTGCACAGCAGTGGGACCACAGAGCAGAGCAAGGTGCCCTGTGGGCTTCTGAGCTTAGGGTAGTTTGAAGGTGCCTTGGTATCTCAGCCCTGCTTGTGCTATAGATGTGACATCAAGAGATATCTGAAATGGGCACCTCAAGTCCTCACCACTCCAGCAGACCCTAAGTTGGAAAGCAGCACTTTCTGGGAGCACAGGAACATTCAGACTTGGTCAGATATCTGTTCTGCCTGTTGCTGGTGTCAGGAGAAGTTGTAGGAGGAAAGTCTGGCAGTAGGACCCACACAAAACAGGCGGGTACGTAGAACAGCAGTAAAATGGGCCCAGTAAGGGATGCCCATGCCCTTGCGGACTGCTTTGCCTATGATGAAGAAGACAAGTACAAGAATAGGGGATCTCTCTGGTTTTTGCCCATCAGGTTACAACCACTTCTGCCACTGTGGCTGCTGAGGGTGTTGGGGGGCAGCAGCTATGGCAGCATTTACCACTCCTACCCTCAGGGCAGCGGCAGAAGACAAAGCTCAACTTCCCTGGACTGGCATCCAGAGGGAGTTATTTCTTTTCATTTTCAGGTTTCCTTTCATTTTATTTAATAAAAGGGTAAAAATTCTCTACACCGAAATGAAGTATAAAGTTGCAGTTTGAACTGTATGTTCTTTTYTTTTTTGCTTGAAGCAAATAATTTGACAGCTTCTCAATCTGCCAAGACACTTTTAAATAGTTTTAAGCCCAACCAGAACAGATTTAGTGCCCACTATTTTAATCCTAAACCACCAAGATCAGAGTGAACTTTTCCATTGACTCAGACAGGCACAGATCAGGCTGGCTGAGCGGGTGATGTGTTGAACGAATGGGATCAAATTCAAACTCCAAACAAAACCTGGGTGAAAACTTCCCAAAAGATGAAGGGTGAAGGCTCCTAGCACAGTGGAAACTCTCACCTCCGCCGCCAAGCTTTCCTGAGCCTCACGACAGCAGCAAGGCCGTGGTACTGCAGGAGGTACCTTCCCGCCCTGAGGCCTCTCAGGTCCCCAAATGGAGGCCACTGGAGGACAGCAAGGTTGTTCCTACAAGTTGACTGAAAATACTATGACCTGTGGGGAGGCTGTTTATTAAAATGATCTGTGGGGCTACTTCCAAGTGTAATTACTAGGCAGAAAGCAAGATGCTGTGGTGCTTGCATCCACAGTTGGAGATGGAGCGCAGGGAGGACTGCTGCGGTGGAGGGCAGTGGGGCTGGGCTGGAGCTGAGGGGAAGCTGGAAGACGCAGTCTGGGAGGTGACATGGGCTGTGAGGTGACGAGGCTGAGAGGTGACATGGGCTGTGAGGTGACGAGGCTGTGAAGCAATGAGGCTGTGAGGTGACGCAGGCTCTGAGGCAACTTGGGCTCTGAGACAACTTGGGCTGTGAGGTGATGCAGGCTGTGAGGCAACTTGGGCTGTGAGGCAACGCAGACTGAAGCGACGCAGGCTGCGAGGCGATTCAGGCTGTGAGGTGATGGGCTCTGAGGTGACTTGGGCTGTGAGGCAATGCAGGCTGTGAGGTGGCTGGGGCTCTGAGGTGATTTGGGCTCTGAGACAACGCAGACTCTAAGGCAACGCAGGCTGTGAGGCGATGCAGGCTGTGAGGTGACTGGAGCTCTGAGGCGATTTGGGCTCTGAGATGACGCAGACTGAGGCGACACAGACTGTGAGGCGACACAGGCTGTGAGGTGACTGTGGCTCTGAGGCGATTTGGGCTCTGAGGCGACGCAGACTGTGAGGTGATGCAGGCTGCGAGGCAACTTGGGCTCTGAGGTGATGAAGGCTCCAAGGCGATGCCAGCAATGAGATGACGCCGGCTGTGAGGCAACACCGGCTGTGAGACAACGCCAGCGGTGTGGTGACGCCCACTGTGAGGCAAGTCTGGCTGCCTCTGTCTGTGAGGTGACTCGAGCTGTGGCACAATGCTGGCTCTGGAGAGCAAGGCCTAGGCCACCATCTTGTGGCACCCGCCCTGGCCAGGCCTCTTAGGCTCTGTGAGGCTCCTTGCTGCAGCCCRAGGGGAGAGGAGTCACGGCCAGCTCGCCGGCAAACCTTCCCATGCTGAGATTTCGCTCTGGACACATGCGTGGAGGAGGCGATAAGGGACTTTGCAGTTCAGACAGCACAAGACGCAGGAACAGGGAGCAGCGCTGCTTGGTAAGTGCTGTCGCCAGCTCCACCTGCACTTTCTGGGGTGTTTCATCAGCCCGAGGGTAATGCATGTGGCCACACCATGGTTCCCCTTCTTGTGGGACTGATCCAAAAGCAGCAAAAGTCATCCTGGTGGTTGACATGGGCATGGGAGGTGCCTGTGGAAAAGTGCGAGAGCCTTGTGTTCCCAAGATTCCAGTTTATGGCTTTTTGCCCCCATCAACTCATCCGCAGCCCGACGCGCTCCTGGCACCGAGAGCTGGTAGAGCAGAGAGAAGTCTGCCCGGTGGAAATGATCAGCCGAGCTGAAAAAAATGAAGCAGGTTGACTTCATTATGTGCTCATTAAGAAATCTGTAGCTGTAGTTTGTTCCTGTGTGTGTGAGCTCTGGCTGTCATAAACCCTGACAGATGGACAGACAGACTGAATTATAGTCATAGAGTATAGACTGGGCAGGATCCCCCATTAACGCTTATTGGAAATTGTCATCACTTCAAGCTGAATGGGCTCCAGATGTTGAAACCCTTGTAGGGAAATCTTGAAGGTGAAGGTTAGAGGCTTGTGATTTTGCCTGTGTTGTATGAGCTGCAGCCATTCCCTTTGATTTATTGTTTAAGTCAACAAGATTTGGTAGTAGGGGAAAAACTGAAGAGAGCAACACATGGGTGAGGGTGCCTCGTTCTGAGCTGCTGAAGGAATTGCTCCACTTTTATTACCTGGGTGTGAGAGAAACATTAAGCAAATGACTGTTGAAAGTTTCACTGGCAAATTCAGTGCCTCAATATTGTCTGCTTTTACAACAGGTAGAGTTTATGTTGCTTTGTTTGTGCTTATGTACATTTTCATTTCTGTATTTCAAGGGCACTTGGAAGCCACAGTTGTAGAAACACAGAAGGCAGAGCTGTATCAGCCGATCTGTCCTTCAAAAGTGGGAACAGTTACTTCAGTCAGACGTTTAACTTTTCTTAGATTTAAAAATGTCTGCTGATGGGGATCCCACAGCTCCCTCAGGCAGTACATGCTGGTGCTGCACCATCCTTACTGTCAGAAAGTTTTCCCTAATGCCTAATCTAAACCTCCCTTGGTGCAGTTTAAACTCATTACCCCTTGTCAAATCCTCAGTGAACATGGAGCACGGTTTATTACCTTCCTTTTTGTGGCAGCTTTTAACATGCTTGAAGATTGATAAATCTCCCATCAGTCTCCTCCCTACACTCAGCCACTACTTTTGGTCTCTTCATGTAGGCCATGTTTTCTAGATCTGAAATTATTTTGTTACTCTCCTTCTAGACTCTTCTCTTGTGGTGTCCAGAACTGGCCAGCTGAGGCCCTTGTTAGGGCTGAGGAGAGTGAGGAGGTTTCTTTGTGTATCTTAAATCTGACATCTCTATTATGCAGGTCAGCATAATTCTGTTCACGCCTCTTCAGTTTTGGCTCAATGATTGTCCCAGATCTTTTCCTGCAAAACTGCTTTCTTGGCACTTATTTCCCAGCTCACATTTGTGTGGTTGATTATTCCTTCACAAGTTTGGAATTTAGCATTCATCTTTATTATCTTACCGCTTTCAGATTATTGCTCTTTCTGAATTCAAACCCTGCCCTGTGAAGGGCTTGCAGCTCTGTCCCTCTTCAGCATCTTGAAATCATCTGCACCTATGCTCTGTTCCGTTGCCTGAGTTATTAATAAAAATATTGAATAGAGTTGAATTCAGGAGCAGGGGTTCAGACAAAAACTGAGGACTAGTAGCACTTTGCAGAATCAAGCCTTCTGTTTTGATCGCATAAATATTTACAGATACCAGAACTGTTGCATCGCTGAACATGTACTTCGCTCTTGGAGGTCACGTCTCTGGCTTGTTGTGCATGATGTACATTTGCCTTCCTCCAGTAAAGCCACTGGGAATGGCTTCTCCCTGCACTACAAACAGGCTTTTTTTTTTTTTCTTTTTCGCTTATCAGAGTTCGTGAACTGTTCCCTGGGCTGGACCCACAATGGGGCCTGAGCCAGAGGAAGGGGCTGGAGCAGAGACCTTAAGAATGGCCCTTACTCATCAATAACTGCTCCCTGACAGGGCTGAAGGATACACAAAGTGGCTTGTCTGTTGTGCTGTCACTCCAGCTGGGGCACAGTCCACAGTGGGGCCCTTGCTCACTGGACTTTGCTGTCCAAAGCACCAGAGAAATCTTTTCACTCACCTTTTGAATGTTTAAACTCCTATATTTCTCAGGACTTGTGTCTTGGGGAACAGGATGTTGCTAGTCACCTTTTGGGTTTTATTAGGATGATTTGTACCGCTGGAACATGAGAGCATTGGCAGGCTCAGTTATGCTATGGACTCAGAGCAGGTACAGCCTTCAGATGATGGACTGAAGTTCTGTTTAAGTCAGCGAAGCAATGCTGATCTACACCAGCTGAAGAGCTGGCCACGAGGGATCCTGACCACCAGTTGCATCCAGAGCTCTGGAGGATGGGTAGATGGGAGATGGCAAATTCCCTCCTGTGGTTCACATCCAAACACTCCCTTTCTTCTCCTGCCCGACTTCATGTGGTGTAAATGAGGAGTAATTTGACTGAAAACTCTGTAGTGAAGTCAGAGTTGGGGGAGAGAGGAATAGACACATGATTTTGTTGTTTATTATGAAGTTTGAAAACTGTTACTGGAAAAGTCATTTAACCTGGGAAATGTCATAAGCTTCCATGTCCAATTCGGTGCAATGACTGGGACAGAAAGGAAGCTTCAATGTCTGCTCTGTGGGAGAGTTTATTTGGCAGCAACTTCAAAGCTGTGCTTCAAGGAGGTAGTTACTGTTTCTAAACCCCAGATCTTTTATAACTTTAAAAATTGGAAATCAAAAGTAACTCAAGTAAAATCAGGACAAAGGTGAGAAAACCAGGTCCGATTCCTGAAAAGTAAATTTTATATCATCCTGTATGAATGTACATGGAGTTAAATCCTAAAATTCACATTCAGGCCTAATTACAGGCAAAACTCCCATGGCAATCAGTAGTGGATCCTGCAGTCAGCCAACAGTGTACCTGACACCCTGAGGTTTGATTCTCTTATTTTATTAATGCAGCTCTACAGACTGTAAAGACTTGTTCAATATTTCCCCAAGCATGAGAGGAAGCAGGCTATAATGTTTACAGGCTGTTTTTCATTAAGTGCACATGTACGTGTTAAAAGAAAAAAGAAGTATGGCCGTTTGAATGTGTCACGGTAGTACCTAAGAACTCCCGCTAGAAAGTGGTCTCTGTTCCCAAGCACTGGGAAATACAGGAGGAAAAACCATCTCTGTCCATGGAGTTTACAGTGTGGACAGATTCTGTCCTTGTTAAATTAAAAGTCTTTTGCCACTGAGTACAAGAAGAGCAGGTTTGGCCTTAAGAAACTTTAATAAATGGAGGGAAAGAATCAATTAAAAAATGGGAACTGATATCTGTAATTATATGACATTAAATCATGCAAAAAAATGTTGTCTCAAATATCGCACTGGCAGGGCATGGATTTTTTGCTCTGAGCTTTGCTAATTTCCATTGATTTATTTTTCCTTGGAAGCATTTATTTTCTGCAGCAAGGATGACTGCTCTAGCTAAGGATTAGATGTTTATCCCTTAGTGTGGGCAGGGAGCCTAAGTGGATGGGAGAGATTTTGCAGCTGAAAAGGATATTCTCCTTTTTTAGTGTTTCCTGTGTTTTGAGAATATATAATTCCAGCAGAAAAACAGAGAACAAGCAAGCGAGCTCTGAAAGGAGCACCATCCTCTTAATCTGAAGACTTCTTAAGTTTAAAAGCCAAGTGTTTTCAGTACTTCTCTTCATAGGCTTGCGCATAACATTTTGTGGGTGGTGATATGAGATGCAATAATTGCTAAAACTCTATTTCCCTCTCAAACTCTTTTCCAAGGCAGACAGAGGATGACAAAATCCCTTTGGTGGCTCATCCCTTGGGGCTGGATGGCTGTGGCTGGGATCTCTGGAGTCTGTGGTCTGTTGGTGAGCACAGGGAGTGGCTTGTAAGTGACATGTAAGTCATGTCTATTGGGGCCTTATCTTTCTGCCATAATGACGCATGGGCAAGGTCTTTGTCTGCCAGGATTAATACAGAGAGGTTAAAGGTCCTCGGAACCAGTGGTGTTTAGAACCCGTCTATAAAGAGTTCCTTTCTTGGGTGCTTCTTGCCAGTAAATAAGGCTTGTGCTCTTTCTATGGAAGTTTTGGGGTTTTTTTCATTTTTTAATATATCTTATGAAACAGTCACTGCAGCTCGATGTGGGGCTTAAGGCAAGCAGTGTTTTGGAACAGGAATCAAGCCAACCTGTGTCTTCTCAAAGGGAGGGATCCAGAAGAGCTGTGTTTCTTGTAACCCCGTCACCTCTGAATTATTTGCTGACACATGCACACCACATCACGTCTGTAACTCCTAAGGGCTGAGGGGTTAAGTATGTTGTCACTCCAGTATAGACACCTCACTTGCAAATCCCAGACTTTTTACCAACCTTCCCCAGCAGGAGTAGGGGATCCCTGCTGTCAAGCCAGAGTGAAAGCTGAGGGCTCTCTCTCAGCACCCTAGAATAGTCTCTGAATGCCAGGCAGTGTAGTCTAGGGGGAAAGGGGAGTGGGAGAGCACTGAGCAGGGGGTCCAAAGAGTCGGGGTCTACTCCAGCTTCTGTCCCTGACCTGCTGGATGATAGTGGGCGAGTAAGTCTCTTTCTTTCTCTGTGCCTCAGTTTCTCCATTTGTTAAAAAGGTGGGAGTGATGCTGACCTCCTTTATGAAGGGTTTTATGGCCAAAGTGACCAAAACCAGTCTGTAAGAGCTGGGCATTGCAGTATTTATTGCAGCAAAATGGGTAGAAAAGCTGCAGATTTGAGATTCTGTTGCAACATTCCCTCCACAGAGCTGTTCCTCCTGTCCCCTGTTCAGTTGCCTTGGCCATGAATGCATGCTGCACACACACCTAGGAGTGATGAATAACAGCTAAGYTGCAGAGCTGCATGATRAATTGTTTGCACTGTGCACTTTTGACCACCTCACCTGTGCACTCTGCACACTCATTTGACAACGTCTGAGCAGCAAGCGCGCTGACACTGTGGCCTTACCCTACTGACCAACATTGTCTCATCATTTTCTTAGGTTCTCTGATCTATCTGTATCCACCTGCTGTCTTTCTTATCCTTTGATTGTAAGCATTTTGGGGTAGGGACTGTTTGTGTGTGTGTGTAATCATGAACGAATATGAGCGTTAGCAACTCATAACAATACACAGACTGGGATTTGAAGCACATCAACAGTGAGAATAATGGCACGGAATTCATATAACGTTMGTTGCCCAAACCTTTTGAGTACTTTCAAGCTGACCACATGGCAAGTACCAAAAAGAGATTCCTTCAGTGGGGAGCCTTACTCCTAGAAACTGAAAAATTGCACATGGTTTGTAGAAAGCCTTGGATGAGCAGCGACAAGGGTGGCTTGGAGCTCTTCATTTCTAACTTTGCTTTGCCTCACAGCCACCACTGACATCAGGATCTCAGTGCTGGGAACACCCTTCCCATCCTTTTCTGCACTTTCTGTTGTTGACCTCCCCTCTGGGACATGCAATCTGGACTGAACCCTTGACCCATTCAAATCAGTGGCAGATTTGCCGAGTTGAATGCAAGCAGAGTTCAGACCTCTCATCTTCTGTTCCTTCTTCTCTCTGCTTTCTCATAGCCAGCAGCTTGCTCTTTATTGTCTTCACCCAAGACTACCTATAATCGTGCTTATTAACAATCAAAACCAAATTGCACCAAAATCAATGGGAAGATGCTCATTAGCACTGATAGTTTTGGATCAGCCCCTAAAATAAAGGCTTTCCATTGCCCTCATGCTGTGCTAACATTAACTACTTCATTTCCACAAAGCTTGCAGGCAGATGAGCTGAGAGGCAGGGGAGACCCTCAGCCCTTGCCCAGGAGAGTGTGGTGACGAAGAGAAGAGGAGCTTCTGTTTTCAGATCCATCACTCCTCCCTCCAGCCCCTTTTCCTCCTGCCCCAGACACAGCCTTGGCTGCTTTGCAGTTGTTCATAAACACCATCTACATCTGTCCTGAGCCATGAGATGTATTAATCAATTTGATGAGGATGTTAAAGCTTTCTCTTTGCACCTAATTATGGGCTGATTTATAGTACTGGCCTTGTGTTTGATGGAGCTCTCCCCTTGGCAGTGATTTACATGGCATTGGCACCAACCTCTCCATCTCTCCAATACTGTCATTTTCTCTGCCCCTCTTTCTCTTTCTTTCTCTCTCCCCTCGCCATCTCCCCCCTCCTCCCTACACCCCTCCGCTCTATGTTCCCTCATGAGAGCCTAATGACATGTTGACAGACTAGTGAAACATTGCTCCCTCTTCACTGCATCTGCCTCTGGCTCAGTGGCTCCCCAGTGCTCTCTGACACATCCAGATGGAAGGCCTGGCAGGCGAGGCAGAGGCTCTGGCCATTGCCCCTGTGCAAGCCCTGCAGCTCCACAGATTTCCCTCTGGAAGTAGTTGATGCAGAGCTCTAGATTCCCCTAGGGGACATCTCCATGCTGGCAGGGATCTGGGGACCCCCCATCCTCGTTCTCCGCATTCCACTGAAATTCTCTAATGAAGTAATGAAGTAATTAAATAGCAGTGATTCAGACTTCCACAGTGTGACTCACCTGAGGATCTCCAAAATTTCCGGGGAGGGGGGACAAGTTTTATTATTTTTTACTGGTACTAAAAGGTACCAGTGAGGAAACTGAATCACAGAGGCATTAGGGGGTTGCATTTCTGAAAGGTGCAACTGATATAGTCATCCCACTCTAGTTATTACCTAGGGGTTCCTCTCTTGAAGTTATTGGGCAAAGTGGGAGGACAATGAAGCAATTACACCAGTTTCACTCATCTCTGTGAGATTAACTCTGCCCCAGAGCAGAACCTGTTCCATATGTTTCAGTCCTACCCTTCTTTTATTTTCTCTTTCTTTCTTTCTCTTTTTCTTTCTTTCTCTTTTTCTTTCTCTTTTTCTTTCTCTTTTTCTTTCTCTTTTTCTTTCTCTTTTTCCTTTATATTTTCAGAGCTGAGATTCTTAAAATAAAGTCAAAGAAGTCTCAGGATATTTGGAGACATACCAAAAGAGAGATGAGTTTCACATAGGTCATATATTATACTGGATCAAGCATTCATGGCTGCTGGTACTAATGCAACTCCAACCTCATCCCCCACCTTCTTTTGTGCCTGGAAATTGCAAAATTCACTTTTCTAGGGGGAATACTGTTACCTTCCCTATGTGAGCGAAGATAATAGGCTGAGGGTGGAGGGGATTCAGAAAAGTTTTTTCTTTGCTAATGCTGAATTTCCTAACTTTGGCTGCTTTCCATTAGGAGGTCTAATGTGTGGGGAAATGACAACAGTGATGCGTACTTGAGCTAAGGAGGTGTGCTTAAAATCTCCAGAAAACGGTGAGATATTAGATGGCACATACTGACCCTGAATCCATCCTCTGGTTTACATGTGCACTCACTCCTCTTTGAGTTGTACATCCCCATTCCCTACATGCAGCTGCCACTTTGCACAGCAGGTGGTTGGTTCTCCAGCTGCCAGATGTGCCCGTGAGACCAGATGTTTTGTGTGTTCAAAATCAGCTGCACATCCACAATGTATAGATGAATTCAGTGGTGTGTGCTGAAATGAGCGCAACAGTATAGAAGGTGAAATCTTCTCCCATTGCATTACTAATACTGTAATGACAATAGAACTTCTAGTCTGTCCCTTCTTGCGAGAAAAGTTTCTGCCAGGAAATTATAGGTAAAGCACTTCTTGCTTTGCCATGGTAAAACTGAAGCCTGTTTCCACTTTCTGGGATTGAGCCATCAAAATTCAACTCACAACCAGACTAATGACTTTAAAAATCTGAACTTTGGAGTTACACCAAAGATAAACTTGGCCAGTTGTAACATATACCACAAAAAAGTCAAGAGTCCGAATATTGATATTAGAATATATTCATATGTATACCATATTCACATGTCACTGCAGTTCATGAAACTATGTCCATCTTGTGAAGACCAAGATCTTGGCTTGACAAGATGCCCTTTGCATGCAGGTGTGCATATGTGCAAAACTATGCGGACGCTTTAGCCTGCAGATTGCACATGTGTTCCATTGCACTCCATAAAATGCATATTAATGGTGCTGAAGCTGGAGTCCTGTCCAGAGAAGCAGATGCTTGTCGATGGTGAAGCTGGCTGCACTGAACAGATGAAAAGACATCTCTGCTGCTGAGTGAATTCCATCAGACCAGGAGCAGCTGCTCTAAAGCTTCTGAAAGCAAAAATCCTCATGAATAAATATTAGGAGGGAAAAAATGAGGCTTCTAGAGAACAAAAGGAAGCAGAGGAAGTTACTGAGAGATGCTGAGACCTTTCATCTCAGCAAAATATGCAATTAACACAACACACACATCTTCCCCAGAAAGGCCTTGCATTTGTTCAGGGTGACTATAGGATCAGAGATAAGGTTTCTTTTGGCGAACAAGGAAGACCATAAACTGCTATTCCTCTGCCTGTCAACACAGGAGCACTTGGCATTAGCGATTTCACAAAGTTACTGAGTCAGCCTCCTGGAAATGCTCAGCAATCATTTGATCTAAAGGGAAGCTGCTGGGGTTTCAGGTTCAGAAATGCTTGGCATTCCCTTGAAAAAAAAGTGCCCATTTTCGAGGATGGCCATACCTTGGAGCAGTGTTGCATTCCTTTATGTATCATTACTTCCAGGTACCAAAGCAGGGCTGCAGGACCTGATTTCTAGTAGCCCAGTTTACACCTGCATGATGCAGATGTAAAATGCTGCTGGATCAGCAGGCTGCACAAAGGACTGTGGCAATGTGAGGTGTAATGCAAAAGAGGACTTGCAGACTCAGCATTCTCCATCTTTACAAGGTATCTGGTGATAAGGTGAGGCAGAAGTGGCTTCATCTCTTCTGGGAAATGAAGGATGGGCTTGAGAGCAGATGTGACTCACATGCTTTCTGTCCACACAGCCATCTGTTAGGCCAGCTTTCACTCATACTCAGAGATCTGCAGTGTACTTAGAAAGAGCTGACCTTAGACTATCTGCTGATGGATTGGGCTATGGGACAGTTGGCTTCATCTAATGTATCTGATCCCTTTGCGCTGCATGAATGAGAACCTGGATGCATGCTTAGCTGGGGTTTTCCCCTTCCCATGAGCTTTAGAGCCCAGGTTCAGGCAGCCTCCCAGCATGACCTTGAGGACTTTCACTATAGCTAGCGGGCACGGCCAGCCTTGAGAAAGGCCCAGAGCTGTGCTGGACTGGCAGTACAACAGGCCCAGTGGAACACGGAATCTACTCTGTAGCTAAAAGCTGAGATATCATTTTGCCCAATTACTTTCAAATCCATTGCTCGGTTATTAATTCTTATGTTCACACTGGTGCAAATTCTTCATTTCCACCAGCTCTGCTTGTTAGTGTCAACAGCCAAGAAACAGGCCACCAGGGCTGCATGAGAACACTGGCATACCAAGGTGGCTAGGCTGAATTTGATCCTGTTTGTTTCAGGAGCCAGAAGTAGATGCCTAGAGGAGTACGTAAAACCTTCCAGTAGGCAGATGTTTCTCCTACACCCTCGTCTTCACACCCTGCATGTACACACATTCACTGGAGTCTGTTGGCTCCAGACTTGCAGAAACTGCTTTCAAATGTATCTCTTTTCCTGTCCCCCTCCCCATAACTCATATTGCTACTGGGAGATGACGTGTCACTGCCTCATTGCCGTATGACTTGTTATGATGGCTGTCAGGAGTAGCCAGCTTCCTCCTTTCTCATTTGATCCATTTGAACCAGTTCTTGATGGCAACCTGGAAATCTGTTTCTCTGCCTTGCAGTGTGCTCACCCCTTGGAGCTATCAATTTATTACAGATAAAAAAAAAAAAAATTAGGGATAACTACAGATGGCTCGCAGCTGGAGGAAAAAACAGACACAAATTTCTGCTGGCTGCAGTTTCAATTGAGCCCAGGATAATTCCCTCCTTCTGTTTCTTCTGGGTGAAAAGATGCAGTTCTTTCTCTTTCTGTAAGCAGTAGTAGGTAGGCTGAATTGGTGCAAAAACAGTAACAGACTGAAGCAATCAAAAAAGTCCAGAATGACTTTGCAGAATAGAATAACTCTTTTGCCTTTCTTTTAGTCTTGTCTTTCTTTCCCTTCCTTTCCCCTTTGCGTTCCTTTCCCCTTTCCTTTCCTTTCTCTCTTTCTTTCACATTTTTGCACCCACAATGAGCAGGTGCAATTCAGTACTTACAGAGCTCCAGGTATTCTGAAGCAAGTTGTGCAATAAATCCCTCTCGGAAGAGTGACAACTTCAATTTATCCTATCTCCATGAAATACCTCCCATTCCTCATTCTCACATCTGTCTCTCTTCTCCCCTTCCCTTTATTTTTCCATCAGATATGCAATTGTGGCTTCTGGTTGAAAATAATCTGATATAGGATGCTGTGTTTAAAAAACAACAATTAACAAGTCCCAAAACACTGGTATCTTCCACTAGACAGGGATCCAGATTTCATGCATGTGGAATCCCTAACATTATCTCCTATGCTTTCTTGGTGAGTCTGGTGCATCTGGACTCACTCACTTATCTGTTAGATATGAGGAGTTATCTGATTTACAAATTCTGGAGAAGGTACAAAGAAGAGCTATAAATTGATCAAAGGTATGGAGGGTCTTAGCAATGCTGATAGACCAAAGTGTTTAATCTCATGCAGTTTGGAGAAACTGAGATTACAGGGTGGGATGCTGGGTGTAGAGAAAGATATGGGGGAGAAAAGACTGCTCTTGCTCTCCCTGAAAGCAGATCTGAGAGACATGGATAAGAATGTGTTCAAACTGAGCAGGAACAGATAAATATGCAGCTGCTTTGAGAGGTTAAAGTGATGCTGTCAAATATTTTTACTCAGAATGTAGGTTTGCTAATGCATTGTTTTCTGACCTTGAGGAAGATGGACGGTAACTCTAATTATCCAGTGTGTCAGAGGGAATGCCAGGTCTGTTTGTATTATACAGACAGTAGTAGTACTCTAACCATGACAGTCTAGAGATTTTGGATTTTTTATCCAAAAAAAAATGCTATGAAAGTGGCACTGCAGCTGATCGCCTCCACCAGTGAGAACAACCTTTCTGCCTTAAAAAAGATCTAATTTAATAGTGCGTTTAGTTCCCTTGAAAGAAGAGCTGACAGTCTAGACTGCCTCCTGGTAGTGCCACAAGAACTGCTGGTTGACGGTGACCCTAGTACAACAGACAAGAGGAAACCTTTCTTCCAGCACCTGCTCCTGGGAGTTGGACCTCTCTCTAAGCATCCTAGTGGTTGTGGCTAAGCCCGGAAACAGTTTCTCCTTATCCAGGAAGAAAATATAGTATCTATGACCCCTTCTATTCTTGGCCTCTCTGCTGTGAATATCTCCAACATTGCCTTTTGCCAGCGTGCTTTGGGGGCCATTCCTGGCAGGCGAGGATTAGGGATATTGGCACAGAGGTGATTCAGACAGTTGGGAATTAGAACCAGCCTGGCTTTAATTTGAATTAGACTGCCCTTGATGAGAAGAGTTCATGAGCAGCTTCATATGCCTCCATTTTTGCTCTTCTGGGCACTTGTTCTGATGATGCAAAATTTTTCTGATCACCCATAGTTTCTGGCCTCATTCCTTTCATGCTGATTCTCTAAGCGCAGTCAGCTGCATTCAGCTGGTGTTCAAGTTCTCTGTCACCTTAGCTATCCAAATTGAAAGGGTTTGCTCAAGCTATTCAGGGAGAGGTGGTTTCTTACAAAATGGTCTAATTTTGTATTTTCAAGTGCTTTTAATATTTGCTATATTAACGCTTTAGCAGCTGACAGTGCAGCCTAGTGGATAGAGCTCTGGGCTGGGACTCAGCAGATCCGAATTTTGTTCCCAGGTCAGCTTGCTGGATAGTTACAACCGACTCACTTTGCCTGGCCCTACGTTCCCAATTATAAAATCATAAAAATGCTGATATCATTTCTGAAATCTACCAGTGAAAACCAGGACTGGTCTTCCACTTATCTTCTGATTGCATTTTATCTTTGTATAATGTGGTATTTGCTGACGAAGGTAGTTAAGTAAACATTATTTATGACCAGCATCATGTGAGAAAGGGCTTTCCAATGCTAGTGGTGTGGCAGGAAATATAAGCAAAATGGCAGTAGAGACGGTAGAGGGATGAAGAGTGTGGACACGGTAGAGTTTTTTTATCACACTATTTTTATAATGGCGTATTTCTATCCTGGCATGTCTTCAGCTGGTACAGCTGGGGAAATTCTGTTTCCTTCAGTGGAATTCTGATTATTTGCAATAGCTCAGAAGAGAGTCCAGTTCCTACAGTGAACTCTTGCTACAACAAGAGTAAGAGGAAAATCAGGTCCCAAAAGGAATTTTGAAAGAGTGGTTTCTGCTCTATGTGTCTCTGTAGATTGATGCTGAGGCCCATACAGCTGGTGTTTTTCTGCCACTGAGTTGTCAGCTGCCATGATGCTTCCATATCCTATTTATTCCTAGACAGTAGGTAGAGCTCCTTCTGGTGTGGATTTTTACTCCATCTGTATAGACTTCAGTGTGATGGAAAACTAAAACAAAGCCCAAACCCTATAGGACAACCAGCAATTACAGAAGACTTATTATCCTTTCTTGGCTGAAACAGGAGCATAAGATCCCTTAGGCTGGTAAGTGCAGCAAAACCGAAGAAAAATGCAGCATCAGTCAATATTAAAAACAAAGTCATGGGGAGCACTTTTGCTGTTTGAGTAGGATCTAATGCTAGTGATGGGGCAAGTTTTCTTTGCCAGCACACTGTGGATCTGCAGTTCCTCAGCAGGACTGAGATGGCTCTGTTGCTTTTGATTTGGTTTCCCTGTTGCTTTTGATCTGATTACCCTTTCAGAAGGCGAGGGAGAGAAGGGCCAGGTTAGCTGGATCCAGGAAGGGCTGGAAGCGCTGATCCACTAGGGTGCATCTGTGGGCTGGACGTCTGAAGGGTGCTGTTTTCAGAGGCCAGCTATTAGGCTTTGGGGTTGTTTCTACTGTAACTATAATTAGGAAGGGGGGCTCTTTGTTTATTTAGGCTGAGAGCTTTAAGATAAATGACAGCTCCGAAGATGCTTTTCAACACTTCATAAATCAACTGCCAGCTGGCCAGTTTCACCTCTGAAATGTCTCCTGCTTTTTTTCCTTGCTTTTTTTTTTTTCCTCCCAACTTTGGAAAGATGGTATATCCAAAAGGAAAAAATCTTCCAGAGAAATAATTGTGATGAGGAATATGTGCATTTGGGGAGGGGGGAGGGGAAACGACTTCATCCTTGAAAAACTCGAGGTGTTCAAAATCCTAGCCCATTGCCCCATTGCAATTTCTAAATTCAAAGCCATTAGAAGGCATCCTCACTGAGAATTTGCAAAGGGCAGACACCCAGCAGACTGACTGACACATCCTCAGCTGCCATGACAGACATTTTTCTGATTTCATTTAATGCCTCTTTTCACTGTCTCACTCAACACATCCAGAGATTTACTGGTGTTCTTTTTCGTTAGCTGAGTTGCTTTGATTCCTGCACAGCTCATGGGATTGTTTGTGCCAAGGACCCAGCATCCCCTTTGTCCAGAGTGAGGCAAGATTGCTGCCGAGAGGTTGTTGACAGCCGTGCAGTCTCTGCAGGCAGAAGTGAACAGCATTTGAACTCGAACACCACGCACACTTAGAAAGGCTCTGGACTGTTCTCCAACCTCTTSCCAAGCCTGGAATCACATTTTGTCTGTGTACAAGGGTGGGGTACGATGCAAAACGTGACTGAGGCCTTTGGATTCTCAGAAAAGTACTGACAAAATCCGTGGTGGTTGAATTTTAGGATCCTAGATTATAGGTCTGTGCAATCTGAAGAGATAGAGTTGTTCTTTCATTTTGGAACTGAATTACAGACTAAACACTACTCTTACAGCAGAGGAAGACAACATTGTCAGTCTAAACCTGCTTTACATGGGCATCTGAGCACAATTAACTGCAACATGGATTCTACCCCAGTGGATGATACAGATACCCAGACAATCAGAGGGACACAACAGGAGGGGCACTGGCCCTAGCTATTGGAACAGGGAAGAGGGCAATTTTGCCTACAATAGTCACAAAAAAACCAGCCTGAATGGAGTCCTGCCTTAGATACCTCCTTCCAAGCGTCCCTTCCCATGGTTGCCATGGCTCCACACAGTGATGGCACATGGGCAGGTGGAAGTAAATACCAAAAATGATGCAGCAGTCAAGACTTGCCAGCTGTCAAAGTAGGGTCTCCAGGATGGCCTGGGGAGTTGGGGTGGGAGAGCATATACGGGTATATGCTACATGATCAGGGAATGGCACTCTGTTGGCAGCAGCATTAGCAGTGTAACTCTGCCCCCCTGATCTCCAAATGCTCACTGGAGGGGAATGTCAAAGAACTGTGGATAGGGRCCTAGATTAGTCTGACGGACACTTGGATGGAGGCAAGGAAAGGGAATGAGCAATCTGCCTGTGAAAGATCCTGCTAAAATAGGCCCTAGATTTCTTTCTAGATGGATGGTAAACCTGCTATGGCTGTGGGGCATGTTCCTCCTCTTTCAAGTGTGTTTTTCTGGGCATCTAAACTTAGCCATGAATGGAAGAGCCAGGAGCTCTGGCTACAGACCAACATAAATGCAGCAGAGACAAAAGGAAGAAACAGAATGAGTAGGAAATCATGTAAAGAGGAGACAAAGGACTAACAAAGGTACATATAGCTTTTAGACAGATCTTCAGAGGCTATAAAACTGTGTGAATCTCAGGTGCGTGTCAACATTGCTGAGAAAACTGCACTTAAATTAACTAGATTCTGAGCTCGTGTAAATTGGCCCAGCTCCGCTGACCTCTTGTAAACCACAGAGAATAATGGGGAAAAGTTTCTTTTCAAAGAAGAAGTGGGAAGACTGAGATGTTTAACAAAGGGGCTTAGAAAAGCTCCAAACACTGGACAGTCTCCACCTGGTTGCATTAAACCAGTCTCTACATTTTTCAAAATCCACCAGTGCTTTAATCTCTGCTCCATTTCACATTTCCTTGTGATGTTGTCCAAAGAAATGCACTCATTGGCAATAAGCTTAACAGTCACCACAAAGCTTAACAGGACCTTGATGTGGCTTTTTAAAAACCCCAAACCCTTAACTGCTGAGGCTCACGAATTTTTTCTCCTCAGCAGATGTTATAGAAGGACTGAAGTTGGCAAACATTTGCAGACATGGATAATGTTCATACTGATGGCCTGATTCTCATTTACATGAAACTGCCTTTACAATTCTCTGGCTTGGAAAAAAGTGCCTCTAAAGTGTGTGCGAAAGCAATTTATGTAAAGGGACCTTAGCAGGAATGAAAATCAGACTGCCAGTCTCCCCAGGCAGATGAGGATTATAAATATAGCTAGCTTAGCTTTCTTGATTGTAGTCCAAAACCCCTGATATTAACTTATCTGTATAAGTCTGTTATAAATGTCAAATTCTTTCACCAATAGCCCTTGTGACAGCCACTGACTCTGTCTCCAGATTCCTGATTATCCTGATTGTTAATGTGTGCTGTGATAGCATCTAGAAGCTGTTTTCCTGAGTCAGGACCTTGTGTTCAAGCACAGAAGAGCAAAAAGATGTTTAGTCCAGAATGTTTCTTATTTTGCAGGGCAATACAACCTTGTCACCCAAAGAGCAGGTTTGGGATTTTCTTCTTCCCCTTTGATCTGTGGTGAAACAGCAGCTGTGACAGTAGCAGCATCAAGCTCCAAGACTCATGAAGCAGGAGGTGGTGTAGGATGCATGATATTTTCAATCCCATCTTGTCTTTTCTTGTGCGGAGGCAGCACATGGGTTCAAGCACATTTTTACATACACTGCTCTCAGACTTCTGTGGATTGATTTAAAAATATCTAACTCACTTGAGGCATAACAATTCTCTTTGCAGATGCTTATAATAGTAAACTTTCAACATCACACCCTTACATACACAGTCTGATGTCCAGGACTCCCACAGACTGGTAAACCAGGAACTGTAAACTACTTGGCTGATCTTAGAACCAACCTACACTTCCAGAAACTGGAATAATTTAGAACCTTGTGCATCCTAATCATACATGGGTAGATTAGGTGGAAGCAACCTCTTCATCTCTACTTTGTTCAGAAAACATCATAGAGAACTACTTCCGTGGTTTCTAACTTTGGGAAGAGAAGGGTAAGAGGGGAATGTGTTTTTACAAGCTTTGAGGCATTTCCTCCTCTGGTGATACTGAAGCTGGACACGACATAAGTGGTGACAGTTTATCTGGAGATGCTGCTGTGTTCATTAAGAGGAGCTGTTGCTGTTTATCTGCATCTTGTCTGCAAAATCAGGTGTTCAGAAAACAAATTCTCAATGTTGTCAGCATGCTGTAGTGTTAGTGTGGAAAGGGGTAGATTTTCAGAGGCACTCACCCGAACACTGAAGCTGGCTATTTCTGGGAGATGCTGCTCCTCCTTACAAAAGCTTTGGTGGTGTAAGGGAAACCATCCCAACTCTAAAAGAAAATCTCCTTTTTCACCCAAAACTCCATCCAGGAAAAATCAGAAAATATTTAAAGCCTTATAGCAACTTTTAAAATATTGCCTTAGGCAGACTGGTACATCCGTACAGGGAGCAATATGAATAATACTACAGGTGAGTCATCATGGATGTGGTAGATGTCTGCCTCTGAGCTGGTGGTTTATGCTTTCTTTATAATAACTCGAGGGCAGCGGGCACTTTTAAGGTGCGGCTCATCTCCTCCCGAGCCAGAGTTTAGCTGAACTGTGTAGGCAAAGTGCCTGCTGCTCTCCCCCAGCTATAAAAAGAGTCTGGATGGCTGGAATGGATGAAAACATACACATTGTAAGCATCTAAAGTTAGCAGAGATGAGTCCCTCTGGTGAAATCTGCTGGTCAATTTGCTATTGCTGCTTGTTCTTATGTAAAAGGCATTCAGCTGTTACTATGATGGGCAGCAATTTAAAATCCTAAACCAATACATGATCGCCCTGTTGCTTTTCCCTCTTTAGGTATGCCACGGAAGGAATAAGTAGGCACTAAAGATAGAGTCGCAGGTGGATCAAACAGCCCCATGGCTAAATGATTTTTTTTAATCTTTTAAATTATGTTTTTGACTTGGAGAAATGAGCTCACACTAAAAATAGGAATGAGAAGATTTAACCTCCACAAAATTCCACCTCTCTAGCTGTCAGAATACTTTGTCCTTTGCGTGTAGCCATGCGAGAACACCGTGCAGCCCTTCAGTTGTGACTGCTGCTCCAGTGGCTCTCAGGTTTTCTCTGCAGCTGCCAGGGTGGCTGCAGCTGAACCTGCGGCAATCCCAGCCACTCCAGTCATCTCACAACCCCAGATGTGACAATGGCAATGACCTTTTTCTGCAGTACTCCCTGCTATCCCCACCTGTGTCTACAGCCAAGTCTGCCAGCTATCAGCAGTCCTTCCTCACTCCAGTAACTCTTCTCTGATCCAGCCCTTCTTCTTTCCAGCTCTCTTAACCCTAGTAAATCCTGCTCTGCCCCTTCATACAACTGAAGCCCAACGGACTGTGCCCAACTGTTCGATGCTTTGTGAAGTGACCCAACAGCTGGTGGAAACCATAACATTCATCTTTATGAACAAGATGAGCCTGCATTTTTGGGATAGAAGGATGACCATGTTTGTCATCCTACTGACACAGCTTCTTTTTTTCAATCTAAGCAAACCTTCTGGGCTTGCTTTCCTGATTTGCCATTTTTCTCTCTATGAAATGCTGCAAACTGACACAATATATTAGTTACTCAGAGATTTCAAAGCCTCAGCCAGCTTCTCAGCAGCCAAAAGCACTTGTTGAGAAAAGGGAAATCAATATGATGAGAGAAGCAGGCATGTGTGATTTAAAATAGACCATTTTTAAAGTCATTGAGCTTAGTTCTCTGTTGCCTTGTCCTTTCTATGTGACCTGCATTTTCTATGTTTTCACAATGGTGAATGAGGGTTGCACAGGTAGAAATGCTGTCAGAGAGGAAAAGACAGCAGAGGGCTGAGTTCTAAAGTGTATGTGAGTGGTTTTTATTGCTACAAAGATATCACACCCTCTCCACCCCATTCCAACCCATGTATTGGCTTTGGATAATTGTCCCTTGTACATAGTGCTGCCACCCCTGCCCCATAACAAACTGTCAACTCCCAGTAATTTAAAATAGATGTATCTGAGGCCAGCACCCTACTGCATGGCTGCAAATTCATGCAATACCCTGGATAATATCCCACAGAACAAACCTTCAGTTTAAATTGAGCTTTTCCACCACCATCCATTCACTGGCTTTCTTATGACAGAGCATAGAAAAGAGCAAACATCTTGTCTGAAGTGATGTACAGGATTTACAGTGTCATAAAATTGGAACTGGATCAGACCATTGTTTCTTCTGGTTTGAGACTCTCTCCAGGAGACACAGCACCAGCTGCTGTACTGGAAGGTACAAGAAACCCCTGCAAATGCAATTATGAAATCACCTACCCACAAGGAAACTTTCTCCCTGACACCCATTAGTTAGCGGTTAGTTTATACCCTTCAGCGTGAAGGTTTATAAACTTTACAAAACTCTGTGTCTGAACATTTCCTTTCTCTCTCCCTCCTTTTCTGTATTATCAGATATGGATGGTGTTTCTTACTTAGACTGCTTCTAACAGCAATCACTTTAAACGTCCATATTAAAAAGTTGACCAGTATGCTTACCCATTTGCTTTTGAAACCCTAATCCCCTGAAAAAGCAAAAGACACCTATTGGGGTTACGCCAGGGTTTAAATCAGCCTCAAGACATGAACAATTTCCCATCATTCTCTCTAGCCTTTTTCCGGGGTGGGGGGGTGGGGGAGAAATCCCCCCTGTTTAGTATCTATTGGTCCCTTGAACACAAGAACCACTTGACCCTTTTGCATAAACTCCTGTTAGCCCCCGCCAGCTGGATCCCATGTCCTGCAGCACTCTGTACACCGGGGGGTATCAAGCAAAGCACAGATCATCTGCTGACTGCTGGGCAGCTACTCACCCACCGGAGAGCCGAGTGTGCTTATCAGGATGCTGCACCTCCAGACACCAACAGCACAATGACAGCAGGACCTGCCTGTGAAATGAGGCCAAGATAAATGATGTATTGCCCTCATCCCTAACAGTGTGGCCCAGACAGAAACCAGGTGGAGGGGAGGGAGCCAGCACCTTCTGTAAACAATCCCCTGTCTCAGCTGAAACAGCTTTAGGCTGAGATGCTGGATTAAGAAAGTGATTCTTGCCCTGGACAGAAAGTTAAAGGGCAGGGGTGATAATGCACTGATGGCCAAAGGTGGTTGGGGGAACTTAGCCATTACTCAAGCAGTGGTTCATTTGACCTGGCAGGAGAACATCTGATATCTAAACAGTCCCACTCATCCTGAAGCACTCAGAAACCTCTACACTAAATATTTGATGCCCTTGTTTGATAATGTTTATTTTGCTTTCTCCCCACCTGTGTGAGGCTAATATGCTGTGAGTGGGGAAAACATGGGGTAGCACATACCAGAGATAAAACACTAACGTGTGATCTGTTTTAAACAGAGATTTATGAGACATACTATGAAGCTGACTGGGCAAAAAAGTAGGGAATTTACTATAGGGACTAGTTCTGCATTGGTCAAAATGCCATCAGCAGCATGTGATCTCTCAGATCTTCCCTGTTCTGCCTTTGTAAGAAACTTGTGCAAATCATGACACACTCAGTTGACTCACGATTTAGTAGCAGGATTTTGATCAGCCTTGTCTGCATATCAGTTTCTCCACTTCTGCATGGATGGAAGGGGAGGGGGAGAAGATGAATTTAAGACAGTCTCATTTCCCTGTACCTGAGATAGTTCTATACCCTCTCACCACCCCACAGTTGCGATACAGTCATGGTTTCCGGGTTGTCCAGTGAAGACTGTGCTCTCTCCTTGTGTGAGTCTGTAGTTGATCAAGTGTTGCCAAATTACACCAAGAATTGGGGCACTCCAGTTTCCAAGGAAGAAACACTGCCTAGGTTGAAGCCATCTTCATCTAAGCTGGTTGTCCAGAAACTCTTTACAGTCAGCAGAGATCTAGTCAATACAGTCAGTGAAATCTAGAGAGTGATTCATCTGACCAGACATGACCTCCTCTAGAAAGAGATGGATGGTGCCTGGACTCCGCTCTTTGTAGTCACTACAGTTCCAGTGATTAGAAGGGGAAGCCGGCCCAGACAGAGGTGATGTTGTTACAAACACCCACATTTAATAAAGTGAGTCCTGCCCTGGCTGTCCAAGGCTGCTAGAGACAACAGTGCAAAGGATAGGTTTGCCACTGGGTTTGTAAGTTGATTAGTTCTTAATTCAATTCCCGAAGGCTCTTTCACCTTGCCAGCTCTAGGACCAGTTTGTACAGCAAGGCCTCCAGTCTCCTAAAATACTCCAAAATCCTACAAGGCCTACCCAGCATTTAAATCAGAAGTACAGCTTTCTCTTTTGTGTTCCTTTACAAACCAAGCCCCTCCCCTCCAGTTTTTAATATCAAAGCATTTACCACACATGAGGAGAAAATACTATGTGAGCTGGTTTCTTTCTCTACCTCATTTGAAAATATCCTTTGGCCTTTTTAGCTTTCATTTGCCTATTTTGACAGGAAGTCTTGGCCTCTGGGCTGATGTGTTTCCTTTCCAGATAGAAAGAACTATGGTCTTCTAAGAATTGACGTTGCCTAGTGGTTACTTCTGAGAACCAGAAATCCTGGATTTTCTTTCTGATTTTGCCCCCGTGCAGCAAAGAGAAAGCCACATTCATGTCTTTTGCCTCAATTTCCTTGTTTGTCACAGATACAGTAAAACCCCTGTTACACTGGTTGCCCTGTTACCATTGGCTGGTAGTTTCACATTCTCAGATGCAGGTTTAAAAACTCTTTATTAAAATAAAGAGCTGGCTGTTGCTTTCTAACAGAAAGTAAATAACAGAGGTGATCACGATGCTGGTTCTATTGCTCTTGAGCTGAGATAAACCCTTTTTTATCTGCTGGGTTATTAGAAGCACACCTTTACTTGTGAAAGTTCAGGTGAAATTGGGATAAAAGCTGGAAAAGATGTGGGCTATAAGTATGTTTAAAATGTTATCTGTTCTTTCTCAAACATGTCTTTCCAGCTCAGGTATTTACATGCTGATAACCTTTTGGTCCCAATGGTGCTAGAGACTTTGTGCCTTGTATTTCAAAACTGATAAGAAATTGAAAGATGTGGAGCCTCCAAGAAGCATTATGAAAAACAATCCTCCTCCTTTTCCCCAAGTTCCTTGGGTTATTGTGCTACTTGAAACACTGAATTTCTGGAAATTATTTGCTGTAGGAAATCTTTTGCCCCAAAGAACATAGGAAGGAGATATAACTTTGAGGACTGATGGAGAAGGAGACATAACTGCTTTTGTTATTCAAAGGTTTGTCCTTTATTCTCCCTTTGATCTGCCACTCTTGTAGATTCCTTCCTATCAGCAGATCAAGGAGAATTTTTATCTTGCTGGGAGCCTTTGCTTGTGTGCTGTTATTTTTTATTAAAATCCTTTTGCAGTAATATCAGGAGAAGTTTTGCAACCATCTCTGTCTGTTTTGTCTTGTAGGGACTGAACAGACAAAAAACCTCCATGTTTTTGATGTTTTAAACAAGCTAGTGAGTAAATGTCCTTGGAATGCTTCCCCCAACCCCCTTTTATGCAGTAATGTGGCCACATCACAGAAGAAGATTTAGCCAAAAAGTAGAAATTTAGCAATGTTGGGCATACCTGAGAACAAGAAAGCAGGAAGCTCATGCTGCTGCTTGACTTGCACTGAGCTGGTAGATATTGGGAATAAACTTTCTCTGATGTTATACAAAATGAGTTCAGCAGATCTAAGGCCAAGCAGAAGTGCGTTTTTTCTGTAAAAAAATAAACAAACAAACAAGCAAAACCCATTGCAAGTGATACTGTGTAGCACAGACTGGAGATCAAGTGAATTACTGACACTGGATTCCCATTCCTCGAGATCAGGAAGGGAAGGAACTTTGGCAGGGTGAAACTTCCCCTGCTATTCCCCACCTTATGAATAAACACAAGGGCTCATTCTCCCAGGCCCTCTTGCTGGCACCTTTCACAAGCTCTCTATTTAGTGAACAAGAACGAGGAAACTGCAGGGGGATACGCAGCTCTGAATTTACTGGCAGAATCACCAGCAGTTTCGGCTTGATGCTGTTGACCTCTGATCACTGCATTAAGTTTTTATGTTCAAGTAGCTGGTACAAGCCCAATTTTATGAACTGAGTTTTAAACTTGTGCAAAGGTCTTCAGAAGGAACAAAATTTAGACCATTAAGCTGTTGAAATGATGCTGATACTGACCTGAAATACTCTGATCTTGCAGAGACAGAGCCCAAAAGGCACTCAGATGCTGAGCAGATACTTTGCATGCATCAAACGCATTAGTTAGTGACATGTATCCTCTTCTTGTGCTTCCATGAATGTTTCTYCTCACTGAGACATGATGACCACCAAAGACAATTAATATAATGTGCTTCATCTGGAATACAGTCCAGCACAGCAGGGTACTGAGGCCTTGGCACAGAGACAGTTAAGCAAGCCAGATGAGGTTCCAGTCATACCTTTCATAGCCAAGACTGTGCAATTGATTTATGTCCAGTGCTGATGATGACAGAAAAGTGCAGGCTAGTTAAAACAGGGCTCTTGATGTATTTCATGTATGACTGGACAAAGCTTAACACGGCAGGTCAAAGCCATTGCAAAAATTCAGGTCCTTAATACATATCCACTTCTGCATCTCACTCGAAGGCTACAGAGGGTATCACCCTAACGAGCTTGGCACTGCCTGCAAGCTGCAGATTCCTGCCCTTGGGCTCTGTCCGCGCTGTACAGCATCAGCCAGCTGACCTCAGACCGCCTTCATCAGCTGTTCAAATGGACCTCGCTCAAACTGGCCTCGGGGAGTGCTCAGACCACCCTTCCTGCAGGCAAAACTTGCTGCATGCTCGCTTCCAGCACCAGCATGCTCACAGGCAGCTGGGAATCGGTCAACTCGACTGTCGTGTCCTCAGGAACAGTTAAAAGGGCTTGATCCAGCATACCTGAGGAATGTCACTGCCCTCCCAGCTGCAGGAGTTACAGCAAAGGGCAGAAGCCACTTGAGACAGCCCAGCCAACCGTGGTACCTCTGATGTCTTTGACTGTAAGGTGCACGAAGCAGAACGTACCTCCCCTTCACCGCACCTAGCAGAGCGAGAACCTCACCCTCCTGGGAAATAGCGCGCACAGTACAAAATCTTATCTCAATCTTTCCCTGCCTTCTTCCCCTTATTATCTTGAGAGAAAACAAAGATTTTGTGTTTGAATTGTATTATTTGTGGGGTTTTTTTGATGGAGCAGCAGAAACAATATTAAACGCACAAAGAATGCCTGCTGATTTTCATGGCACTATCAATTTCCTCTCCAGCGTGGAGGAGAGGCAGGGTATGGGTCAAGGGAAAAAAGATTTACTTTTCCTTGGTACGCACAGCCTTGGCAACGCAGTTGTGAATGTACTGAATTTGTAATAAGCCATTCAAAAAAGCTCCCCTAGAAGACTTTATAACTTTGTAGGCAACCAGCCTCCATAATCAAGTCTTACAACATAGCTTGCTACTTCATAAATTTGAAATAAATCATAAAAGGGACATATTAAAATAATTTGTATCAGTAGGGACTGATTTAAAGCCCAGCTCCTCATCCATCAATGAGATGCTTTCATTTGCTAGCATATTCCTCCAAACTGCAGGAAAAGCTTCGCCAAATCCATTAATAATAAGGAGAAGAGAGCCTTCACAGAGCAAATGGACAAAGGGAAAGCGGAGAATGATTCTCATAAACTTCTTTTTCTTTACAAGATCCCCTCCAAAAATAATTATGGGAGACAAATGCTACCCCAACTTTTGATCTTTTATTGAAGAATAATTTAGGACAATTTTTAATGCACGAAAAAAAACATTTTTTGCCATTCAGCTCAGAAGGGATAATACATTAAAGGGGAGAGTGGCTGGGAAAAAAAATTTGGAAGGCAGTAAACCCATTCGCTTCACTGGGGGAAGTCTAGCAAGGAAATGATTTATCCTTTGGAAACTGCTGAAGAAACGGTGATGCAAGGGGAAGGACTTCCACTTTTTTTCCACTTTTCTCACCGTTTCCGTTGAGCCGCAGTAGATGTTTGCGGCCGACCGCGGAACTGCCCCGTACCTGCGCGGCGGCGGGGCCGGGGCGGGCGGCGGGGCCGGCGGGGAGGAGCGGGGGGGCCGGCGGGGCGGGAGCGCCCCGGGCCCACCGGAGCGGCCTGTCCCAGAGCCGAGGGAAGCCCCGGCTTCACCGGGCTCCTCTGCTGGGTTTCCTGCAAACTGCAACAAAGCTGGCAGTAGCTCTAACCTGTCCTTCCGATGAGCTCTGTGTTTGGAAGCATTGCTCCAAAAACATTGTGTTTGCACACGCTGGAGTGTTCTATCAGGAAGACTCGGCGTTGCCTTTGAAATACGAGAGCCTTAAAAAACCTCCGGCTGCTAGAAGGAGCTAAGTTTTCTTCACTCTGTCCATCGGCATTTGAATGTGAACTATCTYGAATCCTTCCGTAGGAAACACAATTAAAGTGACATTAAGAAAGCATTTTTCTCGTATCCTTTCCTGCAATAAACGAGCTAGGCTTAGTGTTTCCACGCTGCGTGGTGTGCTGAAACACACGGTAAATCCGTGGCCATTTGAGACACTAATTGGAGCGAAAGGGATTCAAATCGGGAACTGGATTTCAAGTACTGCTCCTTTTCATGCCACCAATGCCAATATTTTCAGGTGTGTCATGTTCAGAGTAACTCACACAGAGAAGTATTTTGTAGTAGTAACTACAAAAAATAAAAAATTTCCTTCCTTTCTCCGAGACATTAATAATATAACCGAGGTTAAAAGCCACTTTTTTGTTTGAGGGAAAATGTTCTCACCTAAATTACGGAAATGCTTTGGGAAAGGCTTTTTGTTGGTGGTTTTGATCTTTTAGCTTGGCAAGAACAAGCGACTGCTAAGAGTTCAAGCAAAAGTTAGAGAGACTTTTGGTTTTAGACGAGAAACAGTTTGTGTCACCGTCTTTTTGCGGTGCCAGCTTCTCTCTTTGAAATAAGCGGCATATTGTTTTCTTTCTGGTAACGCTGTTTTTTTGCTGTCTTCCCACGTGTAGCTCCATGCCTTGCTGTCTCAAGCAAAAAGATTGTGAAGACGTGGACAAAAAAACACTGGGGACTCCAAGCACCCACTGCTGAGCTGAGAGAGGGAAATGCAAAGAAAATGATTCGGGCAGAGTTGATGAATGAAGGAAAAAAATTAAATAAAGACAGACTGAGGTAAGATTTCCACGAGGTGAATCGTGTGAGATTCCCCACCCTCCTTTTTTTTTTTTTTCCCCCTGCGACCAAAACGCTTGTGTTTTGCCACCTCACCAGGTTGTTTAATCAACAGGGACTGTGATAACCTCCAGAATTTGAGAGCCATTAACAAATCCGTTACATCTCATCGGATTAGCTTTATGGCCACTAAAAGGGAGCTCACCTTCCTCGTGGCTGATTTTAAGAGATACCTCAYGCACTGTTGTTTGGCAAGCCTGTGTGAAAGGGCTGTAGACTCACAATATAGACCTCACATTCCCCTTGTTCTCAGAGATGCTCTGCCAAGGTATTACAAGGGTGCAAATATTCCGCAAGGCTGTAGATCCTCAAACAGAAGTTCTTGCCGCGGGCTCTGGGGACAAACCCTGCCCTCCCTGGGACCCTTCAGCTCTCAGGTAGGAGCTCCTACCCCAAACCCTCTGGAAACTCGCACGGGCTTTTTGCCAAGCCCCCAGACAGACAACGGGTGCCCGAAAAAAAAAGTTTCCCCACCTTTACCAGAGCCTCAGCGCCCCGGACAGGGGCAGATTCGGCTCCCACCATATTCCTGAGACATCTCAGGTCTCTGGGACCGTCCCCAGCCGACCCTTGTTCCCTCAGTCACCTCACAGGGTCGGCCGCGGAGCTGCCCTAGGTATCGACCCAGTTGTTATTTCCTTTGGAGCCGCTTTGGATTTGCCTTGTGGTTCTGTCTTCTTTCTTTTTAATGGGAACACGTACGGGTTTTGCAATAAGCCCCTTTGCAATATTTCTGGTTTGCATCAGATTTTGATTCTGGCAAAAGGCTTTCAGAAAAGTCTTTTGTTATTGTTGCTGAGGCAGATTTCAGCTTGCTGTTACCTAAAGCCATCTCCCCTGTCATGGCTTCAGGCAGAAACAAATCAGCCTTAATTTTGCTCATTTTAGGTTTTAATCCCTTGCCGTCGGATATACTTTTACGTATAAAAATATTGATTTCTATAATATATAACATGTGATATATATGTGTGTGGCTTATACTTTATATAAATACATATTTTTTAGTCTATATATACATATATATATATCTCCCTTTTTCCCCCCTGCTGCAGTTTTTATAGCTGCCCTGAGTTTGCAGTATTGTACCTTGTCACACAGGCACCCCCCGGGCAGAGTAAACGTCCATGAACTATCCACCCTCCCGGAAGGGCTGACCTGTGCTCTCTGCACTGAAAGGCAGCTCCTGCCTTTCTTGGTGTGTCCTCCCTGGCCCAGTGCTTTTTCTTTTTTAACCCCAAATAATTTTTCAAAGCAGCCTCCTGGCCGGGAGTGCTGAGTGCTGGCCTTCGTGAGGGCTGGCTGGGATGCAGAGACCCAGGCTTGACCCCATCTCTGGTCCTCAGGCCAAGCTGGGCCCATCTTTGGGTGAATTCATTTCAGGCTGAACTTTGTGTGAACCTGGGCCCGAGGGGAAGGGAACCCGACAGAGCAAGGCTGACGGAGGCAAGTTCTGAGCAAACCCATCAGCCTGAGTAAATATTGAACAAGTCCATGTGAAGGCTGGGGTTGAAATGGAGCTGTCAGACCAGTGTAAACTGAAAGGATAGGTGAGGCCTCTGAAGAGCAAGGAAACATTTTGTACACTCTCTTCTGCAATTGTTCCTTCCACCCGAGCCCTTTGCCCCAGACCTCATTTCACCTGCCTAAGAGGCTAAAGCAACCCTGAAGCTGATCGGTGCTGAAATATCTGTGTTGGTGGAAGCGAATGGCTGGGGGGCAGAAGGGTGAGCAAGGGGACGGCACCGTGGGGTGGCCCTTTCAGTGTAATGAGCCGGGAGCGTTACAGCTGGGGTCGGACATGAGACAGCAGATCGGAGGTCCCCGACTTAAATCCAGGTGACCTATGCAGCATCAATCCTGAAAAATAAATATACTATGTATTTGATACAAATACAAGTGAAATACATTGTCTATAAATATATATAATTCAAATAAACACATACATGCCCAGCTCCCAGGATCTAGCCCRACGATGCTGCTGGGGCTGTGGGGCAGGGGAAGTCCCTGGGGATGGGGAATGGCTGTCGGGTGTGCAAGCTCTCCTGCCCAGTGGGGATCTGAGGGCAGCTGCACTCACCCAGCGCTTCCTGCAGCTGCAGGTCTTTTGCCCACTTCTCCAGGGATTTTAGTGACACCTCAAAATGTGTTCGTGTCAAAATGTTGAGAAAACTTAGCAGGCATGAAAATCCCTCCTGGTTTACCTGGTTTAAGATGTATCAACTCCCTTACACAATGTTAGTGCGTAGGCAGGTGCATGGGCACCTTGCTGCCTTGGGGCCACTCGCGGAAGATGGATCAAACTCTGTTTCGGTTCTGACTTGCTCGCTGTGTGATGAAAACATCTCACCCTCGTCCTGCTCTGGTTTTGCCGAGAGCTGGGGAAGGGGTGGGCCCTGACTAATTTTTCTGTGTGAAATGAGTTTGGAGAAACCCAGGAGGCTTCCTTCCCTCTTCTCCTCCACTTCAAGGCATCAAAACCTTTTAGGGGCTGGCAATAGCCCAACCCCGCCACAGTACAGTCACTGAGAGGAGGTTTTGTCCCCAGACAGAGACCCCCAGGAAGGCTTCACACCTTCAGTGCAAAGAGGCTCCGGGAGCAGAGTTAATAGCAGCCAGCAAAGTGGAGTTGAAAGTAAGGAAGTCTTCAGTGTATTATTATTATTATTTTTTAATAGAATGTCCTCTTCTGAGATCAAAAGGGCCTCACATTGTGAGAACAAATGCTTTAGGGAGAGGAGAAACATTTCACACCAAGGGGTAAGGAACAGATGGCCCTGGAGTAGCTGCCACGCCAGGCCAGAGCACCGGGTGTGCTCCTCGGTCTCTGCTCTGGGAGCAGAGCCAGAGGAGAGGGACTCTGGGCATCCCTTCCCCGTCCCCTCCTCCCACAGAGGGACAACAGCTCCAACACAGCGACTGCCATTAATAATTTACACGGTTACATTTCTTTAACTGGGAATTTCCCCTTCCTTTGGGATATTAAAAGAATAAATCTCCATTAAGACATGGCTTTGTGTGTGAGTGTACAGGGGGACTTGGCTAATTTTCTTGCTCATGAAAAATGCAATACCAGGGACCCATGGACAGACACACAGAGAGATATGGGAATATACCGGATTATAAATAACCATGTCATTGTGTATCATTTATATAAAACAAAGGAGTGTGTGTAGACCTCATATTTGTGATAAAGTCTGACTAGGGCGATAGGGCTAAGTATCGATAGGGACTCCTGCATGCACGTCTGCAGAGACTTGTGTGTGCCTCTTTCTGTGTAGTCTACACCAATGTACAGTGGTAAGGAGCACGTGTTCATGTCCCATATGGATACATAGGTACCTGTGTGGGTACTGAAGTACCGGTGCCCACTCTTTATCTGCTTCTCTGGGTGTGGGGCAGACACGGGTGACCCTCACCACTTCACAGGAGCATCTGTTACCGGCTGAGGGACCCCCAGCTGCGGGTGTCCTGGCGTGGCCTTTCCAGCCGGCTCCTGCTTCACAGCAGTGGGTTTCGGGCTCTTGAGACAAAAGGGAGCGTGAGAAACTTGGAGGGAGAGCAGGGGGGAAAAAAGAGATTAGCTGTGTGCGGTGATCGTTGTTAGAGAAACACGGCTTGGCAGCGAGGGGGGGCAAAGGGAATGGGGTGAGGGGGGAGCCCGGAGGGGGTTACATATGTAAGGGCGCATCGGCACCGTCTCCGCGGACTCTTCCGGAGACTCCCTTTGAGTTTCAAATGGCAGCTGGGAGCCTTTGTTGTGCCCGACACACTGACACATCAGTACCCCCCTTTTTGTCCCGGCCTTTCCGCTCTCCCCCGGCTCTGACGGGGCCGGCCGGCCCGGCGCTGCCCGCCTCACCTGGCAGCGAACGGGGCTCCGGCCCCTATGCAGGCGGTGTCGGAGCAGAGCAGGGGCCAGAGACATAACCGGCGGCGAAAATCGCCTCAGTGGAAACCCACGAGCTTTCTGAAGCACAACGCCCTGTTTCGATGAGACAGCTTAAATCACACAGGTTCAACAAAACCTTCAATAGCATTGGTTCAACGAATAGGTTAAACCAAGCTGACTCACACCCAACAGGTTATAAAGTCAACCTGGMTGCCTGGGCTTTTTTTTTTCTCTCCTGATGTTTTGCAAACTGCTAGTGTAACAAAATCCTCTTTTCATCTTTTCCCCCTCTCTTTTTTTTTTTTCCCCCCTTATCTCTGAGCTAATTGGACACTCAAAAATCTTTTCTTTCGAGCAAGAGAGGTGTATTAGATGGGGGAAGATCGTATCGCCGGGGAAGAGCGATGCTCTGTCGCCCAGGGACCTCCAGATGAGCCGGGCCGGGGCCGAGCGGCGCTGCGGGGCAGGGTGCCCGGGCTCGGCTGCAGTTGCAGCAGGTACTTTGCTCATTCCTCGCCCCACTTACGCCCCCACCAAAAAGGTCTGCAAATTTGACGAAGCCAGAACAATAGTTTCTCCTGGCAGCCCCTCTGTTTACTTGTTTAGAAATCCCAGAGGCGTTTCGAGGTAAAAAGGTCAGAGCTGTACCCGGGCTCGCTGCCTCCTCCCTCCCCGCCCGGCCCCGGGACGGCTCTGCCCCACCGCTCAGCGCTGCCGGTACCCGCGCCGGGCCGCGGGCTCCATCCCTCCGCGAACTGGTCTCGTGTGTTGCTTATACTGTGGAAAACACCCTTTCAGGTGTCGCCTTGGGAAGCTGAAGGGAGGAAACTGAAGTGACGCTTCCTATTGGTTTTGAGTTGGATCAACCCTCACAGAACTGTTCCGTATGAATGAGAAACTCGCTTTGCCCCCACCCTGGACCCCAAGTCCGTTCCAGTTAATGTTGCTGCTTCAGTAATGCAGATCTGCTTCCCTGCCGGGATGCTCACACGGAGGGCGATGGTGATTTTCTATTCTCATCAGGCCTCGTGGTACTGTAAAATAACTCCACGTGGGGAGCGCCGCGTTTCTATCCGGTCCCGTCTGGGCGACTTGCTTTGAATGCCCCCGAAGCGGAGRCGAGCGCCGGGCCCAATCCTGCCGCCGCCGATGCCAAGAGGGGGGGTCGTGGCGTAGCCGCAGGAAGCAGGATCGGGCGTTTTGTTTGGGAGCTTTGGCAGCAGCCGGAGACCTTTTCCTTCCTCCTCCTCCCTCCGAGCCCGGGCTCCCCCCGCCCCGTGTCGCGCATTTCCCTGGAAGGGAGAGACTTCCATTTCGTTTAGAGTCGAGAGGACTTGCGTGTGGAAAAAGCAAACTTTATTAGACTGAGGTAGTTTCATTTCGAGATACAGAGCACGGGGAAGGGAGTGGAGGGGAAATGGAAGATTCCGATTAAGAAACCGCTAGTTTTTCTCGATGACGTTTTTCTCTTTAAAACAATCTTTGACAAAAGTTGCCGTGGTTTTCAGTTCGTCCTACCTTGAAGTTTCTCGTGGGGAAGGGAAGCAATTTAGCCATGGTTTAATAATGTTTTTATCGGACTCAGATAAACCYAAGAGGGTGGGGGTACGAGGAACCGTGCTACTTCGCTCCAAGACTTCAGGCTATCGAGACGTACAATAAATAGCAGCCAGTGCATCAGTGCCTGGGGGGGGCCAAGCCCCGCGGCCCCCCCGCAGCCTTKTTCCCGTCCACCTTCACACCTCCTACGACAGTGACCGTTGCCCAAAGTACCCCGAGGTCAGCCTTCGCCTCATCTCGTTTTCTCTGATAGCACAACCCTCCCTCCCCCAGGATCAGTAACARTCACAGTCGCAGAGCGTGTAGAAAACCCTGTAAAGCGGTAATAGTGCAAAATGATAGCGGAGGAGTTGCATTTTTGTTTGGTGTTTGTTTGGGTCTTTGCATCTTGGGCGCCTCAAATCTCATTCCAAGATATACATACAGTAAATAAAAGGGAAACAAAAAAATACCCAAAACTTTTTTTACAATCTCGCGGGGAGGAAAAATACATCAAACGTAGGATTCTTGCAGGCAAAAGTCGTTGTGCACATTTTTAAAAAGGGAGAGAACTAAATTCGTTTTAAAGTTTCTGTGGCTGAAAGTGCAGTTCCTATAGGGGAGGGGGAAGGGAGAGGGGGAAACGTCCCTGAGCCAAACGCCTATTGCTAAGGATATAGGGGGACACGGCTGCTCCTTTGGAGTCCAGTGTTTTACAGAGGGTCCATAAATTAAGAGAGAGAAATGCAAGCGGGAGAACCGGTATCACACGCGTGGAGACRGCCGGAGCCAAAGGGACTGCTCGGAGGGAAGCGTGGCCTTGCTTCCACGCGTGTGTGCAGACGGGCCTGTGCGTGGGAGGTGCGTGTTCGTGCGTGTGTGTCTGTTGGGGTCTGCAGGGAGCAGCTGCCCCTCGAGGGCAGATCCCTGTGCCCCTGCGGGGACGCGTTTCAGGAGGACACCGAGCTGGGGGAGGCCTCAGGTGAGGTGCAGTTGGACTGATCCGAGGCTTCACTCGCTTCCTTCGCAGACCTGGAGGCAGCAGCCGGGGCGAGACCTTCCTTTTCCCTCTTCTTCTGCTTCATCCGCCTGTTCTGGAACCAGATCTTGACCTGGGTTTCGTTGAGCTCCAGGGTGGCGGCGATCTCCACCCTCCGGGCCCGGGTGAGGTACTTGTTAAAGTGAAACTCCTTCTCCAGCTCCGTCAGCTGCTTGGTGGTGAAGTTGGTGCGGATGGTGTTGGGCTGGCCCAGCAGTCCGTACTCCGACACTTTAGCTGTTAACGAGCAAACACCAACAGGGCAGGAGCAGCCAGAGCAACTCTCTCGCTGGGACGGGGGGGCCGTGGGTGCGGGCTCTCCCCCGCTCCCCTCCTCTCCCGGGCAGTTGGTCCCTCCACCTCCCGGAGCTTCGTGCTCCCTCCCGGATCCTCAGCTAGCCCTGGCTTCCCAGCCCAGGGATACAACCTGGAGGGACAGACCACCCCGGGCTCTGCAGAGCTGCCCCGCTTCCCTTGCAACCGTTCCCCCCAGTTCCCTGCAAACTGCCATGAAACTTGAACGTGCGTGGGAAGGAGTGGAAGGGGAGGGCGAGGGTGATGACGGGGGGAGGAGGGAAGACTGTGATTTAAGGAAGATTGCGGAGAAGGAAGTTGAACAATAGGGGAGATGGAAGCCACGACTGTGGAAGAAGCAGGAAGCCTGGAGCGTTTCCTATTCCAATCTGGGCTTAAATCGCATTGGGCCTGCGGGAAACTGAGCTCAGGGACCCTCCATCAGATGTGTCTGGAAAATCTCTAGCTGGCTTTTCCTCAGCGCTGAGCTGGTGTTTAAAAAAAACCCAAAACCCAAAGCAAAACAAGTCCGCCTTCCCCTGGAAGATGAACCCAGTTACCTTGGGTGCAAACCCCGGGGAAGGCAACCTTTCCTTGCAGGGCTGGGGAGCTGCCCCCCGCCTCCTTCCTCCCCCGGATGGGGACCACCCTCGCCCAGCTCTGCGCTCCCCAAACTCACCTGTCTTGGGCGGGTTCCTCTTCACTTTCATCCAGTCGAAGGTCTGCGTGGCGCTGGCGTTGGGGCACGGCTCGGAGGGGCACGCAGGGTCTTTGTCCTCGTTTAGAGAAGGCGAGAGGTTGCTGTAAACGCCGGGCAAGTAGCCGGGCTGCTCCTGCCCGTAAAGGTGCTGCTGCTGGTACTGCCCAGCGGCCGCCACCGCCCCGCAGTAGCTCTCTGCTAAGGAGCTGAGGTTGGATCCCGCGTTGGCGGAGTACCCGGCCGCTTGGAAGTACACACCATCCGCGTCCTGCTGGCCGAGGTAGAGCTGGTGGTGCCCGTAGCTGGGGCTGCAGGTTTGGGCTGGGTACCCGGCGGCTGGGGCAGCGCCCGCGAAGGGGATGGGGCGCCCGGAGGAGGGAGGGGGGTAGCCGGGGCTCTGCTGGGGGAGGTGGGCGGCCGCGGCCGCGCTCCCTCCCACGCCAAAGCGCCCGTCTCCGTTAAAAGTGTCACTGGCGGGGCTACCTGAGCAAGAGGGGAAGGAAGGGGAGCTTTGCTCTAAATGGTGGTAGGCGCCCGTCCCACGGTTACAAATTGCATACTCTAAGAAGGAGTTCATCCTAGTATTGTCCATCTGCCACTGATGGAGGAGGGTCAGCCTGTTTTGGGGGGGATTCCGCCTGCCCTACAACCTTTAGATAGTATGTCAAAGCTGTAAAACTTCCTTCCATGCATCGCTGGCCCTCGAACCCCGCAGCCTTCGGCGGGGCCGGGGTGGGGGCAGGGGAGGCGGCCACGTGGTCCGCCCCCAGCCCAATGAGCGAGGGGCTCCTGAAGTTTGTCACATCTCTGAGCTCATCCATCAAGGCCCTGACATTTGCATGACAAAGGGGTTTCAATCAAACCCTGCCCATCAATCTGATAACAACACGAATACGTCAAAATCTTTCCTCAAAGACTTTAAAAGAGAGGAGGGAGGTGGGGTGCGGGGAGGTGGAGGGGAAGAGGGCTGGGGGAAGAATTAGAATTATCCACGACTGTTTTAAGTGCTAAAAAGGCCCCCAAGTTATGCGATGAGGCGATTCCAGCAGAACTTCCCCTTGCCCCAACTTAAAAAGGTTTTCCCCAACCCTAGCTCCATGTGAGAAGAAGAAAGACAGAGGGAAAAGAGGTAGGGAGGTCTGACTACTCTTCCCCCCAAGACAAAAGGATGCTCGTTTCTTCATTTCGAAACTTCTCCCTAGAAAGTGGCTCGAACATCTTTGTCGTTTTCTAGGCTGAGAAGTCTAATAAAAGCTCCTAAGAAAAATACGCTCCATGTGTTTTAATTTTGCTACACCGTCTTTGTGTCTAGGGCCAGTGTGGGCAAAAGCAATGTAATTAAATCAATATTCTAATGAGGCGACGAAATAAAGTTAGGAAGACAGAATGTCTTTTGTTGGAGAAACACCATGCCCAGCTTAGCAGTTGGAGGAATGGCACTAAAAATGATCTGTGTGTCTATCTACATATCTTTCTATCCATCCACTCAACCCATGCACCTACCTATCTACACACTTACTACTGAAAACAAGAGATGTTTTAAGGGCTTTAACCAATGCTGGAACTTGAAGCTCTGCTTTTCCATGGCAAACCTGGTTTGATCTTTCCCTGAATCTGTTGTCAGACTGGAGCTTTCCCCTGGCAGAGTCCAGCCGATGAGTAGGTGGAAGGACACTGATTTCAGGCCAGCCACTTCACTGCTCAGAGAATGGAAACATAGGTAGGCAACACTTATTTACTTGTTAGCAGAAGGGAGACAAGAGCACCCAACAATATGACGCCCACAGTCATTTGTTACTTGTCAGGATATTTACTGGTTATTCAGCCTCCGAGAAGAACCAGGAGGGCTTTTTTTTTTTTCCCCCAGGCCAAAAGTTCACTTTGAAAGGCATAAACACGTCCTTTAGTTGGTAGGTTTGGCTGATGCAACACGTTGGGATAACATTTGTTAAGAAACTGCAACACAGGCAGCCATGGCATCAACCTTCCTCCCTTCTTTCAATCCCCCCGAGAGAAAACGTGAGTTTTAGCCAATTACAACTTTTGTCCTTCAATAAAAAGAATAAGGAGAAAACTATTTCCAGAGCTGCGTGCCTATTTATTCATTTATTCTGCCGACTTTGCTGATGCTGAGATATTCAAGAAGAATATCTTTTAGGTTACAAATGTTCTCTGAAACTCGCTACCTCCTTCTTTGCATAAAACAACCGAAAGTGATTATAAAGATTCAAAGCAACTCTCATGTCATTCCCCTTGCAGGAGAAATCGGTTTCTAATTTGATTCCAGGAGTGCTTTTTATATTATGTTGCACTCGCGTTTAAATTGAATGTATTATATTTAAACGATGCTTACAATAGATGATTTATGGGTGTAAAATGAAAAAAGAAAAGGATAGATGTTTATTTCATCCTTGAATCAATTGTTTCGTATTGTCTGATAATTTTCCACCACGATCTCACTCCAGTGTTACATTAAGGGGATGCTTTATGTCATTAAAATGCAGCTGTCTTCTGGAGTTTCAGAATTAGCTCCGAGAGAGCTCACTGCTGCGGAGTTATGGAGGAAAGTTTTGCTATACATCTCGTCTCAGCGAAGGCTAAACCAAAGTTTAGACCTGAGGCAGCTCTGGGGTGAAAGCACAGAGTTTCTTCGGTTGATGGAAAAGTCGGATAGGACGGGATCAAAATTTTAGCCATGAAACGCAGCAAACATCCCGGCCCGAGCAGGGGATGAAATGCGGTCCTCGGGCTCCTGAGAGCCGCTCCGACCCCGGCTTTTGGGGGAAAGTGAAGATACTGGTGAGATGGGTGCGTGAAAGTGAAGACAGAGCCGAGGAGGGGATGTGCGGAGGTGAAGTCACTTTGGCAAAGGCTTTTTTTTGTCCCTCCGTTGAGGTAATTGTCAGATCGCGAAAGATGGGGTGCTGGAGCAGATTTCCTCCCAGAAAGGGGCCGCTGCCTTCCCGCTCCCCCCGGCCCCCCGGGCCCTGCGGGGCCGCTCGCCATCTGCTCCTCTCCGCAGCCTGCTAAGGCCCCTCACTTCTTACCTGCTGTGGGAGCCCAGGCAGCAAAACACCGGGCAGATTTCGGGGTGTGGCGGGACGGAAGGTGCTGGGTTCCCCCCCCCTGCCCGGGGCCGGCATCCCCGGGGCTCCCCTGGGCGCCCCTTCCCGGAGCTGCCAGGCTGAGGGCCCCGGGCAGGGCGAGCTGGGTAGCTGCGCTTCAGCCCACGCTGCCCTCCGGCTCCGGCTTACTTCCCCAAAGTGACATGGTCTTCCCCAAAATGCATGGTTTGTGGCGACTGCGCGGTATTTTCGAAAGCCGCAGTGTCGACGTGCATGCCCGCACACTGGGAATCGCTTAGGAAGCGCTTTTCCAAATTTTCTTCTTGGCCCCTTGCCCTGGATCCGATATCAAATTACTGCTATTATTATTATTGGTTTTAATTCCCCTTGTGCAGAAGGTGTGAGACCCAGTTTCGGTACAGACCTTCATAACCTGCAGGAGAAAGAAATAGCGGATTATTGTTAACAACCAATCGCCGGGTGAGCCTGATTCTATCACTTACACGTTTATTTCTATAAAACCTCCTTTATGGGGAGTTGAGAGAGGGAAGGCGGTCAAAAAGGTGTAGGTGGAGATTCTCAAATTACCAGAGCCCACCCCACCCCCCCCCAAATAGTTACTTAGCCTTCCATTATATTTATTACTTGATTTTCACCTATGTCTTGAGGGAGACAGGGAGACAGTAATTATTCCTACCCCCTACACCACAGGCGGCACCGTTTTGGGGATGCTGCTGTCTTTCACTCAACAGGATTAAAATACAGTATCTGGAGATGGATGAGGCTAGAGGGTGGGCGGGGAATTTTTAGCTCTTTGATTCCTGGAAAAAGAAACTGTGCTGTCCAGGAGCGGGGTCGGCTGGTCCATGGGAGGAAGAGGAAATCCCTTCCTTGCCTGCTGGTCCAGATTCCTGGCACGGCACTGAGCGTGCAGCCCTCCGCAGAGAGCTGCTTTCCCACTCCCCGAGGGCTGATGCTGGCCTAAAGCACTTCAGGAGCTACTGCCCCTAAACCCCAGGCTTTATTTGATGAGCAGATAAGAAATGAGGAGGTCATCAGCAGAATAACATCGTTTTTCCGCGGAGCTCTTGGTGGCGGGGGACCTCTCATGCCCACCAAAGGCATCCCGTGCCCTTGGCCCCTCCATCCACCCCGAGGCAGAGGGACTTGGTGTGACAGATCCTGGGGCAGCTCATCGGCTCGCTGTCTGGGGTGGAAGCACACCCACACCCCCTCACTGTTAAATTAGCAAGATGCGGCTTTTGGCCCCCTAAGGAAAACCACGCCTTTTGTTCCAACCCGATGAACATATCTTACTAAAATAAACCTTTTCTTGAGAGCAGTTTCTCCCTTTTGGCGGCATAAAGCGGCTCCACGAAACTCGGGGCTGCAGCAGCCCTGGGGGGGACAGCGAGGGGAGATTTCACCCTTCCCTAACAGATGGTTTGTTTGCTTTGAAACAACCCTCCTGACATGGAGGATAGGGCCCTTCTGAAGGCGGTTTGTGGGAACACCTCTTGTAAGAAATCTTTACCCGAGACAGACAGGAGAGTTTTCTCTACAGGCGACACAGAAGGAATGAGGCATTTCCAAAGGCTCCAGAGTGCTCAGAGTCTTCAGATGCTTCGTTTTGGAGTTAAATATAGCTTCGTTTTGGAGTTAAATATAACTCTCTGCGGAGAAAGTTTGTGTCGTGCGTAAGAAATGTCACTTCTGGCTCCTGGCGGGGTGATTTATAAGAAGCACTGCTGACGCTGAGGGTGCGTGTTTGGCTGCGGACTTCGTTATCACCAAAAAGGACTTGTCCCTAGAAATTGTCAGAGAAATTTATAGCTCCGGCATGTGTCTTGGTTAGATCATAGCCTGCTAAGCTATATTTGGGGCTAAAAACTGAAGAGGGAAAATAAAATAGTATATGGAAAAATGCTTCAGAGTTTGGGAGTCCAAAGAAATGCAGAAGGAATCTTTTTAATGAGTTACAAGCACCGGGCTATCTCCGAGCTGCAGAATAAATACGAGACAATTAAGATAAGATATAATAATCCTTATCTGCCGCTCTCGGGCGCAGGGCAGGCGCAGCGGCGGGGACCGGCGGGTCCGTGGCCTCCCCGCGGAGCCCGGGTCGGGGTGGGGACCGGCACCGTGACCGGCTCCAGCACGATGTCGTGAGGCTCGCTGGACGGGGACGGTCCACAGGTGGTCAGCATCCCCCGGAGGGGATGGGGGCCTTCTTGGCCAGGGAGAGGGATATGTTTTGTGTTCTTGGTCTCCTGACCAACACTTTGAGTGGAAGATTTGGGTGAGAAATGCCTCTTTGGATATTTTTTTCTTTTCAGGGTAGCACAAACCCTTCAAATCCTGCCTCCTCCTGCGCCAAAAGATCAAATTCCCCCTCCGACGGCTCTGGGGAACCTGTCCTGTTTCCTTGTGAATCGCATCGGCTGTTTCTATGTGGTCCCCAGGGCAGAGGTGTGTCTGTAAGCCGGGTCGTCTCTCTAATGAGGTTCATTTAAGCCTTTCTACTGGGTGAGACTGGAGAGGAGAGGTCTGTATCTGCTGCTCCTGTGTACAGCGTTGCTCTTTCTCGTAGCGGGCAGACCCTACGGGCTCCTCATGCCGGCTGAGCCCCGCTCCAGGCGCTCCTTGCCTTCCCCCGGGACAGCTCGGCGACCCCGAGGGACCCTTGCCCGGGCCCGGCTGGGTCTGGGCTCAGGGCCGGCCTCGGGCAGCTCCAGGGGGGTGCAGGGCCCGGACTGAACCCGGGGGGTCCCAAACACTCCGCGTTTCATTCAGATCCAGCACCTGGCAGGCCCGGCGTGGGCTAGCTCCACCTAAACCCGCCCTTTAGAAAGTGCATGAATTTATTAACATCTTCGTCGATGTTGCTAATATTAGTAGGTCAGCATTATTAATATCAACCAGCGTTAGTTTAAACAGTATCCCGCTGGGGCTGAGGACTAGATTCACCTGGCCGAACTGCAGCCATTAAGTTAGTTTCTCCGAACCCGACACTCTGTATTTTCCCCTTCACTGAATATAGAGAGGGAAAAAAACAAAGGGCAAAGCTGCGATAGATGCGGGAGGTGCCAGGATGGCGAGCAGAAGAAGGTCCCCTCTCCCAGCTGCTCCGTTTGATGGTGGTGGAGCATTAGGAGCGTTCCTCAAGCTCCGGGCATTGAGGACTGGGATGCGGTTAAGCGCTGGAAAAGGATGCAACAACTCAGCTGAGAAAACGGTCACTGGAAGGATATTCCCGGAAAGCCGTAGTCTGGCACCAGCAGCTCAGGAGGAAGGTCGGGGTGATTCCCCAGGAGAAGTTAACTCTTCCCATCTCACACATCAAAGGCTCAACTCCTGCCTCGCTGTCTCCTTCATAGAAGGTTTTCCGCCTTGAGCCTTCCCATGGCTCTAACGGGTTGGTTCAGCATCTTCAGGGCTTCGAGTAGCTCTTTAGCAAACACATCCCCAGACTAGATCAGCACAAGATAAATATTACTTTAGCATCCCTACAACACGTGCGAGCGTATCTCATTTGCATATTTCTAGGTTAATAATCGTGAGGCAATTGCAGTGTTTTGACAACGATCAAGAGCTGAATACGCTTAATATGCTTAATATATGCCCTCCAGTTGCACAGAACAGAAGGGCAGGGTTGCAAATATGCATTCCCCATTTGTTTGACATTTTGAAGAAGGTAAAGAATGGCTGAACTAATGGCGAAATCTTACAGTCATTCAATAATTTAGATTTTATTGAATATTCCCCTTCTTTCCTCCGACATTTCAGTCTTGCTAATTAGGACAAATAAGAAGGGGCCTGCTGTTAGCAAGGATAATAACTGGCGAGGTTCCATTTATTAAGTCACTTTCCGTGGGTGTAGAATTGATCTGTGGCTGTGACTGGCATGCTTTCTAGACCTGCAGCAACTTTGAGAAGTCATTATGATCTGCAGAAGGGCCCTTGTTAGAGATTTGTATTGATAAGGTGTCAGGGTTTACGTTGGGGGGTTCGTGGAAACCCCTTCCCCGCCCCCGTCCCACCCCGGCGCTGCCTCCTCGTGTGGCGGGGGCAGGCCGCCTCCTCCCAGMCCCGTGCAGGGGGGGACCCTGCAGAGGACGGTGTCCCTCTTGTCCCCTCCCCTCCGCCTCTCCCTTCCCCTCCTCCCTTCCCCACGGAAAGGGCGTGTGTGTTTGTGGAAATCCGCTGCAAGATCGATTTGCGGAGAGATATATCTGTATGCACGTATTTTTAAGAGAAGTTCCCTTCTCTTGAGAGGCAAAGGGGGTGTGCAGATCCATGATCCGAACCAGAACCGCGCGGAGCGGCCCCCGGGGACCGGGCAGGGCTGGGCGGCCCCGGGGACCGGGCAGAGCTGAGCGTCCCGGGGACCGGGCAGGGCTGAGCGGTCCCCGGCGCTGCCGCCCCGGCCCGGGGCTGCCCGGCGGCGCTCGGGGCTCTTGGCGTGCGCCAGCCCCGATCATCTGATTCCCTGCTCCTGCCGTCCCCCAACAAGCCTGTATTCAGGATTGCGAGGGGGAGGAGGCGAGAGGGGAAATATGTAAAGCACTGGAACAAATGGCGCTTTGATAGACAACGTCTGGCAGTGCCAACGCTGCCGCTGAGTATGTTCCAGAAGCTGGAGATATTAAATAAACTTAAAGATAATGAATAGCCTTCTGTGGTACTCGGGCTGTGCCTGGGCTTTTCTTTCCCCCTGCGTGGCTCTGGGACTTTCAGAACGGAGAGGAATTGGTGAGAGAGGGCAGCGCGACGGGGGAGGGATGTGATGACTCCCAGGCTAGGATGCGAAGGCAACTCGTCTGCAGGCAGTGCAAACTATGCACTAGACGCTTCCTTTTATTTATGGGAAGGTGTTAAGTAATGTTCACTTGCGGATTTTAATTGCAACCTACTTCGATTTTCAATATAAACCTACTCCTTCCCGGAGTGAGATGCTAGCAGGTTTGAAAAGTCTGCTCGTTTGGTAGGGAAAGAGGCTGGCAGTATTATTAAGAATGAAAAGGTGGCCGTAAAATCAAACCCCCTTTGTTACAGCGGGAAGAGATAATCCAGATCCGCGAACAGCAATTTCGAAAACATCTGTCGAGGGCTTTCTTTATTTCATTTTATTTCTTTTTACAGCCCGAAGTAGAAAGCAAGCCTGGCTCTGATGCTCTTAATCCGAAATAAAATATCAGGCGATCACGCGGAAGTTTCCCGGACTCCACGCCTTCCCCGGGGACTCCGTGGGGGGGATGACACCACCCGGGCAAGCTCCAGGCACCGAGCAAACCAGACAACGGCCCAGCTCTCTGCGGGGGAGACGGCAGCCCCCGGGGAGAGCCCCCGAAGGCCAGGGRCCCCTCCGGGCGCGGCTGGCTCCCCGCGGCAGCCGGAGGAGCCGGGCGGGCGGCCCGGGCTGCGCCTTCCCCTCCCCTAACCCTAAAGAATAAGGCTGGTGGCAACGCCGCTTGTCATGGCTGCTCCGCTCCTCTCCGCGCCTCCCTGCGCCATTTTAAGGCCTCCTCCGCGGGTCCCGTCCCCCTCCCCCGGCCGCTCGCCCCCTGCCCCACGCCGTCCCGTCCCCCCCGAGCTCGCCTTTCTGCGCTACTTTCGCACAAACCCCGCTTGAACGCCTACCAAATTTCTGCCGTGTCTGAGGAAACACCAATGACTTACAAAGACGTAATATGATTTATTTTGGGTGTCACCGCGATTGATTCCTGCGCTGACCCCTTTTCATTCATAAGCCTCCCCACCCCCTCTTGCCTCACCCTCCCTCCTTGATATATGAGTTTTGTATTTAAAATTACGTGTTGCAAGAAAGCTTTCGTAAAGGGATTCGCGAGCAGGGACAGAGCAGCACAAATTGCCGTGGAAGGAGATCACAGATTTATAAGGGCGGGGGGGTCTGGTTTGTACTGCTGAAAAAGAGGAGAGGAAAAAAGAAAGGCCTCTTTCAGGCTAATCTCTTACCCCTCTTTCCTCTATAGCATTTATTTGTTGACTAAAATGCCGGCACGCACCACCCTCCCAGGGTGGATTTTTTGCACTTACTCAAAATCCTCCCTTTCCGCCTTTTTTTTTGTAGTCCGGGACGTTTAAAACGCCAATAATTGCTATATGGCACGTCTGTTATTTTCTGCTGCAAGAGACGAGAGAAGGAGGAGTGGGCTGAAGGCAAGAAGCAGCGCTCGCCTTGCCAGGCCGGGCTGTGGGAGAAGGGGGGATCGCCGCGGGGAGTGCGCGGCCCCGCCGCCCCCAGCACGGGCCGCGGAATGTGCGGGGGCTCCGCGGAGCGGCCGCGGCCCCCGCGCCTCTCCGAGCGCTGCCTTTGTGTTGCTTTCCATCCCTTTATCCGGCCATTTCCTTACAGGAGGGATTTTCGGTTACAAAAATATAACCGCAAATGTTGAAATTAGAAACAAATGTCCTGCTTTGATTTCATAAAAAATAAAATAAATAAAAACCAAGCTCAAGGAAAATGCAGACAGAACTGAATACAGCAGATATTTCTGACTCCCGAAGCCTCTTGAAATGTTAGTTGGGAGCAATTCCTTTTGTCTCGTGTCTCAATGCACACAAGGAGATTATTAGGACATCATTACTGCAAAGCAGGAAAGAGGAAGGCGAATGATTTAGGCAAGAAATTAGAACATTTTCGAATGAAATATGTAGCAACACACGTTTCTTGGTTTTATAAAGACATTTATTTACTCTATGAAAATAATGTACAATAAATAATTTGCCATTTACTATTAAAGGATTTGAATAAATAGTCTACATCTAAAACTTAAAAAGAGGAAGTAAAATTCCTCTGTTTGTTTTTTTTTTTTTTAATTTTATTTTATTAAGAAATCTAAAAGTCTCGTTCTGATTCCTGAGAAAGTAGCTTGAAGGATTTACAGATGTTTTCTCTTGGGGGCTGACATCTCTGATGTGCATAAGAACTATCGGGTGCTTTCTTTAAAATAAATAAGGAAAAAAATAAAACTATAATTAAATACCTGCATTTAGCAAAACTCGGGCTGTTCTTTCATGTGAGCCTTCTAGAATAAATATTGGGGGGGGTGATTCGGGTCCCACAGTGTGAGGAGCTTTAAAAGAAAGTGTTTGGGGGGCGGCATGGGGTGACTGAATGAGAGATGGCTTGGGTTTATTTTTCGGGGTGTCCCCCCCCCTTACAGAAGACTGGGGGGAGCTGGCAGTGGCTCGGGATGGGGCTGGTGCGCCTGGAAGGGGCAGAAACGGCGAGGCGGGCGGGGAGCGGGGGTCGCTATTGGAAATTTAAATGTTGCAAATCTATAGTACAAAGTGCGCTTGTAAAAAAGTCCAGGTCTTCCTCGGAGAAGTGGACGGGGCTCTCCAGGGAGCCTTGGAGACTGGGGGAAAGCCCCTCCGAGAGCTGCAGGCAGGACTCTGCCGAGAAGATGCTCAGCTCTGGCAACAAAGGCGAGTCCTGGCTCCCGGGGTAGGCACGGTCCGAGGGGCCGGCGGCGGCGCGGGGCTCCCCCGCGGCCGCCCTCTCCGCCCCGGCCGCCGCGAACCGCGGGCTCTCGGGCTCCTCGCTCCCCGGCTTTTCGCTTTGGTAGGGCCCACCGGGCTCCGGGGCCGGCCCGAAAGCGGGGCTCTCCTCAGCCTCCTCCGCGGGGTCGCTGCCCTCGTCCAGRTTGGGGTAGGCGAGGTCCCCGTCGGGGTGTTCTTTGTACTGGGTTTGCCTCTTGTGCTTCATCCGGCGGTTCTGGAACCAGACCTTGACTTGCCGCTCGGTGAGGTCGAGCAGAGCCGCGATCTCCACCCGCCGGGGCCTGCAGAGGTATTTGTTGAAGTGAAATTCTTTCTCCAGCTCCAGCAGTTGCGTGTTGGTGTAGGCGGTCCGGAGCCTCCGGGAGCCGCTGGTGTCTGCCAGCCCCTGGATGTCTTAAACACATAAAAAACCGCACGTTGCAAAGAGAGGGAGCGGGGGCAAGTGGAGGGTCTGGAGCCGTCCCCTCCCTGGTGCGGGCAGGGCAGAGCCGTGCCCCGCACTAACGAGTGTGAGTAGCGGGGGAGCCGCTACGGGAGAAAATACATRTTTAATTAAACTCTTCCCACTGTGGAAGAGGGTTGGAAATCACTCTCCGGTCCCCTTGCCCCAAGGAGGAGAAAGGATTTTGCTCCCTGGCCTCCCCCTTTAGAGACTTTCCTTCTCTGCCACCTTCGCGATAAGGGGAATTTCGACCCATTCCTTTTTTTTTTTTTTTTTTTTTTTTTTTTTTCTTCTCTCTTTTGCCAGTAGTTCGGGGACGGACGCTGCGGGGCTTTGATTTCATTATTCCTATGTTATCTGGCCAATGAGCTCCGGTGTCCGCCCTTCTCCTGCCCGAGCATTTACCTGAACGGTGCTATTAAAATACTGAAGCAGTGAATTGTGCCTTAAACATTTTGTCCCAGGGGACGGAGGGTCCCTGGCCCGGGCTACTGAGTTCCCCGGCCAAGGGGCCCCTCGGAGAGAGGCTATTGCTTTATTGGGAGGCTGGGGGAGGATTTGGGGGTGTATTTATTTTATTTTGCAATGGGGAGCTGGCTCTCCCCACCGTGCTGGACGCTGGGAGTTCTGCTCTCGCTCTTGCCGCCTCCCCATCCTGCTGGTACCAGCCCCCGCGTTACCCACCCGTCTTTCTTTCCCCCCTCCGCTCTTCTTTCGTTGTTTTTGTTGGGGGTTTGGGGGGG